>OX638391.1:8583670-9013553 GCA_951813805.1 Limnephilus auricula | reverse complement strand
AAGAGCTGGACAAACCACACACCACGAACTCAACAATTGGTTTCTAAAGTATCATTTAAGAAGAAGACAACAATAATAATCTAAATTAAAATATGAAAATGAACAAGAAACAAAAAAATAATAAAACATAAGGTCCCAATTGGGACTCGAACCCAGATCTCACGTCTACCGGGACGGCGCTCTACCAATTCAGCCATTGCGATTTATTATGAGACTGTCGTATTTATCAACTCCATATTTCAAATTTCAGAAATAACAATATTACTAATGTTTTTTTTCCATATTATTGGCAGCTACCTTTTATGACAAATACGACAGTATAATCGCAATGGCTAGAATTGGTAGAGCGCCATCCCGTAAGAGGTGAGATCTGGATTCGAGTCCCAGTTGCGACCATTATGTTTTATTATTTTTCTGTGTCTTGTTCATTTTCATATTTTAATTTAGATTATTATTGTTGTCTTCTTTTTTCTATGATATGTTACATTGATGGGAATAACTTTCAAAATTTAAAAAGATTGTTTTTCTTTTTAAAAAATGGATTCTAAAGGGTTTTTCCAGTAAATGATCGTATCGGCCTATGTGTTTCCTACCTCCTACAACATGGACACTTCAAGACCCAGGTTCACTACTCTTTTCTACATTCTTTTCTACCTTCCACACACAGTATCAGCAGAAAGTATTTTCCCTCAGGGTCTCCTGTTTGCAGTTTAATATTTTAAAAAATCGAACATCTAAATGAACCAAAGTCACGTTAATCTTCCATCCATACTATGGAACTATGCCTTACTCTTAGACCTATACAAACGTGGGTTGGAAAATTAAATCTAGGTAAAACCGCAATCATTTATAATAATGAAATGAATCAAAGATTCTAACGTCATTACTCATGGTTCTAATAGCCCACATTTGCCGCGTGTTGCGGCCTGAGGTAGTTTGGTAAATTGATATAATAGAATGGATTGGTCGACCTTAGATGGTGATCGATACCAAAATAGAGGATAATTATTTATTGTATCGGCGACCCGTGATATTTAACGATCGACTCTACATGAATCGAACGCCAGACGTTTTATTTAAACACTTTCGATAATCTTTTTGTGAAATGCATTTGCACTAAAGTTTTTTATCATGGCAGTGATGGCAGTGATAATCAACCGTATATGTTAATTGTTATGTTTTTGTACATATACTATATTACACATACGGGTGCAAATAAGTAAGGTAGGAACAGTGAAAAGCTGGTCTTATCACCACTGCTTTTATATTGTTAAAACGCCGGCTTAACCAAAACGTCGAGCATACACGGAGAAAAATGTTATTCGAAAAAAACGATCATTTTAATAGTAAAAACAGTTAAAAACGGGACTGAAGTTCTTACGAACAAATTAACAGGGTTTCAATGTTTATTGCGGGAACATGTAAGAATAATTTGTTGGTGTACGTAATTTCGTACGTATACCAACTAATTATTCTTACATTTTCCGCCAAAAAACATTGAAACACTGTTAATTTGTTCGTAAGAATTTCAGTCCGTTTTTAACCGTTTTTACATAAAAAATGATCGTATTTTAGAATAACATTTTTCTCTGTGTAAGAATCCAATTGAGTAATTAGTCAATTAAATATATTTTTAAAGTAAAACTTCTTTACGCACGCTTGACTTGGGGGTAAGCTGGCGAATGCGTTACGAAAATTGTAATGCGTTACGGGCGAGGCGAACGGGCTGTATCACACTGTAGAAACAAGAAAGCATTTTCTTTCTATCATCCGCTCATAGCAGTGCATGAAGATTATTCGTAATTTCATTTCGTCCTTGAACAATTTTATAAATACTGTAGGAGCAAGAGAGAGCAGTGCGCGCGCACATTTTCTTTCTCTCTAGAAGTTTTACTTCAGTCGTGTGGTCTAAAGAACACTCGTTTTTTTTTTTCAAATAGACATTCCTTAAATTTATTTTCACATATACCTGTATTGATAATATTTTATTTTTTATTTTTATTAGACTGTGATTATTTTGTGTTCATTAATAAAGAGTTACAATATATTCATACTGGCAACAATTATCTATTACCGATACTCAATATCTAATTAATAACCATTCATTGAAATGTATTTTGTACATGGGTATTTGTATATAATTGTTTTTTTAAATTTTCTCAATTCTTAAATTTGTTAATGTTCATTAATACATAATCATTATTCGTTTATGATGAGGAGGAAACCATTGGCTTTGAAACAGGTCTATTATTTTGATTAAGCAGTGGAGTTTATAACTTATTTATTTTTATTTAATAAGTAGTTTTGCTTAGTTAGTCTATTTGAGTACGCGTGAACAGGACACATGCAGCTGTCCCGTGTGCGAAATTCTCCATTCTGAAATTTTCCAAATTTAGTCTGCTATTCCCTACCGCTACTGTGTCTTCTTTGCAACCCCCAATACATACACAACACAAATTCCACAATGTGAATATCTCGTGATTTTTCACAAATCAAAAAACTCCAAAAAACAAAATGGATTCATACGTCCTACATTCCTGTTAGGGGCCATACATTAATTACGTGAGCAGTTTAAAAAAAAATTTAGACCCCTCCAATCCCCCCCCCCCCCCCCCACTCTTGGTGAGATTTAGTGGGACCCCCCCCCCCCCCCCCCCCGCCCTCGCGAGATTTTTTTCTTTTATAAATATTTATCATTTTTTTCTCGAAATAAATATTTATCATAATAGCAATTTTTTCAGCGGGTACAATGGGACACTCAAAAGAAGTGTCTATATATTATTATTATCTCTATAATAATATATACTCTTTTATAGTTGACGTGAGATTTTTATTGCCCCCCCCCCACCCCCCCCCCCCACCCCCCACCCCTCCATATAATGAGATTTTACTGAACCCCCACCCCTATTTTTTGCTCACGTAATTAATGTATGCCCCCTTAGTATCTAAGGATTCCCTAATTTCTCCCACCCCTATATCTTTTGTCTTTCCAGTACTTGTTCTCCTTCCTTGTCCTCAAAACAACCCTCCACACAGCACCCCCAAAGACGACATAGGCCCTGGAAGGAATTATTTTCCTCGGGGCTCCCTATGTGAAGCTATTGCTAAAAAGAGTGAATCTAAGACCTCAAACTTTCGCTTAGAAAGTGTCTTCGTTTTGCAGAAGTGCTGATATTGTGTCAATAATATTGACTCTGGTTTATGGTGTAAACAATGATATCATAAAATTTTATATTGCTTTCATAGGTCATACATCATTTTTTATCGCATCATTTGACTCTACTATTCCAAGATACAAGCACAGGCGTTGTTACGAGTTTGAAATTCAATGAGTATACTGAGAACCGATGGATATATAAATATTTACGACCATAACAAAAGTTCCTTCCATATTGCCGGTCGCTAGGGTGATAAATCGACACCTCGTGGCGGAAAGCGGTGATAAATAATTTATATCCCCGACATTATTTGTTTTGGTTGTGGGTACACAGTATACCTGGATGTTTCCTTATTTAGTTTTATTTAACCTATCATAACATCGACAACATTCACTAGGCGAGAGGGACGAAATTTATTGAGTTTGAGTAACTAACCATTAAATTACTCCCCAATTCAAACACGAGAAATGTTTTCTTTATTGAATTTGTAGATTCGTTAACAAACTATTTTATTGTAATTAGCTTTTAAGACCCATGATTTTCTTTTGCAAATACATATATGTACCTATGTATTTCAAATAAAAAAATAAAAAAAATATTTTGGTGAATTTTATGCCTGCACGTATAAATAAGGGTATAAGTTTGATTTGATATTGTTTAATAATAAAGTTAAGAGATTACCCCAGATTCCTACTCATTCCTCATACCCTTTTCCTTCCCAGAACTTCCCCTCCTTCCTTTCCTTAAAAATACCCCCCCACACAGCATCCCAAAACATGACGTGATCCTGTGTGGACCTAATGTAAAAAAAAAAATACCTACAAATCATCCAAAAATTATTATTAATTAATTATATGATGGTGTTTTAGGGAAATGAAGTGGGAGCGATGGGTTCAGAGTTCAGACGTCACTCCTAGAAGTCCTAGATACTCCATATTCCCACCTACATATATTTTTCCTTCCCAGAACCTCTTCTCCTTCTTTTCCTTAAAACACCCTCCATCTCCAAACATGATATTATAGGCCGTAAGGGAAACAAAAAAAAACGATTGGATTTTTTGTTCAGCAGCTTGGCCGTGGAAAGATCCGTTATCTGATTTTCCCTTTTCTTGCTCTTCAAAACACTTGTAAAAACAATGAAAAAGAAGTATGGATTCTACTTTTTTGTCTTTGAGACTTCATCTTTTTCACAAAGTCGGAGTATAACAAGTTGACCACGTCGAAGTCTTTTTTTGAGACGGACATCGTGTGTGATGTGATGTTTAGTTTTTAAAAAGAAAACACTATAAAGACCAGTTGTTACAAAAAGTGAAAAAAATAATATTTTTCATTTTTAATTTGACATGTCATCTCGTCTTCCACATTTCAATTACTAAATGGGTTGTTTCAACTCCAAAATAACCGCCTCCCATTACATCAACGCTTTAATTGCACATAACATTTCCTTCAAATTTTCGTTGAAATTTATTCTGACGGAGGTTGAAACAACTCAATTTTTTGGTTAATGACGATTTGTCCAAAAGTCAAATCAATTTTCGTTTCGAAATTGATGTACTTTACCATGGTGACCTTTTTTTAAACATATCTAACTACTTTACCATAATTTCACTAATTCACCGATTCCCTGCTGGGCTAGGCAGAGAGTACAGACCGCCATACTACTCGGCCTTAGCACACACTTCCTGCCTCTATCACATTCATACATACATCGTTTCATATTTGCTCTTTTATTATACTCTTAACATAGCCAAACTCAAGTATCTGATTCTCTGTGCCATATCTTCATCGTACTTCCCAAATTCTTCTACCAATCACATTTGCGTCATACATTCTCCTTAGACACATTTCTTCGTCCATTCGCTCTACATGCCCAAACTATCGATTTAAATATAATTTTTTTCATTATTTATTAAATTGATAAACTAATGTTTAAGACAAGATTTTTTATGCATAGCACAAAGGGTAACGATTATTATAAGCAATAATTATTAGCCTGAAACACTCATCAATATTGAAAACTCTCTCGAGAAAAGATATATGTCGCCGACGGGACTCGAACCCGCACCCCTCTGTTTGCCGGACAGGAGCTCTACCATTAAGCTACTGCGGGATACCTCCTACCCGCCAAATGATTCAATATATACCTAGTGTTTCATTCAACAATTATCGCTTAATAAAAAAAAATTACCTGCAAACAACCAACTTTATTTATATGATAAAGGCATGTAAGTGCTAACTCTCTCACTAGGTGGCGTCGAGACATATTATATCTACATTTTTTTTTGGTGAAAATACTTTAACTCGTCAAATATTGATTAATATATCTTTTCTCGGGAGAGTTTTCAATATTGATGAGTGTTTCAGGCTAATAATTATTGCTTATAATAATTATAAATTTTTTCATTGAATTTCATTAATTACATTGTTGCAAGTTAATATCATTCGCAGTTGTAAAAATGTTCTGTTAAGTATACTCAGTTTCATAATCGTAACTCTTTTGGCAGTGCTAGACAAACAAACATTGACTTATAATAAGCCGTGTTGAAAGAGTAACAATGAATCTCGATCAGTGCCCTTTCAGCAAGTTAGTATCTATCAAGGTTTTAAGGGTATTCGGAGTACTTATGATTTGGTAACCAATCATTGTTCCACCCTGTCCTTGTACCGGGTGACTAACTGAATTAACTCACCAACAGAGAACTGATACCTGACCACTGAACAGATATTTTCCAGAAGTGTGATCAATACCGATTACATTTACATAGAAATGATACATAACTCAAGACATTGGGTCTCAACTTTTTGGCGAAAATGAGATATTTATGAACTAAACTGTACTACGGAGATCACAAAGTTGTTAGTGAAAAAATATGACGAATTTATCTCAGACCGTTCCAAAGTTTTTTACAATGTTTATTTTTACTTGTTTACTACTTTCATTATTTATCGTTACGTATCTGTGTAGATAATGTATCTTTGATTAAAACTATGGGTTAGACCTTCCGACTCCTAAGCTCGACTCATGTTAAAATTCGTGTTCAATCAGTGGTTAAAACTAAATATTTATTAATTTAGGTGAAAGTTTGAGAAGCAAAACTTCTTTACGCACGCTTGCCTTGGGGAGTAAGCTGGCGAATGCGTGACGAGAGCGTTACGAAAAGTGTGATCGGGCGAGGCGAACGATAATAAATTTAAATAAATATTTTTAGAAAATTAATATACGTATATGTATATATCATACATATATATATATATATATATATACATACACATGGATGGAGCTTAAGAAGTTTTACTTCAGTCGTGTGGTCTAAAGCACCCTCGTTATTTTTTTAAGTAAAACTTCTTAACGCACGTTTGACTTGGGGAGTAAGCTGGCGAGAGACGAGATCGTTACGAAAAGTGTGATCGGGCGAGGCGAACGATAATAAATTTAAATATTTGTAGAAAATTAATATATGTATATGCATATACATGTATATATTATACGGTGACTGGTCTACGCAGTAAAAACTTTTTACAAACTTTTCCTCACATGATAATTCATCATGTCTCGAAGCGTAAAAAACTGATAATTGGGATTTTTAACCTCAGATTAGGTTAGGGTAGGTTGGGTTAGGTTAGGTTAGTTTAGGTTAGGTTAGGTGAGGGTGTGGGTGGGAGGCGGGGAAATGGAACGGTAGGTTAATGTGAGTTATGATGTGATGAATTATCATGTGAGGAAGTATCGTTTATGATTTTTATGGAACCTCGGATGTTGAAATCCCGTTGAAATTACGATCAGACATGGAACCATATTATACACACATGCAAATAGATGGATATAAAGAAGTTTCACTTCAGTCGTGTGGTAAAGCACATGGTAAAGCACAAAACAAGATGTGTTTTTTCATCTATTTCAGTAGAAGTAAGGAAAAATTGAACCAACTTACTTGATATACGGAGAAGCCCACAAACAATTCATCAGTTTATAACATCAGTGGCACCGGCAGTTTCTTCAAGGAGAGATAGTGGCCGGTAGATCAATGGAGCAAGGAGGCATAACAAACCCGAACCACCCAGAAGAGAGCCACTCATTAAGATGATACCCGGTGGTGAAGAAATAGATTTTACTAAAATATTGCTGTCACTGTTGCTCTTACTCCACCGGATATTGACCGAAAGGGACAATGCACTGACACCTAACTAAAATGGAGGTTTTGTATTCCCCACTTTTCTCCTCCAAAAGTGCACTGACTTTCAATTTTTTTTTTACCAACTACATAAGAAAAAACTATTCTATGACTGTACGTTTTGCTTTTTTTAAAAAAACATTGTCTGGTTTGTATACTGAACATCTTTTGACGGCGTTTAAACCAGTCAATTTTATTGATTTTTGAAAGGTCATAACTTCTATAAAAAGTAACTTATCAAAAAAAAAAAAATTACCGACACGCTAGTAGTTGATATCTATTTTATGCAAAAACAATATTTTCTCTAGGATTAAAATCCAGAGAGATAAATAGGTAATACGTTTGTATGGAAAAATCACCGCCAGGTATCCTCTTAAAACACACTGTCGCGCTAATCAATCGTAAGACCAGATCTAATTCGTAACCTTGACGTGGCGCATGGAAATATGAATCATTAGTTAGTATGTAATCATAATCATGTGTTTTGATCATTGCTTCAGATTTAAACCAGGTTGACCGTGACGCTGGCGTGACTCCGTCTGGGAAAAGTATTATAGTTCACACATGACGAAATTCATGACACCGTGTGGACAATATTCAAGAATTATTTTGCGGACCAATAAAGCACAAACATTGAATTAATTGTAGTTATCTTTTTTGTGTCTCGTGTCAAGGAGAAATCATAGGTGTCTACGTGACCAGCTTAATGATGAAGCCTCCTTGTGCCGTGAAGAGTCGTAAAGATTGTTAACCTACAGAGGCCTAATAACTAAGGCCGACTTTACAAGTCTTTTTTCCCGCTTACGTAAATAACTTATGGTAAAATTACCAATGTAAACGACACTCTTAGTCTCTCACTAATTGTAATTCATAGCAAGTGACAGAAGTAGTAAGAAGCGTAAGTTTTTGACAGGTCTAATCGCGTCCGTACAGCCTTCCCACTGCTTACGAAACCAGTTTGGTAAATTGAGACTCTTACTTTTTTTATAACACTTACGTGGTTGTAAACAAACTAATTGTTTTATTCCACTTGATATTTGAATACATACAACCATTAAGTCTAGCTGGGAATTATCTTCGATCAGAAAACACATTATTTATTTATTTACGCCCTAAGGGCTTTTACAACAACCATATATTAAACTCTCAATAGGTATTGAGAGATTGAAATTAATGAACCTTAAAAATGTATGTTAAACTCTCCTAATTTTTATTTGATGTGCTTTATTTGTATATGTATGGGGACCAAATAGTGGAAATATATTCTAAATTACTTCTATATAATGTAATTATTTAGTACTTACATATGTGTTTCAAATACAAATTATAATTATTAAATGAAAATATGCTCCACGAGTAAGTCGAAGCTTTCTTTTCCGAAAAAATTTCCATACCTACCAACATTCCACAAAATACCTTTGTTTCAGTTCAAGATGGTCCATAAACGGGTGATAATGCGGCCCGAGCAGATAAAACAATCTACATACTTACTTTCTCTTCGTCCATTCCGGGCACAAGGTTCCAGGGTCTGAGCCCGGGGTCCGAGGTCCATCCGCTGCAATAGCCGGCACCGGTCAGCGCATATCGGATCCAAATCACATAAGGCACGTCACTGTGATAGATGAATGACTCGCCTAGGGCAAGGCGTGCATTGCACAATAGGCACGCACGCACGTACACTTGTATTCATAGTGCACTACGCTTTATTAACCAAATAAATAGCATGTGAATCTCTCCGTGCATCAGAGTTATCAATCTATTGACGGAAGAAGCGTGAAAATGCTTCTAGTTTTGTATGCTATTCAGGCATGGACAGAGAAATGAAATGATTTGGAGAAACCCCCTTGAATAAATATTTACAAACAAAAATAAATATTTAAATAAAGACAAAACACTTGGTGTAAAATACTTATCTTATCAATATTATCAACATTTTTTTTAATATAAACTCCACACAGGGAAAATAATTTGCCTTGGGACCTATGTCATCTTTGAAGAGCTGTGTGGAAGCTCTTTTTGAGGAGAAGAAGGAGTGAATTGAAGAGTTGTGGGAAGAAGGAAACTCAGAGGGTGGCAAATCGTTCCACAGCCGAAAAGTTGAACTCAAGAAAGGGTAGTATTAGCGACCCGTTATCATGTGACATATGTCAACCGTGTAATATGTTAATTTGCGCATTTGGCATGTTTCCCGACTATGTACCTGTGATGAATAATGTTAGTTTCTCGGAACATCTTCCATTAAAATTCCGGTAGAATATGGATAGCATTCCCACCCGACGCCTGTGCTCTAAAGATTACAATCCGTTTGTTAAGAGTTTTCGAATCTAATGAAATAAATAAATAAAATAAAAATTAACAAAAGACAAACAAGTATAGACAAATAAGTATCTATAGATAAAATAAAACATTACTAATAGTGGTAATAATTTAATTGTTTAAAGGTATCATAAAAAAAATTTACACAAAATAAAATATATTTAAGGTTAATTAGTCGATTTTGGTTATATTTTTTTGATTTGAGCATTCGTTTTCGAGTTAATCAAGTCCGAAGTTATCCAAAAATCAGGCTTCAATTGTTTTTTTTGCCGAAAAGGGGGGAAAAAACGTTCGATTTACTTATTTAAAAAATATTTTTTTTTTAGATTCACCAGTTTCTTGCTTTCTTTTCCAGTCACCCGTCATTTCTGGATCCGGAGCAGAGGATCTTACCGCTCGGTCATAGAAGTCGTCGAAGTAGGAGCACTAAACCTGCTAACTACTATATCGTCCACCTTCCACTAAACCATCTTTCCCACTTAAACATCAGCCGCAGTGTACAATCCAGACAGTGAACTTACTGAAACTAACTCGAAAATTATCTGCTTTATCAATTAAATTGTTATTTAACAAATAAAATAAGCTTTTCATTATGTCATTAACCACCGCACCGGTCCATTCCAGATTTGGAAACATAATTCACTTCCTCAAACATCTACTGTTGCCCGTATATGCATGCGGATAGTACTGCAGTGCCTTGTACGAGATAAACTTGATAAGAATCGGAGTTGTTTGCTGAGACTAAACACCAGCCGGAGAGGTAATATCAACTTGTTCCCACTTTCATCTTGCGTAGGACCCAACTTACACAGAAGTAACTAGTCTATGGAATGGTACGCGTGTTTTCTTATGTTTGTGGTAAATGTAAAAAAAAAGTTTTGATAACTATAACTTTTTACGCATTTTAACGTGAAAAACGTTTTTAAAACGCACCTATACTAAGGCCAGAGTTAGCGATGAAACGCTTTTGTTGTCACAAAATATTTACTCGTGGCCCAAGGGTTGTGGCGCAAAATGGCGTATATATTCTATAAATAGACGATTGTTCGTTGCATGTTAGTGCGGGTCAGACGAAAACCTCGAAATTCACTCTGTGCGACCAAAGAATTGATCATAACTCCGCTACAGAAAGAGTTACATGAGTTATTCGTGCATTATCGTGTAGATCTTAAGGTTCTCTAAAAATTAAACATAAATTATGCCCTGTAATGAACGAAGGAGTGTAGAGGTACCACCCACCCCAATTTATTTTCAGTTCCTTAGTAAACGTACATTTTATTGAGAATTTGTAAATTGCACACAATGCTCACCTTGGCTATGGCTTAATGAACTTTAAGATTTATGACTGTACATAGAAAAAGTACGTTAACCTTGAACATTTCTTATAAAGGTTTTTTTGTGAAACTGTGTACACAGAATCACTCGACTATTATTTGTACATCTCCAAAATAGCGTCATGTTACTCCATTAGTCAGATGCTGAAAAACAAGTATTATTAAACATACTAATTTAGATCTTCTTCGTAGTATGTTAATCTAACAGTTTTTTTTTTAAATTTCATTTATATATTTGTTTTATTTTTTTGTTTTAAAAAGAAATACAAACATTCCCAGGTTACGAATAACCAAACAACATTTGAAAATCTCCTACTACCACTACACTAAGCGGAAGATGCTGCTTGTGTTGTGTTGGAGGACTTAGCCAGCCGGGGAATCGAACACGAAACACCTGGGTGGGACCCAAACGCGATGCCTACTCAACTACTGACCGATATTTATATATATATATATATATATATATATTCAATAATATTACTATTTAATTTATATAACAGTTTATACATGAACAAATTAATTATACAAATTTACCGCGAGTGACCGCAGTTTCGCTTTCTGAAGCTTTTTCAAACTGTGCACGGAGAAAAATGTTATTCTAAAATACGATCATTTTATTCGTAAAAACGGGACTGAAGTTCTTACGAAATATTAACAGTGTTTCAATGTTTATTGGTGGGAAAATGTAAAAATAATTTGTTGGTATACGTACGAAATTACGTATACCAACATATTATTCTTACATGTTCCCGCCAATAAACATTGAAACCCTGTTAATTTGTTTGTAAGAACCTCAGTCCCGTTTTTACGAATAAAATAATCGTATTTTAGAATAACATTTTTCTCCGTGTGCTTAGGCCATTTCAGTTCAGTTCAGTTTGAGAGTTCTGGCAACCCGGGCATTCATTTTATTTTCGATATATTTATATTATTTCTTTATAGGTACATATAATGAAAAACTTATTGCTTTTATTTTTATTACCTATACACTTATTGGTAATACTAAATAATCTATTAGTGTGTTTTTTGTTTTTTAAAATGTTTGGTTTTAAAATACACCTACGTACAATACGTACATTCATGGAGATATTTATATATTGAAGTGTCATAAGCCATAAGATAGCACAAAGTTACTCCTAGCTAAACGAACCCTTAGGTCGGTAGAACATGCGAATTAAGTGTAGCAAATTCAGAAAGATTAACTATTAAGTAAGTAGGTACACATTTTTGTTTGGAATTATTGAAAAACTAGGAATAAATAGATGCCTTCTTATGAGATAATACATCCACATTGGTTACCTTATTCTGGTTACTTCAATATATAAGTACTTATATGCATGTACATATGTGCAGTACATACAATAACCAATCATATGATCGGACCGGTGATTGTTATCCGTCCCTCGAGATATGCGTCCGATACAATACACCCATCATGTTCCTATCCCTTACATGTATCGGACGGGTCACAGCGGGCAGGTGGGTACCTACCTCCACCTCCTACTTACTGCATACTTCATACTGCAGTCTGGTAGAAGGTACTAGGTTTGGGTACATGTCCAGGTACTGCATATGTACAGCGCATGTACTCATGTCAAGAAATGACGACTCCATACGAGAAAAACTAGTCCGAGAGAGAGACGCCGGAGAAAAATCTCTCTGGAATGTCGCATACAATAATTTGATTTATTTATCAAAGTAATGACCACGGGCAAACAGGTTGTCGATTCAACGACTTTATTTAATTGAAAATTTATATGTAATAAAATTAAATATAGAAAGGATTATGAAACGCATTAGAAAATCGCACAACAATAAAGGTTATTGCCGCGACCTAGATTTGCGACTGCTCTTTCAACATTTTTTACATTAGCTCCACACAGGAGACCCTGAGGAAAAAAAACCCCTCGGGGTCTATGAAATTTTTAGGGATGAGTAATAATCCATATGAGTATAAATATATGTATAAATCCATATAAGTGTGAATGCATACTCCCATTGTGGTGCAAGGCGATGGGTTGAGAAAGTCCGGCTGGAGTGATCAAAATGTTTCCGTCAACCAGTCTCTGCCGATTTGGCCTATCTCGCAGTAGGTGGATCAACGCATCCGCCGCAAAGACCTAGACAAACATCACCCCATGAAGCCGGACATCCCTGCACCAAACGTAGCAAACCATTTGGGGTTGACTTATTATGGCAGGGGTCTTGGTTATCCAATAAATGGTAGCCATACCCGCCTCCCAAATTGTTGACTGAGCAATTTTATTCTTGATCTAGATTTTCGTTCTGTTATGCTCAGAATTGCTAATGAGGTGATATGTACATTAATATTATGTGACTGTCTACCTACACGTACCTACACCTTACATCTAGTTATTTAGACAACGATTACATCTTCCTTCACTGAATGCAACGCGAGCCAAATAGTATATCAAATGTTTTTATCGCGAGGCACGACAGATGATGCAGGGGAATGTTACATAGGTTGACAAGATGTTTCATTTTGGTGGGACAGACGCTAATTAATTAATAATCTACCTATAGCCAACGTAGATTTATGTAGACAGATCAAGGATAGACTAAGTAGTGTTTTAAGGATAGGGATATCGGTAAAATAAACCCGTATCAGCGATTTGCAAAATTTGTCGTTTTTGTTGTGGTATGAGAAAAGACATATTTTTAAAATAATTAAATTCATTACAAAGCACATTTTATTATGTTAAGAGGGTATAACCAGACAATACCGGAAATTTGTCCGTTTTAAATCAAATTTTAGACGTATTGACTCTTTCTTTAAAAAAAATAGAAATTGATTTTTTTGATTGAAATTTATCGGTTAAAGCCACTTTTTAAATTTTGAAAAACTAAATTTATTTTTTAATATACTAAGGTTATACCGTTGGTCGTTGGCAAATATGTTGAATTTTCAAACGAAATATTGTATTATACAACACAAATACAAATCACATAAATTCAGCAAAATAAAACAATATAATATAATCTAGTAAAGATACTTTTCAGAATTAATAAATAATCCGAAAAAATAAATTCTAAAACGTGTTTGGTGACAAAAATACCTCAGTTTTTCTATTTATTTAAGGTCTCAATCTAAAATATTTCAGTTTTTTTTACACACTTATTTTGTTTAGATATTATTAAAATACCATAAATACTTATGATCAAATAATTTTTACAAGAAGTAAGTACACGATATTAAAAAAATTATCATCATGCGTTTTGAGCATTTTTAAGTGTAGGTATTTACTAAAGCAAGTTTAGAATGAAATAAGTCGACATTAAATTTTTAGTTAAAAAATTTTGATACGGGGAATACTCGATTTTTCTCATCGGAACCTCCCTGTACAGTTGCAAGCATTTTGGAACTTTAATTCTCAGCCGCTGGTCAAAGGGTCTTAAGGATTACTTGCTGAGAAGTTTTTGCTAAAGTTTCTGTGTAACGTGGTTTCCTAGTCTAATCGTCGTCTCCATTTTCCTTCTGGACATTCCAAAAAGAGTGATTTGAGAATTTCACTGTTACTGAGTTTCAATCGTCACTATTTTAATGATCTGCAATGATGAATTACACAATATAAGCTTTATATAATTTTATAAGCTCGGTATAGCTCTATAGTTAGAAGTAAGATAGAGCATTGTAAAAATATATCATAAATTTGCACAGCGCCCTTGAGGCGACTTTTCCCCAAAATGCGCTATACATAGCATCCAAATATAAAAACTATGTTTTAATTTCACTTTATTATATATATTTAACCAACCGGTTTTGGTTCTACCTTAACCGTCTTCAGGGGTGAATAAAATATATTAAACAAAATCAGGAGTTACAGAGTATTTAAATGAAAAGTAGAAGAGGAAAAGAGAACATAAAATTAGTTGGGGGCGACGGGGAGGTACATAAGAGGGAGTGGGTAAAAGTATGCGTAGGGAAGGGAAAATGTTAAAAATTGGGTTGGTGGCTGAATGTGGGCATCCAATTATTATTACAATATTTATTTTTGTGAAAATGTTCGTTATTGCATTTAACGGCAAACCGCTGGTCACCTCAGTGCGTATAGGTGGCTGCGTGTGGCCGGCAGTTCGTGGTATAAATAGTGAAAAATTTGCACCATCGATTAAACGGATGACTTCCTCCCCTTGGCCGGCCTGGATCCCATCTGCCGCAAGCCGGCCCGGGCGGCCGTGCAGGGTGCAACCCGATGCCGCGATCCGGGATCGATTCCACCAAAGGCCATCGAACGACACGATTCTTAAATATTAGCTTACAAACGCTACTGACTAGGTAGTTAGGTATTACGTATATACTTACCTAATATGTGTACTTCTCACTCCGTACTTACTATTGAATCATTAACAATAATTCGATCCGAAGTGAAATTTTAGATCAACAATTTATTGTCACTATCCGGCTCGAAGGACCATCATTTTAATTTATATTCTCGTTCCATGTAAGTTTGAGTTTATTTTTATTTACGAATTCTTAGTAATAGTAATAATAGTAGCATTGAATTTTTCACATTTCACCTCAGAAGCCATTGAATATGGAGATAGTTCTTCTTAAAGTTCTCTGAACTACTAAAATGAACGCATTCTTGGAAATATTTATTATATTACATATGAAATTGGTGTACGGCAATTTTGATCTCAAATATCTTCTCTTTGGTTAGGAATTCCAAATTCAAATTTATACAGCTATTTACTCGTGTATTTGTGTTTCGAAAATTATAATTCATTTGTTTTTTCCTTAATTTTTTTTTTCTTTGCGTCACCAAACGCTCACAAGTAACTTTTTTGGACTCAATTTTCGTTTCTGCAGCACTGGTGCCACGGTGGAACTCGTACTCGTAAATAACGCGATATTTCAAGTTTTCCATTTTGTAAACTAAGTGACGCAAAGAAAAAAAACAATTAAGGAAAAAACAAATGAATTATAATTTTCGAAACACAAATACATGAGTAAATAGCTGTATAAATTTGAATTTGGAATTACTAACCAAAGGGAAGATATTTGAGATCAAAGTTACCAGTACGGCAAAACACCAATTTCATATGTAATGACCTAATATAAACCCCAATAAATGCATTTCCGTAAGCCTTCGACCGAGATTTGAATTGAAACACTATTTATTGACCTATCATAATTTTTAACAATTGACTACTTCGCGCCTCCACAACTTGTGATGGAAATATAGTTGGTAGGTGAAAGTGGACGAAGTCAGAAAAACCTGTGCAAAACCTGTGCAAAAAAACTGTCTTAATCTCATCGTACTTAAGTTTTTCATTTTTTCACTTCAGCGCACAAACGTTCTGCTGATCCTATAATACGATGTCAGCCAGTTAAGTTTGATCAAGCGAATCAAATCGATCGATGCCAGTTTATACACTGTCTTAGCCTTGAAGTCCTTAACTCCCATTGACTCTATGTTAACTCCCCATCTTATACTAACCAGTGTCAGTGTCTATAGAACTCAGTTTGCAGTCATCAGCTTACATGGCTGATATTCCTTTCAAGAAACGCCGATCTAGCTACCTTCTAATAAGTGGGTAGGCGAGCGGGACAGCGGGAATCAAGAATCAACTCGGAATGTATTTATTTTCCCCCATTACACTCGGGCTAATGCGGTCGATTAATGACTTGAGACTTAATTACTCAATAATTGTGCGGATTCTAATAATAAGCATTCGCGATGCGATGGTAAAGGACCTTCCCGCTGAATGCAAACTCTGACTTCAGTGACAGAAATTTACCTGTCTACTTTGTTGTGGCACGAGTTCAGTGCACACTGTACACTTGGGATAGGTACTTACTTGGAAGCCCACGTTGAGAGGTTTTGCAGTGTGCTTCTATCTGCCTTTTGAATACAGTCAAGTAATGTATTTTTACAATTTATTTAAGTGGAAATAAACAGTTAAAAATCCGCCCACAAACACAAACGACAGTACTTTTTTGAAAACATCAATATTGTCCCAAATAGTAAATAAAATGTCAAGAACACTTTGTGATGGCATTTTTAATTATATGAAACAAATAACTTTGTGTACACCACTACGCACACGGAGAAAAAGGTTATTCTAAAATACGATAATTTTATTCGTAAAAACGGTTAAAAACGGGACTGAAGTTCTTACGAACAAATTAACAAGGTTTCAATGTTTATTGGCGGGAACATGTAAGAATAATTTGTTGGTATATGTAATTTCGTACGTATACCGACAAATTATTCTTATATTTTCCCGCCAATTAACACTGAAACACTGTTTTGAAATTTGTTCGTAAGAACTTCAGTCCCGTTTTTACGAATAAAATTATCGTATTTTAGAATAACATTTTTCTCCGTGTATAGTCATAATTATCGACATGTTTCGAAACCGATGGCGTCTTCGTCAGGATAATAAAAACCAAAAAAAAAATCATATTCTTATTATCCTGACAGAGAAACCATCGGTTATATTAACGAAACATGTCGATAATTATGATTATATAGTTAACACACAAAGTTATTTGTTTCATTTAATATAATAATAATTTCTTCAAACTTTGCGTATTCACTTTGTGGCGTCATTATTTATTAAATGAAACCAATAAATGTATTTTCAACAATAAATATTATATTATATATTATTCATAAAAATCTACATGTTTCGAGATTCATGAGCGATGTTTTTTTTTCGCATGATTTGAACAAATCACAAATTTGAAAGTAAATTTTCAAATACTGTGAGGGTTCTATTAAAATCCTGTTAAAATGTCGTCATTTTCGAGTTGTTTTACATAACTGAAATGATAACAGAACTTTAACAGAACTTTCACAAAACTTAAAAATCAACTTTACAATTTGATGAATTGCTCTTATGCTGCGATACAACCCGTCCTAAGAATATAATTTGCCTCTGTGGGGCCTAAGAGTCGAAAGGTCTTGTGTCAATTGGCAACATCAGTACTTTAGTTCATCAGTTCTTTAGTTCATCAGTTCTTTAGTTCATCAGTTCTTTAGTTCATCAGTTCTTTAGTTTAGTTCTTTACTTTATCAGTTCTCTAGTTCATCAGTTCTTTAGTTCATCAGTTCTTTAGTTTAGTTCATCAGTTATTTAGTTCATCAGTTCTTTAGTTCATCAGTTCTCTAGTTCATCAGTTCTTTAGTTTAGTTCATCAGTTATTTAGTTCATCAGTTCTTTAGTTCATCAGTTCTTTAGTTCATCAGTTCTCTAGTTCATCAGTTCTTTAGTTCATCAGTTCTTTAGTTTAGTTCTTTACTTCATCAGTTCTCTAGTTCATCAGTTCTTTAGTTCATCAGTTCTTTAGTTTAGTTCATCAGTTATTTAGTTCATCAGTTCTTTAGTTCATCAGTTCTCTAGTTCATCAGTTCTTTAGTTTAGTTCATCAGTTATTTAGTTCATCAGTTCTTTAGTTCATCAGTTCTTTAGTTCATCAGTTCTCTAGTTCATCAGTTCTTTAGTTCATCAGTTCTTTAGTTTAGTTCTTTACTTCATCAGTTCTCTAGTTCATCAGTTCTTTAGTTCATCAGTTCTTTAGTTTAGTTCATCAGTTATTTAGTTCAACAGTTCTTTAGTTCATCAGTTCTCTAGTTCATCAGTTCTTTAGTTTAGTTCATCAGTTATTTAGTTCATCAGTTCTTTAGTTTAGTTCATCAGTTATTTAGTTCATCAGTTCTTTAGTTCATCAGTTCTTTAGTTCATCAGTTCTTTAGTTCATCAGTTCTTTAGTTCATCAGTTCTTTAGTTCACCAGTTCTTTAGTTTAGTTCTTTACTTCATCAGTTCTCTAGTTCATCAGTTCTTTAGTTCATCAGTTCTTTAGTTTAGTTCATCAGTTATTTAGTTCAACAGTTCTTTAGTTCATCAGTTCTCTAGTTCATCAGTTCTTTAGTTTAGTTCATCAGTTATTTAGTTCATCAGTTCTTTAGTTTAGTTCATCAGTTATTTAGTTCATCAGTTCTTTAGTTCATCAGTTCTTTAGTTCATCAGTTCTTTAGTTCATCAGTTCTTTAGTTCATCAGTTCTTTAGTTCACCAGTTCTTTAGTTCATCAGTTCTTTTTTTTTAAATCTTTATGTATTTATTTTATTTTAGGGATACCAACAGTTTGTTGATTTACGCATTATAAATTTACCTAACTGAGAACCAAATCTAGATTTCTTCATTATACTAATTTATCATGTTGTGTTATTCAACAATTAAACAGAATAATAAATTGCATATATGTATAATTACAACCAGATGTGCTTCATAATATATACATATATCATTTCATTTTATTTACATAGTTTGGTTTGTTTGGGATATGGATAAGTTTTTAAGAGATCTTTTATTTTTATTTTCGTTACAATTATATTATTAGAGTGTTATATTATTTACAATGAAGACAGTGCATGTATTTTATAGGTGCTTATCCAAAAATAAATTATTTTGTAATAACTTTCTGATTACATAAAATATTTTAAATACAGATGTAGGTACCCAAATTCGTTCTATAGCACCGTTCAATAGCAACATTCACGTTATTTCAGCTGTAATGATAAATGGATAATTCATTTATTTGACGCCAATTTGTGTAGGTAAGCTTTTCGTAAACCCACGTTAGTCATATTGCATTTTTTTATCGCCGTAATAGAAGATTGTTGCCGAATATTGATTAAATCTAATTCGTGGTGTCAGTCCATTATTCAATTTAGAGAACGCTTATTTTAACTACAAAACTGTGAAATAGCAAAACTAGTAAGCTATATTATAAACAGCGTAGCATTGGTTCTGAGATTAAAAATGAGTAAGATATTCCTTACAAATATCTATTAATTAAATATTATTAACTAGCTTCTGCCAGCGACTTCGACTGCGTAGAATTAGTACTTCTATTGGCCTATTTTCTTTTCCTAGGTCCCATCTATGTTTATAACAAAATTCTTAACCTATTTATTTAAAATATCTATAATACTTGATTCGATTCAAGGGTGAGTAGGTACTTCAAATAAATTCACTAATTTAACCCTTAAAAAAATTGTCGTATTTTGTCAGAGGCTAAAAATATTCCCGCTTTGCAATAAAATCCAAATAAATGGAACATTTGTTAAGGTATTTGAAAACTAAAAACTGTTTTCGAAAGGTGATGAAATAGGCTTTCAAATTTCTATATTAAAAATTACTATGTATTTTTTAAAATAAATTTTTTTTTGGCGAAAACTTTAAAAAGTGTTCAAAATGGCTCACTTTACTTTTTTTTCTAACTTACATTTCTGATAATGAGAAAAAAATAAAACACATACTTATTTCATTAGATAAATGAATTATAAACCTTACTGTCACCTCATTTTTTTTCGTTTCATGTAAAAAAAAATCACAAAATTCCATAAATTTTTTTCACATTGCTATCGGAAACTTTGGTTTCAGAAAGGGATAAATTTTAATTTTTTTGTGGTTTTCTTTTAGATTTGAATATATAGTTTGTTGTATTCTCTTTCCAATGCCGTTTAGATCACGTTTCTGACTATGATAGTAAGGGAGAAACAACGATTTCTGTGAGACCTATGTGAGCTGGGACAAATATGGTCTCCTGTGATTAAACGGGTTAAATATTTTCTAAAATAGAATTTTGTTTTAACAGTCATTGTTTTTCAAAATGTCATTCTCAAATTTTGACATTTTCTATTAAACAATAATTCTGTTAAACAATAATTATTATTTGTAATACATGGAAAATAGCTAGCTTTAGGTATAAATTATAGCCTATATATTATTCTGATGTATGAGCTATATTATTGTAAAGTTTCATTAAAGTAAATTCAGTGGTTTTTGCGTGAAAGCGTAACAAACACACATACATCCATACAAACTTTCACGATTATAATATTAGTTGGATTGCCGGAAACCTTTGTCCACATAATACGTCCACACGTTGTCCGGAAATTCGTAGTAACTGTACAAGCGGGATACTGGTGAGGTTGTGACATGTGGCATGTATATATATGCGATTCCGTAATATTCCAATTAATTTTAATAAACCTAGAAGAAAGAAAAGCACTTACCTACTTCTATATTTCTTCTTCGTTTTCTTTTCAAGGGCCCTCTAGCGACCGTGTTTGAACACAACCTTACTCAATTTTCTTCAAGTTTACCGGCCTGGAGGTCTAGTATTGACGATCGATAAAACCCTATATAAATACGATAATGACTAAATGGGTCTTCTATGATCAGATATCAATATTTGCGAGCACGGTCATAAAAGAGATATTCTGACCGACGATTGATAAATTTTACCCCGGCCTCCATAGTAAGATGAATTACTGTTAACTGTCAATATACGCGTTCATTTGGATAATTTCGTTCGTTTTGGCTTTTTAGTGAACGGAATACAACGCTCTTAGAATTGAAAGAAGTCGTAGTCGTAACTAAGACCCGACCAATTTATTCCTTTTGATCGTGAAAATGGTTGAAATATGACTAAAGACCTCATTAACTAATTGATACTCATTTAGTATCAAAAAGTAAATGCGGATTACGAATGCATATTTAGATTAGAATTTCAATTCAACATTGCGAAATTCATTAATATTTTTACGTAATTGCTTGCCGTTTGACATTTAGGTGTGTCTAATCATAGAAAATACCTCCGTGTTGCCAGCGTATATCGATTTCTTATATATTCCCTGCCAATATCAGTTCAGCTGTCAACACTGAAACCGTGCTCGACACATCGATATAAAGTCATCGGAATTTAAAGTCATTAGACCCATTACGCTTATCGTAAAGTCATTACGCTTATCGATCCGATATTGTAAATCTAATATCGATATTGTAAATATTGTATCGAGTTCACTGTATAGAGATCATGGGCAGCTCTCACCCATCAAAAATCTAGTCTTCCATGCTGGTAGAATAAAATCATCTTTTTTCCTTATGCGTAACGATTACGTATGGTTTTTGGTATTCTGTTTTATCGCGATCGCTTACTCCACATTATTTTCTCATCGCTCCTGGAATCGGTCAAACTTAACATATTATGCGATGGCACACCAAATACGGGGAGAGAAATACACTTCGGAAAGAAATCAAGGAAAACAATGGAAACAAACGAATAAACAGACAGATTCGTGGAACCTGGGAAGCGCACGAGGTTTGGTGGGTAACAATGGGCCTGACTCATAAAAACTCGTACTTCTCCAAAGGGCTCGAGGACCAAACGAGTTTGAAACAATCCGAATTGTATTCTGCTAACATCGATTCACATTTGGTTTTCACCTTTTTATGAGGCTCTATAGGTAAACTTTGGATTTCTTGAAATGGCGATGTGGCCGTCATTCAGCGCCCTGAGTCGAACGAAAGCACGACGGGCTCATGATTATATATTATATTATATTCTCTCCAACGCTGAGGTGAATAATATTTCTTGTGCTAAAAGAAAATCTTCGATAATAATACTAATGCAACGACTAGCATGAATTTTCCTAAACACTAAAATATGTTCCACATCGTGTGTGAGTTCCTGGTGTGGAGGTACCGGTACGATTATTCAATGATCTGGAGGGTACGATATATAAATATTTAAAAAAGGGGGTTGCAGAAGCAGTTCAGCTTGTTCATTTTTTATTTACTGACAAAGCGTCGCGAAGTCCTGTTTTAACTCGACAGTTTTGCATTTCATTTTAATTTGTTTGCACGTTCCATTACCGGTTCAAAATGGTAGCCATTTTATTAGTTCAGTAAAGATTTTTTTTTCAAAACTGAAATCGTTGTGTTTATTTGGACTTATTCGCATTTTTTCAATAAATATTTTGGTAGGTACCAACCTTTCCAAAGAAAGTTTTAAAAAAAATTACTATCAAAGAGATACAGAAAGTACGTTTCTTTGGAAAAATTGTATAACTTATCTGAAATTTA
Organism: Limnephilus auricula; assembly: GCA_951813805.1. NCBI lineage: Eukaryota > Metazoa > Arthropoda > Insecta > Trichoptera > Limnephilidae > Limnephilus > Limnephilus auricula. Next base: position 8,990,668 of record OX638391.1, on the reverse strand, counting down.
AAAAAAGGTTACATAAAATGTATGCTTTATAATTAAATCGAAGGTATTTAAATTTACAAATCTTATGATGCCAGAGGAAATTTTGGTTTTATTTAATAAAAATATGAGTGCGTGTAACCTTTCCGCGCATTTAAAATATACCTTTGACTGTTGTGGCAGGTATTACTAAAACGGTACAATTACTGCCGTCTGTGTTTGTTTGTATTTTTAAAGGGTTCTTTCCTTCGCTAGAATATTTTTATATTATTAACTTAGATATAATGAGCTTAAAATTACTCTTCATATCGCGCCTAAAGAAGTTTACTTCAATAAGAGAAAAATTGTACATTCTTTTTTGGACGTGAGATCTACTGTTCACAGAACTACAGGTGGATTAGCTTTGTAAGTTATAATAGTAGGTAAGTTGTAATCTACCTCAGGTAATTACAAATCACCTTACAAATTCAGGTTTTAACGAGATATTCAAAGTATTTTAATTACGCAGCGTACAGTCGGTGGACATGTGTAACATAACGAGTATACATGTGATTATTATAATAAGTATTTATATATATTTTAGGAGCATGGTGTTTGAAGAATAAGAAGACCACCTCAGTATGGCAGACGCACCAACCCGGTTAATGAATACGCACCGCGCAGCATACCAGCGCACTGAGCGTGCAGTGTTCTGTGCGCAGCGCCCTGTGTTCGCGGCCGCCCAACGCCCAACTCCGCTGTCCGCTCGCCCCCGGAGCATTAATAATGCATAGGGGAGGAATGCGCGCCCGGCTGCCTCCCTCAAGGTCACTTCAAGGACATGCCCGTTTTTTACCAAGCCGGGCTGAGCGAACCAACTCCCCGCTCCCGGATTCCGTCCTGTGCTTGTTTTCCAGTAAACACCGGAATACGACAAAAAGTCGCTGGGCGGGTACCTTCACGCACAAAGCATTATGCGATGGATGCTTGTTATGGTGGTTCGATAAAGTTGGGAAGAAGACGAAAGTATTTTTCACCTTCAGCACGTCAAGAGCAAGTTTGACGAAATCAATCACCGATGAGGACAATGATTGAATGTTTATGTTGGCTTTGTGTGGCGGATGAATCCGCCAAGCGAAGACTACACACAAGTAGGTACTTATTTATAATATATTATGGTTGGGCATTTACACAGCTACACTTACATACATACATCTATACAAACCTATACCCATACATGAACTGCTGTACTTGTAGCTAGTATTGTCACATTTCCTTCCTACCCTTCCTTATAAACCTGTCACTTTTTCCTGTTACCCACATCAGTCCACAATCGACCATCAACCTGTGAACATCAACATTATTTACCCGCATCCGCATTTTTCGCTATTGACCGCCGCAGAGAAGAAAGTACAAGTCCCGCAGTGAGTAATTCTCTCCTTTTCCTTGTGTGCTTACCTTCTACTTGTGCAGTGGTTCAAACACATAACATACACATTTCAAGGTCCTTCGTTTAAAAAAACTACACAAAACACGCAACATATTAAGTACTATTTTAATTTTCTAAGTAAGTAAAGTATTCCTTCATTTTGGAGAGAGCTCTGAATATTTTTTAAATATAAGATTCTACCCGAGGGAGTATGGATACGATCCGTGGCTCTATCCTACTGACTTTCTTTTGGGTGAGCTCGGAATGATCCATCTGCGATAGGGATGTGCACATTGCTACAAATTTAATCACTTATGTCTTACTCCGTTTACCGGTTAATACGGAATATTTTTTAATCAAACAGTTAGATTTAGCTTTATTACTAGCAGGGGTATCCGTCTTCGCTAAGGACAACATTCGAGAGTGTTCTGGAATGTTCCACGATGATTTATTATACTATTCCCGAACTTTCCACAACATTCCAGAATATTCCAGAATGTTGTGGAATGCTTTCAAACACTCTAGCTGGAGTATTCGGCTTCGCTCAGGGAGTTGATATGAGATTGTGTGGTAGTTGAAATAAAAGGATAAACTTTAAAATATAAAAGGTTTTTTTTTTGTAAATTGTAAACATATTCTATTTACTCTATTTATTCTAGTAACAATTTACAATAATTGTTTATAAACAACATTTTTCATTTTGTTATCCGGGGTCATGTACAATATTTTGAATTTCCTACTCGAGAGCAACCAATGAGTTCTGAGTAAGTGAGTAGTATGGTCGGAGATCCAATTTTCAGGGAATGTAATGGCATTCCTGGTACTTGCAAAGAGTTTAAAAATTCTGTAGGAATTTTTTTTTTTTTACATTAGGTCCTCACAGAAGGCCCTGAGGAAAATAATTTCCCTCAGTCATCTTTGGGGATGTTGTGTGGAGGGTATTTTTAAGGAAAGGAAGAAGAGGAAGTTCTGGGAAGGAAAAGGGTGTGAGGGTTGGGTAGGAATCTGGGGTTCAGTGTGTCTAGATCATCCGCCGCCAAGACCTTACCCCCATGAACCCGGGCACCCCTGCTAAGACATTAAACGTAGCGAACTACTTGGGGTGACCTATGGCAGAGGTGTTGGTTATCCAATATTTTCTTCGATTCTTATTATATTATATTGTCAACGATATCAATTTTGCCCTTTAAAATAGCCACTCCGGATTGTTATAGTTGTAAACAATGTTTGGTTAAATTTGGTCGATGAGTTAGTTTTCAGTAGTGGCTATGTTGCAGAAATCTCTTTTGAGTTCAATGAGGCCGGTCGTCTGATCAGTAGGATATCAGCCTTTCCTATTTGTAAAAGTTTTTGAGCAAAATGTGCTGTTCCACATTATTATCCCAAATTTATATCGCTTAATATTCGAGAGTGTTCTGGGATGTTCCCCTATTCCCACATTTCACAACATTTCAGAATGTTCCGGGATGTTCTAGAACGTTATGGAATGCTCGCGAATTCTTTTTTTAATAATATATATTGATCAAAAAAATTAAGATTATCGAACCTTTTTGAACTTTCCAGAACGTTCTAGACTCACCACCACACTCCGCCGAACATTTCTGAATGCTTCTATAACTTTCTCTTTCCATAACTTCCTAGAGCTTTTGCGAACCATCCAGAAAAATCTGCAACCTTTTTGACTCATCGACACACACCGCCACTTATTTCTTAAAGCTTCTAGAATTTTCTCCTTCTACAATTTTCCAAAGCATTTGCGATCCATCCAAAACCTTCTAGACTCACTGACATACTCCGCCACCCCTTCCAGAACTTTCTAGAGTTTTATCGAACCTTCCAGAACTTTCCGGAAAACTTTTCTTGAAATATCTAGAGGGCAAAACTTCCAACCCTTGTATCTTCAATAGCACGCCCTTTGGGAAAAACGGGACCACTCATTCCGCAGGGGGAATAGAGATCTGCCACACCATAAAACGCGGTGCATTGAACGCAAGCTTTCTCAACGGCTGGATTGATAGAGGAGCCCCCACTGCCTGGTCTCCGAGATCTTACCCCTTTAGATTTCTTTTTCAGGGGGTATATTAAAAACATTGTGTGCCCGCAGGTGACAAATCCCGAATCATTAACAATGATTCGGGATTTATTACCTGCGGGAGCGAATTTCTGCCGCTATCTTGATGGTTACTCCTGAAATTATTGCACTTACGTGGCAAGAAATTGACTGCAGACTAGACACTTGGCGTTTTTACACTTGGCGTTTTTTACGCTTGGCCTTTTTACCCCTAATAGTTTTTTATAACAGTTATATTAAATGTTGGCATTATTTTTCGATGACCTTATTTATCTAATCCTGCATTCTAAAAACGGTTTAAAATTGATGCTTTTGTAATGTTTTTGATGAAAACTGTAGATAAATCGAGGTCCCGAACCACGGAGAGGTAGGACGTCGCTTCTTTCACCACGCGTGCCCGCTAGTCTCTTTGATTGTATACGATGTTTTTTTTACTCGTCCGATGTTGTACGCTCCATGTTTTTGTTCTTCTGTGTAAGGTAGCTGCACGGAGAAAAGTGTTATTAGAAAAAAACGATCATTTAAATAGTAAAAACGGTTATAAACGGGACTGAAGTTCTTAAGAACAAATTAACAGGGTTTCAATGTTTATTGGCGGGAACGTGTTAGAATAATTTGTTGGTGTACGTACCAAATTACGTAATGATCGGACATGGGAAGTAAGCTGGCGAATGCGTGATGAGAGCGTTACGAAAAGTGTGATCGGGCGAGGCGAACGATAATAAATTTAAATATTTGTAGAAAATGAATATATGTATACACACGTATATATATATATATTATGCATATAAATAATAATAATAATTGGATAATTTGTAGAGCGCCGTTTTTGTGAGAAATCACCTCAAGGGCGCTGTACATCTTATTATGACTTCTTAGGCTCTACCTAGAACTATTATTTACAAATGGACACAGAGAACATACTTACCTGGCAGGTCACTTCCGATAAACACACTTTAATTAGAAAGTTTATGCTTAGAGGAGATACGACTTTGCACGCGGAGGATGCTATATTAAAACACTGGACATTGCATAACTTTACATTTGCTACACCATAATTTTTCATATTACATTTATAAGAAGATTACTGCCAAAAATGGAGTTAATAAATTGAAGTTATTTCGAAAGACTTGTGAATTTAGGACTCATTAGGACTGGAGGATTTGAATGAAATTAGATGTACAAATAATTCAACCATTAAGAACTTGTTAACATTTTTATGCAATTAGTTATTTACTATGTCGCGGGCTGAGAAGGTGAAAGTGAAGGTTTTTGTTTTTGGCTTTATGGGTACGACTGTCTAAAAAGGTGAGTTTTAAGTTTAGCTCTGAATTTCGCCGAGTCTGTGATCATAAACATATATATAGATGGAGCTAAAGAAGTTTTACTTCAGTCGTGTGGTCTAAATCACACTCGTATTTTTCTATATTGAAGCTATGGCCCGTTTCCAACAAATGAATAGCAAACTCAGACTAGTAAGATATTATTCCGTAAACACAGTTCGTATTCTCTTATCCTTATTTTAAATGTTACTAGATTAGGCGTAATATAAAAGCTAAACGTGACGAGAGATATTCAATAACAATAGTTTCCTTATAATATGTTCTTACATAGATAAGATCTCCACCCTTTTGTGGAATTGAACTAACACTTCTGAGTGGTGTTTCGGAGTGGTACTTAGACCCATTTGCTGGAACCAATATTATTTATGGTTACCGGTGTGTCCGGGGCAATATAGAGCCAAGTACCCGACGTGTTAAACAGTGGTTTTATTGCACTTGTCTGCCGGCGAGAGAATAGACGGGCCGGCGGGGGTCGGCTAATGAATGTGAACAAAAAAACGCGACGAGGATGCACCGACGTTTGTCGTAAAATAAAAGAATCATCGGAAAACATAATAGAAATTACCTGGGAGTCGTAAGATGTTACACCAAACTGAATACAGTCGTGTTTACGGTACAGTATCTATCTGCCCTATTCATGTATGAATATGTTATTAGGGTTTTTAGATAACAATTTTTCCCTATCGATAAAACACAGGACCTCTAAGTCTATAATAGCAAGGTAACTTTTTAAAAATACCCACATGAGGTAAAAATTGCGAGGCGCATTGACTCCGTTCTATTTGTATAAAGAACATTAACTTTAAATTCAGTAATTTAAATGATTCGCACTTCATGCAAAATAAGAATCTAGGTTGCTGTGTGGATGGGTCTTTTTAGGGAAAGGAAGGAGAGAAATTTCCAGGAAGAGAAAAGGTTTGGTGGGTAGGAATCTGAGATTCAATGTGTTCAGGAGTGACGAACGTATAAATCCAGTGTCCGGCTGAAGAGTTCAAAGGGTCCACCTCCTCCAGTAGGTGGGCAGAAGTATAATAAAAATTATCTAATTATTATTATTACAAGCATAAAACCGTGAAAAATCACGGAATATTAAAAAATTTTGCTTCTTGACAAACGAGCTCCAATTTTTTTAAATAATAAAGTATCTATACATTGTAGGTAGGTAATTTATCGCTTGCTTGAATTATTCACACAAATGATTCCAATTTTTTGGACCACAAACACGCACAGACAACCGAAATCAGTATCATTGACAATAGACTAATAATTTGCGAGGAGGGTATGGGAACCATATATTGGACGACCAACACCTCTGCCACAGGTCACCCCAAGTGGTTCGCTTCGTTTGGTGACTTAGCAAGGGTGTCCGGGTTCATGGGGTTAGGTTTGTCCGGGACTTGGGGGTGGATGCGTCTGCCGACGATCTGTGTGGCAGGCCGAATCGGGAGAGACGGGTTGAGGGATTCCCATCCCGGCTGCTAAACTCCATTAAATACACACGCTTTTCAAACAACTCGCTTGTGACCTATTCTTTTTTTTGCAAATTTCATAACGCCAGAGGTCATCAATACAGAAATATCGCAATATAGAAACCTTTGCGGGCATGTTCACATTAACTCACCAAATTTTCATCGCAATCGGATGAATAGTATTGGAAATAATTTCATAACGCAAGAGCTATCTACCCTATAACCATTTGGGACATGCGCACATCAAATCCCCAAAGTTTCATCGCAATCGTTTAAGTCTTTCTGAAGTTATGGCGTTACCAATGGAAACAGGGATTCATTTATATATATATATATATACTAGCTGACTCGCCTACGAACACAATGCCATCTACTGGACTACTGGATGGATACCTAATCTAGATAACCAAGTAATATAATAAATTAACTCACACCGCCATCTGTCAGAAACTTATAGAACTTACAAACAATTGTCCCATAAAAAACATTTAATTCGCAATAATAAATATTGAAGTCAATAATCGAGATAAAAACTATCTTTTTTTTTGTAAGTTATACTAAATTACACGCAGTAAGCCAAATTTCATAAAATCGGTTAAGTAGTTTCGGAGTTTACCTCGGACGAACACTGTGACACGAGATTTTATATATAAAGAAGAAGATATATAGATAATAAAGGTACCCTTGGAGCGTTTTTTTCACAAAGACGATGCCATATGAATGATCGTTTGTTACGGCTTTATTCATTTCGAATTTCAGATCTGAATAGTCAGGTAGGTACTTCTGTGGAAGAAACCCTCAGTATTGCCCTGGCGAAAGACCACTATTCAGTTCACAATACAGAGCTTGGTCGCTTAATATGGCTTTAGTAATGTTAATTGACCAGACCTGGATAGCCGGATATTTCCCAACCATTTACATTGCATAACGCATTAATGAGGTAAAGGTTAAGGCAATTCATTTTTTAAATGATCCTGAAAATCATGTAAATATTTTTAAAAAATTATCTATAATGATATAGAAACATCTTGAACTCCAAAACCAAAACCATAAGAGAAAACCTGCTGCGTCCTCTGTAACGTAAGGCAAATATTTCTGTAAATCTGGGAGAATTGCACCGTTCACAGGGTGATGTTTTAGTAAATTTGTAGTATAGTCACACCAATTAAAAGATAGAGGAAAATTATTAATTTTTTTTAAAAGAAAAACTCTCTTTTTAACTTTTGAAGGTTATTCCCATCAATGTAATATATCATTGAAGAAGAAGATAACAATAATAATCCTTTTATTTAAATATGAAAATAAACAAGACACAGAAAAATAATAAAATATAATATTAATTGAAAAATATTAATCGAAGATAATATTGTTAATTCTGAAATTTGAAATATGAAGTTGACAAATACGACCAGTCTCATAATAGGGTGCAGTAGCGTATTGTAGTAGTATTGGTTAATGCGTATGTCCCGGTTAGGTTAGGTTAGGTTAGGTTAGGTGAGGTTCTGGGTTCGAGTCCCAGTTGCAGCCATTATATTTTATTATTTTTCTGTGTCTTGTTTATTTTCGTATTTAAAAAAAAAGGATTATTATTGTTATCTTCTTCTTCAATAAAAATTATTAACATAAGTTTGTATGTTGCAGAAGGACGCAAACACTGAGGTCGGCAAAACGTTCCACAGCCGAGCTATTACACTTATAAATATGACAAATTGATGTCAACCGTGTACAAATGTCGGTAAGGCTGAAATCAGACGGTTCACTCGAGTGAAGGTTTACTCTATGGTTACTCGAACGAATGTTCCCATCTTCGTGTCACTTTTGTTTCATTTCATGTTCAGACGTGTCATTCCGAGTAAAATAGGCCGAATTAAATACAGAAATGAACGATTAGTGAACTGTCTGATTCCGCCTTAAAGGGTTACCGATAGATCCGTTCGCACCTGAAGCCCTAGCACACTCGCTCGATAACGATCGATAGGATAACTACCGGTAACTTCTCATCGTTCCCTAGAACAACTGCACATCGCTAACGTACAAACAACAGTTGATGTCGAATATGTTAAGGACATTTAGTCATTGTGAACTGTCACTTATTCGTTGGCGATCTGTAATCATGCTAGGGAACGATGAGAAGTTACCGATAGTTATCCTATCGATCGTTATCGAGCAAGTGTGCTAAGGCCTTTGGCGCCTACGTCTGTGTTTATTGAGATCGGGGAACATTTTAAACGGATCGCCCCCTTGCACAGTCAAGAACTTGTTCAAGTATTTGGTTCTCCAAAAGAGAGGTGGCTGCCAAATCAACAGTGTGTAGATACTATATTACCCTTCACATGCCATTTCAGCGGCTTCCCTTCATTGCAAGCACAATCTCTGGAGCAGCACTCCCCATCTTAGCACGAGGTGACCAACTGAAAGAGATAGATACTTTCAGTATCGCCTTGATAAAACAAGACCATTTGAGATCGAAAATATTGCTTGAAATGGCTTTAACCGTGTTTGTTGACCCGATCTGAGTAGGTGGGTACTCTCCAACCTTTCCTCCTCCCCCCTACCTTTAGCTTCACAATTTATTGTCAAATGAGATAGTTCCACTGGCTCCAGATATCCGGATCAGTTGGGACTGTATGTACGGTATTAACTTTTAAAAATACCATAATAGACAAGAAAACAAGACACAAAAGAAAAAGGAAATCTGTGTGGATTCAATTTTCTTTTTTTCAGTTTCTGGACTTTCATTAGAAATTGCTTTGATTCTTCGTAATATTATTGCAAGTTGAATAATTGACTAAGTTGTTTGTATCTGGCGTTGTTATAGTATGTGGGCAAACGTATAATACTAATAATATATTGTATCCCCTCCTCATATCCGCCTATGAAGTTTCTTGACCACTGCGAGTTCAAGGCTGGTTGCAATTCCCAAACACGTAATGCTACATCTGCGATCCATTCAGCCACGGTTCGCAAACATGACGTCACCTCATCAAAATGACAAATTTTTCCCCCTCACTGCAGTCCAGTTCAAACGACACGGTTTGGCTATTTTGCGGTGAAGGCGTAATTTGAATTCGACACGCTCAAGACCGGTTTTGAATTGATAAAAATAATAATATTGCTGGCGGTGATAACGCCACTGACATCTAGCGGCATTAGCAATGAAGCTCGAAGAAATTGTGATAATACGACAACTGTAGGGGTAGGGAGTTATGGAGTTAGGGGTTAGGGGGTTAAGGGTTAGGGGGTTAGAGGGTTAGGGGTTAGGAGGTTAGGGGGTTAGGCCACCAAACCAGAGTTGAAACTTCCCCCAATCGGCTTCAGTGTTGCGTTGAAAAAAAAGATAATAGTGTTCGTGAAATACATTCCTGGAAATTACAACACTATTATTTGCACAATTTATTTTATTCTCCCCCCCCCCCCCCTCCCCGCCCCTTTTTCCATTCTATTCAATTCGGGAAGTAGATCTCAGAATTTTGTCGTTTTACTGTAGAAGGGATTCCTAACAATCGCTAGCTGGTGCAGATAGTAGTATCGAAGTTTTCCGGGGATTAATTTATTTGTACAAATAAAAAAAGTAAAATGAATTCTTTTTAAATAATCATTATTTCATCGATTAATTATTATATAGATAAGAAATTATTAGCGCTAAAGACATCTAGCGGGATTACCAGTAAGCTTTTTTCCTTTTTCGTTTAAAATTTTATTTAAAACTTGCACACAATTTCGTTAGAGGATGCTGATGGTAGTCATCCAGCAATAATCGTCTCATTTCAAACAGCATCCCGGGTGAGAAAATGTAAAAAAAATTTTAGAAAACTTAGAATTTCCACTTTCATAAACTTTAATACAATTTTGCGACACATTCATTCCAATTATTTTTCCTATTTCAAATTTTATCCGAAGATTGATAAAAAAAATATGTTCAAAAATTCTCAAACATTGCATACCAAAATCGAAAAGATAAATCTTAATATATAAAACAAAGTCGGGTTAGTTACACCATTTATAACTCAAGAACGATTGGACCGATTTTAATGATCTATGAATTGTTGGATTGTTCTCCGTCCCGAATAGCAGAATAACGAGCTCTGGCGTTATGAAAAATGCATAAATAATTTGAAATAGGTCAAAAGTGAGATGTTCGAAATATGGGTGTATTTTATGAAGTTCAGAAGGAGGGAAAAAAGGCGGGAGGCGTTAGGAATCCGGGAGGGGCGGAGAGGAATTAAGGAGGGTTGGTTTGAAAATGAGGGAGGGGGGAAGGCGGAAAAGGTGGAAGGGGAATAAGTGAGGTACGTGAGGGGTGGTCGCGAGAAGCGGGACAGTGGTAGGGGGGAGGGAGAAGGTGAAAGTGAAAAGCGGGAGGAAAAGGGGTCGAATGGGAAAGGACACTCCGGAAGAAACGGTTTCTTTATTTAAGTTGCATTCAACGCATGCCGGATCAGCTATTGATTTATTTTAAATTTCCTAGACTCTTTTTCCAAGCCATTTTCTTACCAAAAAAATTCCAGTTTTTCCGAAACAATTTTTTCAGAAAAAGAAAATTTAGAATCCTGGAAATTTTTAAACTTTACATAAAAAAAAAAGTTCTTTTTAAAATTACCTAAGTACCGATTTTAAGACCATTATATAAGTTTCTTCCAAAAGATTTTGATTCTGAAAAAAAAAAATTCCTGGATCAAAAGTTTTTCCAACTAGAAATGTTTCGAAAACTCAAATAAAAAATCTAAAAGTTAATAATAAGTCTAAACGTTTACTACAAGAAATTTCCGGCCAATATATCCCACCAATTATTCCGGGAATATTAAATTAAAAAATTCCCTACATTTTCCAATTTTCCTAGCAAAATTATCGGATTTTCAATTTTGCCGAAAGAATTTACTTTAAAAAAATAAATTATTTCTGAAAATGGACAAAGAAAGTTTAAATAAAAAACCAAAAACATATGTCAAAATGCTAATGCAAATAATTCCTCGATTATTGTCCGACGAATTTTTTAAGCTGTAATTTAAGATTTTCCAAGAAAATTATATTTTTCCCAACATGGAATATTTTCAAACTTCACATAATATCATAAAGAAAATGTCTAAAAGTTTTTACAAAAATAAATACCGTTTTCTCCAACTTTCCTAGCAAAATTTTCCGATTTTTTAATTTTTCCAATAAAATTTTCCTGCCAATTTTCAAAAAAAATTTCATTATTTCAGAATTTTTTTTAAAATAATTTTTTTTTCGAGAATCAAATATTTTCTAACTTGAAAAGTTTCCAAATTTCAAATGACAAAATGATAAAGATTACTTCTTCAAATTTTGCAAATTCACTTTGTGGCACCATTTTATTGATGAAAAATTAAAACACTGTGTTTTTACCACGATAATCTTTATTTTAACAAATGGACATGCTTCGAGAACGATGTTCTCTTCCTCAGGACTTTAAATGTTCATCACATTTAATGTCCTGAGGAAGACAACATCGTTCTCGAAACATGTCGATTTGTTAAAATAAAGATTATCGTGGCAAAAACAAAGTGTTTTAATTTTTTAATGATAAAGATTAACTTTTAACCAAACGTAACATTTTTCAATATCAAAATTTACGGATCGCCCGATATTATTTTTTCAAGGAAACCGCAATTTTTCAGTACGTTCATTTTTGCTATTTATTTATTTTGTCATCAACAATGCCTATACCGTGACCACTATTAGCAATAGAGTAGGTACTGTTGCTGCATTTATTTCGTTGTTTATTTTTACTTACCAAGCCAACACCTTGTATACAGAGATGATATGAGGCGATGTATGATGGAAACAAGCAGTGTGTGCCAAGACCGAGTTGCTTGGCGGTCCATCTTCTCTGCCTAACCCTTTAGAGAAATGGCCTGCTGGTATTATAGTCCTTTGCCATGACTTGTATGTATGCATGTGATTAAAGCAAGTTACCTTGGAGGAAATAGTAGATAATATAGACTATTGCGACGATTTCTATATCAACGTCAGATCGATATTAAAGTTTGGCGTGTACTATACTTTGACAATGTATACTATTGAAATTGAAGTAATAAAACATTACACAGAATGAGTAGGGGGTAAAAGAAATATAACAATTTGAAAGAGGCATGGGTGCCAGATCATTTATTTTATCAGTTGATGTGAACAAATATGCTGAATAATTTATAACAGAAATTGATGACGCCAGACCACACCACGCCCAGCAAATCTTCTGCCATGGCGTGGTGCGTATTACAATATGTGATATTATACCTTATTAAATTTAAACTGTAAGCGTCACCTGAACAATATACTTCGAAGTATAAACGCGCACGACTGCGTGACTTGTTCACCTATTCATTATCAGGAATACTAAGGGAAGCATGTGGGAAATCTTCTGGTATTTAACAGTACCTTTAAAAAAAACTGTAAGCATCTTCTGAACACCACACTTCGAAGTATAAAATGTATGTCCGCGCGTACGCAGAATAGCACGGGTTATTACTTATTCAATATCAGGAACATACTTTAAGGGAAGCCTGTTGGAATACCTTCTGGTAGTTAACAGCACCTTTTTAAGTTTGTTTGTAAGCATCACCTGAACACCACACTTCGAAGTATAAACTGTATGTCCACGGTCCACGCACAAATCAGACCCGCACTTGTTTACACTTATTCGATACCAGAAAAAAAACTAAGGGAAGCCTGTGGGGGATCTTCGGGTATTTAAGCCAATATGAATTTATCTATATTTAATTTGCTTTTCAGAGATTCTCGGTTAGTTTAGTTAACCCCTAGTGTATGTCGAGTAAGACCTACGCACGTAGAGTGTAGGATTAAAGATGATTAGAAATATCAAGTATTGTGTCGGGAACTACCCACTGATATCTATCCACATTCACTGATCTCCTCGAATACTCCTTATCAATGATCGTTCATATTTTTAATGATAAAATATTGAGATTATTATATACATTCATTCCTAAATTACGTTACTTCAAATACTGATCTTAAATATTTACATTACTAAGAGTAGATTTCTTTACGAAATCTGAAAATTTTACTGTCAAAACAATAATTTAATCACAGAAGGTTACAGATTCACGAAAGCCTTTTTTAACAATAATAATAATGATTACTTTATTATTGATTTCAGCTAGCATATAGAAACAATATAATCAATTAATTGGGCTCTCCTTTAAACTACTCTGTGTTGTATTGCTTACGAGTCACTTTCATTGTCTCTATGAATAATAATTGTTATAATAATTAAATCTGTAAAAATAGATTTGTCACACCTATCTTACGGCAACATGTGTTCTCACTCTTGGTTTCGGCTAACGTAAAGTTAGTTAAAGCCTCTCAATGCATTGCAATTTTGTATCGTATCCTCCGAATAGACAAGTTTCTATATCACTTCAAGATAAGGACATTTCCTAGGAAAATATTATATATCAAGTGATTGTAGGTAAATAGATTCGAATACATGAATTTAGATATTAGTTAAACCTTGTTCGTATCAGATATCTACATATTATTGTTATGTTTAGTGAGAATTATTACAGTGACTTTACATCACTGAGTTGTAGTCTAAAAAATACCTAAGTAATAATAATAACAATGTTGAAACCGTTCACTTTGAACAAAACAAACTTCATTTCAATCACAGAAAATGACAAATTTTGGAAAAGCATCAATAACAGTACTAATTTGTTGGTGAAAACTAAAAATAAAAACAACTGGTGGGTTCTTCTTCACTCTATGTAGATGTCCTCCACAGGATAAGCGGTCTCTATGAACTTCTGGTAAAACCTTTGGAAGGCTCGCCTGAAAAAGAAAATATTATATACAATATGCAATTTTAGATGTCTGCAATAATAGTTATGTTCAAGTGATAAACCTTTTCAGGATTGTCTTTGACTGGTTTGCGTACGAATTAGATACGCACCGCATGAGGGGGGCACAAACACATTCGTACAAATTGAACATTTTCAAAAAAAAATTAACAAATTTAACTAGCTTGGCCTATAAAGGTATATTCGACATGAAATCATTTTCACAAACTAATACGTTAAAATATGTGGAAAAGGTTTATTTTTCGGATTATGAATATCGTCAACTTAAAGCAACCTTGAGATATCTTCGAAAAAATCACTTTTGAGATAAGTATGCAGTTCGATGTAAAATTGTGAGCTCTACATGATACATTACTGGGATATTTTAAAAAACAAAAAAAAAATGGCCGAGTTACAAGTAAAATCTCAAAATTGAGATAGTTCCAAATTTACGTACACTTCGTCAAAATTAACTGAAAAAAATTAATTATTTATCTATTATTACAACTTTATGTTGATGTTAAATAATTTATCTCTCTAATACCACATCATTAACCTGCAACATTAGTTAATTTGATTCTGCTAGAACTCACGCAAACCTAAAAGTCCTATTATCTCAGAACACCATTTTTCAAGATATCTCACTGTTGCTTTAAGGTGGCGATATCGTGCTAAAATGTGTAATTTTAATGTTTTTATTCATAATTACTGATTTAAAAAACGGATGAAAATTGCTTGAATTTAAACCGGCCCATAGTAGCTTGATAGAATCATGACGTCCGGTTCGCCTACTTTCAACGTTTCGTTGTGTTGCTTTCAAAAGTCAAATCATTTTTTTACTTGTTTGTGGTTATTGTCGGATTTATTTAATTAATAACACAGTTTTTATTATTTTCCTATAGTTACTAATTATTAGTTTCGTATACCTAACCTATAGTATAATGCGCAGTCCGACAACTTACTTAAAATAGACTGCGTAAATACTAAGGTAAGAAACAAGTATTGTATAGATAATATGCTCTCATACATAATATGGCAACCATAATACGGACATGTGTCTAGTGTGGTTGTCAAAAAGCATGTAAAAAAAACTGTAGGTATACAAAAATATTTTGTGAATAAAGAAAAAAAAATATATAAAAATAGCACTGAATTAAATAAAAACCCACAGGGCCAATATCATCTTCGGGGATACTGTGTCGACGGTCTTTTTAGCAAAAAGGAAGAAGAAGAAGTTCTGGGAAAGAGACAAGGTGAATGGGTAAGAATCTGGGGGATCAATATGTCCAGGAGTGACGGACGTATGCATCCATTCCTCCCACTGCGGCGGAAAGACGATTGGTTGAGGGTCTGGCTGGAGAGGTCTAAGTTCTCCCTCAACCAGTCTCTCCCGATTGGATCCGCAGGTAGTAGGTATGCAAACTCATTCGCCACCAAGCTATGTCAATTTGTACCAAGACCTAGACCTCACCTAATGAACCCGGGCAGCCCTGTTAATTCACCAAATGTAGCAAACCACTTGAGGTATCCTATAGTAAGGGTATTGGTTATCCAATAAATGTTTCCCGGGAAAATATTGCCAATCCGCGGGATTCAATACTGCAGAAATCCCGCCGTATTGGATTGCAAATTCGACAACCAAATGCGTTGTTCAATTTTCTTCGAATTGGACTCGAATGTTCCTATTTTCACATGACTACTAAGTACAATTCAGGGAAAACAGACGATGGGGTGGCACGCGGACCACATACTATATATATATATATATATATATATATATATATACATTGTGTAATGAGGTATACTAACCCAACAGCCTCTGCCACGGGGCGCGTGGAGTCCTGACCGCGGAAGACGTGGCACGCGAACCTTTGCAGCGTGGGGTGCTTGGTGATGAAACCGAGGTAGCGGTGGTCGCGCGGGTGGAACGCACAAAACGACACGTTCTTCAGGGAGTAGAAATAGTCGATGCACGGCGCGTTGTCTCTGCGCTGCAACACACAAACAACAACACACAAATTAGTCACAGGAGGAAATAATGAAATTTTTACTATTTTTTACTCTAACTATTAATACTCTTCTGATATTCTCCTAAGACTGCTAAAATGATCCAACTCAAGCATTTGTGTCAATTGGTCGTGCCGCGTTTTCCTTGTGCGCGAACTTCTCCTACAATTATTCGAGTCGTGTATTAATTCTCCGCATGTCCAAAACATTTCTAAATGTCGTCGCATTCTGAAACTAGTTCAAACCTTGCTTTCTTACCGGATCTACACATTTGTACAAGGTCATAACATAAACGGCTCAGGGATTCAATTTCTACAGCACTCCGTCAACTTTCATTATTTCCTGCCTATTCTACGAATCTCGCCAACAGTGCTAATCTTCACTACTTTTTACTTTTTGGACGATATTCCAAAATTTAGGAGTATTTCATATATTTTCTCCTTATCTTTACTGTCATATGCCTATTTGAAGTAAACAAATAGTTGAAATATGTCTATAACGAATTCCAAGCATTTTGTCAGGATTTGTCGAATAGTGAATAGTTGATCAGTGATGGATCTCCCCCTCCTGAAACCTGACTGATACTCTCACAGCAAGTGCTCTGATTGAAGTTCTAGTATTCCTTTCAAAATTGTTGTGAAAATTTTATGCGCTGTACAAAGTTGTGATATTCCTCTGTGAATTTCACATTTTTACCAGTGACCATCGTGTTCAGTCTTCCTGTATTCTCATTTCTCTCCATTTCTATTTCATGTAGTTGCTTCACGCGCTAATTTTTGAGTTTTTTTTTTTAATATTTTGAAAGTCAAGTGTGCTAAATTTCATCTGCTTCTTCTTCAATGACGCTACAGCCATTTCGAATCTTGGACTCCTTTAACAAGAGCCTCCACCGCCCTCTGTTCTCGGTTGTCGTCTTCCAATCTGCAACATGGACTAGTCCTCCCATCTCAGCCTAGGTCTGCCAGCCTTTCGTTTACCTCCCAGGTGTCCTGCTAGAACCTTCTTCGGTACTTGTGTGCTTGGTATTCGGTGCACATGTCCGGCCCAACTTAGTATTTAAAGCCTTAAGTGGGTAGAGAATCTAGGAACTTGGTAGATATCATAGAGCTCATTATTGTGGCGGATGCCATGCCCCACCCTTCCTAAGATTCTTGGAAGTACCTTTCTTTCGAAGGTGTTCAGCTGTTCTGCAGACTTTGCTGTCAGTGTTCCCGCCTCATATCCGTATGCCAAGATCGTTCTAATAATTGTTCTGTATAAGGTTATTTTGGTTTTTCTAAGGACGTTTCGGTACCTATTTGAATACTGGCACCAACGCAAAGTATTGTTAAATTAAACAAATAACTTTGTGATTATATATTGTGGTTTAATATAAAGTTATTTGTTTAATTTAATTCAAAATGACGCCACAAAGTGATTTTGCGAAGTTTGAAGAAACAAAGTATTGTTAGTCGGTAGTTACCGCATTATGGTGGAGCCCAGGTAGGTAAACTCTTAGACCACTTCGAAGTTATAAGTGTCTTTAAATTTCACTTTGTCTTTTATTCTGCGGTGTGGGGTTCTGGTTTACATAATGATTTTAGTTTTATTCTCATTGATTTGCAAACCCACTCTTGCCGCAGTCTTCAGAGGGTCAAGCACCTCTCTTACAGCCTGTAGGGACAATGTTAAGGTCGTCTTCGTAGCCAACCATTTGATTGCTTCTGTAGCACATATTTGACACCGTGAGCCAACTATTGTTGCTTTTAAAAACTTGACTATTTTGAACGATATTCCAAAATTTAGGATTATTTCATATATTTTCTTCTTATCTTTACTGTTATATGCCTATTTGAAGTCAACAAATAGTTGAAATGTGTCTATATCGAATTCCCGGCATTTTGTCAGGATTTGTCGGGTAGTGAAGAGTTTATCAGTGATGAATCTCCCCCTCCTGAAACCTGCCTGATACTCTCCCAGCAATTTAGTGACATTCTAGTCTTTCTTTCAAAATTGTTGTGAAAATTGTATACGCTGCACAAAGTAGCGATATTCCCCTGTGATTTTCACATTTCAATATATCTTTTTTTTATGAATGGGACATATTATATTAGTTTGCCATTGTCCATATTTTTACAATGAGAAGCAGGTTTTTCAGATGTTCGTTTCAATATTTAGAGCTCTGCGTGTTATATTGTTTTTCAATTTCTTTAGGCCAGCCCTTATTTCTGCCACTGACGGCGCTCTCGTAATTTCATAATTATTTAGCTCATCCGGAATGTAAGTTGGTTCGACTGTCAGGTTGTTATTGGGATTTAAGAGCTTCTGGAAAATTTCTTTCCACCAGTCTTAATCTTTTCATTAGCTCCTATTTTTTTTCATTTCCATTAGCTTCATTACTATCTCTGCACAGGGATATGTTGGATTTGAAGCCCTTTTTAATTACATTGACGCCTTTATATGCCCCACATGAATTGTTATTCACAAATTCATTTTTCATTTTCAACAGTTAAAATATGATCTCTTCTTTCTTTTAATCAAATGGTTAGCATGTATTCGTGCTTGTTCGTAGGCTTGTCTTTGGCGACTTCCGCAATATTTCATCAATCTCGTAATAAAACTGTAAATTTGTATAAAAATCGAATACCAGCCGCCCTCCACAGACAATATTCTTTAAATACACTTTTCTTTAGATTCTAGTTCGCAGAGATTGATTGCATTGTCGAGAAATGAAACTTGCTCTATCGACACATTAATTTAATTTTAGTGATATTTCTTCATTTAAAAAGTAAATAAGTGTGTGAGATTTTTATTACGTTAACAAGATTAATTTTAGATATTTACGCTCTTTACACTTTTTTTTATATGTAATATATAAAATCCCAAAGGTCATCTAAATCTCTGTCTATTTATAAAAAGAAGTCAGTCTCTGTAGCGGGCGGTGTGGATTTGTTTTTGATACAAATCTACAGTTTTCTTCTAAGATTAATGTGAAATTTTTCACACTGAAATCACACTCATCCCCTTTTTCGGCCCTTTAAATTGACACCTACTTATTTATGAAATTTTTGATTTGATGTTCAAAATAAGAGGAAAATTACTAGCTATATACATCTTTTTTTTAAAACTCTTCGTAAAACCCGGGTAATAATATATAAATTGATAAGGGTCGGCGTATGGTGGGATTCAGCATGCGTCGCACGTGCAGACATTGTAAGTGCAGATTTTGTAATGTATGGACTTGTATGAAGCGATGTCTGCCTCTCATCATACCTTGTTTCATACAAGTCCATACATTACAAAATCTGCACCTACAATATCTTCAAGTGCGACGCATGCTGAATCCCAGCTTATCCCTAAGCGTTGGTATTTTTTTAATACAACTATTTAATTTTCTATTTTGTTTTCGCGAATGACTGTAGAAGTTATAATTGACCCACTTTCCGACTTCTGATCGAGCTAAAACTCAGAAGATGGAATCGTTGTCGATGACAATGCATTCTGTCATATTTTGGTGACATCGGAATACACACGGTAAAATACAAGCATTGTTTCTGAAATTGGTTTCTAGCCTGTCCAAGAGGTGGCGCAACTAGGTAGATAATTAAAAATAGATGTATTATAGTAAAAAATACCTTGTTTATTACGGGTTGATGTTTTGGTTTCTCAATTTTTAAAATAAGCGTAATATTTTTTTAAATTTTTATTAATAATTCTAAAAAGGTATATAAATTACAAATACATTTTATACACTTATTAATTATATACGCAGGGCTTGTGTGTATGGGGGGGGGTGTTATTATATAGTTTTTATTTGATATGATTTAGTTCAGGTTTTCAGTATGTAGTGTATCTAAAAGCTTCCGGCTTGTAGACATAGATGGCAGTGCTAAGAGCTGTCCTTAGATTCCGCTAGATGGCAGGTAGGTTAGTACCTGTGGGAACCAAGAGAGGGTCAAAGAGCTCTGAGAGAGCGTTCACTGGTACACATGTTTTAGATTCCAATTAGCAAGCTTCTAGCTAGGTCAATCAACGAGATCTACATTGGAAACCGCGAAGTGTATTATAATAAACGCAGATAATAACAAAGTATCTTTTATTCCAAGAAGTAATCTCCATCCAAAGTATTGGAGAATCAAGTTAGTGTCTGTAGTAAATAACAGAACGCTACACAGTATAATTTTTAAGGTGAGTTTTAAATTCTTTTATATTGGTATTCATGTTTCTAATTTTTTCTGGTAATGAATTTAAAAAATTTACTCCGAGATATTTTTTAACTGTCCTATTGTTTTTTTTTACATTTTGGAGTAGGAAGTATTGATGTTAGTTTGTCTAACATTTTTGTTATTTTTAAAGGGTGTATAGGTACATAGGTACATTTTGAATAAAATTCCCGAGGAAATTAAAATGTATGTTTAGTGGTAAGTTTAGTATAGTTCGGGAACTCACCCCCGGCTTTGATCTGTCGACCATCCTGAGCCCCTGGTCGGACACCTCGAGGATGCAGGACTGGGAGCGAGGTTCCACGTCTGGCTCGCCTACTATCTTCTTCACTGCCTGACACACCACTCCCGTGCCCTTGTGCGCTAGCGTCTCCACTGAGCCTAGATACCTGCAAAAACACGTGAACATACATACACTGATGTAAATAATATAACTAACTAACTATTTAAGATAATACCGGGTGGTGGAAAAATTTAAAAAATAGATTTTACTAAATTATTGCTATCACTGTTGCTCTAAGGCGCTCCGCCCACTGAGGCAGCTTAAAACCAACTAAAACCGGCTGTTTTCTCTCTCTTGATTGGTCAAAAAGCTTGGTTAACCATAGACGAAGAACAATCAACTGACAGCTGGCAACTATCAATGGCCGCCCAGGGCAACCAGCAGAGCAAGTCGCAAGTCACCGCTTGCGTTACCATTGACAACGGGGTATTGTCTGATTGTGAAGTGTGCGGGCCATCACATTATCATACAAAGACAGTTGGCAGTTGAGAGTTTTCAGTTGCCTGAGTGGGCGGAGGCGCTTACTCCACCGAATATTGAGCGAAAGGGACAATGCACCTCGGGCTACTAATACCTAACTAAAATCGAGGTTTCGTATTCCCCACTTTTCTCCTCCAAAAGTGGACTGATTTTCAATTTTTTTTTTACCAACTACATAAGAAAAACTATTTTATATCTGTACGTTTTGCTTTTCTTTAAAAAAACATTGTCTAGATTATATACTGAACGTCTTTTGACGGCGCTTAAACCAGTCAATTTTATTGATTTTTGGAAGGTCATAACTTCTATAAAAAGTAACTTATCAAAAAAAACAAAAATTACTGACACGCTAGTAGTTGTTATCTATTTTATGTAAAAACAATATTTTATCTTGGGTTAAAATCCAGAGAGATAAATGGGGAATACGTTTGTATGGAAAAAACACCGCCGGGTATCCCCTTAAAGTTCACTCTATCAATAACATTATATTATACATCGAGTTTGGTGACTCGACAATTGGCCCCCCGACAGTTGATTCCCCAGACAGTCGATCCCTCTGACTGTTTAACCCTATGCCAATTGATCCCCAGGCATTTCATGTCCTAAAGGATTTTTTTGCAGTTGGTACGTCAGTCCCGGATTTGTCGACAGGCCGTATAGGCCGCGGCCTAGGGGCGGCAGACTTCAGGGGGCGGCGAGCTTTGCACTCCAGCCACAAATGGTTAGGTGGCAACTTCTAAGAAGGATGAAAGTGGCCTATACTAATGAAAAGTATAAATATGGCACTCAGGTGCGTCCTCGGTAAAGTAACTAAGTAGCAAAGATGATATACGGCCTTATAACAGACGACAAATTTACATATATTTGCAGGCGTCTTGAGTGGAAATAGAGATAGAAATATTTTTACTAACAATAATGCCGTACCAACGGAGTATGCAGTTATGATATATGATATACGGCCGAATGGAAAAATACGACATACTTATATATGCGGTCTGTTTAGGGAAAATACAGTATACCTACTTAAACAAAATATAACTAAGTGTTCCCGATGAGGTATGCAGAGATGATTTACCGCTGAATAACAAATGTATAAAACATATTTTCATTCAAAAGGATCTGCTTGCCTATATTCTGTGTATATCAGCGTATAAGTACAAAAAATCGACACCGTAAATAAATTCCCTTACCAACTTATTATTGGTAAATAATGCAAAAAAATACGAGTGTGCTTTAGACCACACGACACACGACTGAAGTAAATACTTCTTTAGATGCATCTATATGTATGTCCATATATATCTTTATATTTATAAAATATGTACACATTAATTTTCTACAAATATTTATTTAAATTAATTATCATTCGCTCCCTTTCGCGTTTGGCGCGTCACTGGTATTTAAAAATACTGACTGAAATATTTCATGCACTGGCTATGAGAGGGAGAGAGAAAGAAAATGTGGGCGCGCACTGCTCTCTTTTGCTTCTACAGTGAGCCCGTACGGCTCGCAACGCATTTCAATTTCCGTTACAAATCACCCCCACGTCAAGCGAGCGTAAAGAAGTATTTAATTTAAAAAAAAATTATAATAGTTAAAATTTTCACTTTGTGTCACTCGGCCACTATGTGTACTGCTACACAGATACACTTCGGTGCCTATTAGAATCTTGGTTAATAAGTATCTTTGATTATTAACAAAATAGGATCTCATTTAAATGGTCAACATAATTTTGAAGGTATGGTCAGCTCTAAAATATTTTCTGTCGTCAAATATAGTCAGTTGAACAATTACTTGTGGTCAGCAAGAAGAATAAGATTGATCAGCAAATAATAACCCCACGCTATCCTAACCAGGTGTTTAAGCCTAATATTTTTTTTGTTTAAATGATGTTAATATTTCATTGGTGAACCATTTGATTACTTGGATTGAGAATTTCTTGAATTGAGAACTCATAAAGAGAAATATTTGGTCTACACTGATTTTTCCTATTAATTTATTGGAAATGTAACTCAAAATTTGTGTGAACCTACCCCAATAAGTAACGCTCCCTCTTCACTTGCACGTTGGCCGGGTCAAAGTCATTGTAGTCCATGTCCACTGCATAAGCCGATGGAAATATTCCTTGTCTGCCTGTCCGTAAATTTACACCTGCAAATAAAAGAAAATGTGGCATTAACTTTAAAAAGTAGTCTAATGGTGGGATTCGAATCCTTAACATTACTCCGATGCATACACCTAAAGTTACAGAGTGGGTCCACATAAAGTTAAGTTCGTCGATACTTAAAGTTACAGAGTGCGTCCACATAAAGTTAAGTTCGTCGATACCTAAAGTTACAGAGTGCGTCCACATAAAGTTAAGTTCGTCGATACTTAAAGTTACAGAGTGCGTCCACATAAAGTTAAGTTCGTCGATACTTAAAGTTACAGAGTGCGTCCACATAAAGTTAAGTTCGTCGATACCTATAGTTATATAGTGCGTCCTCATAAAGATAAGTTCGTTGATATCAGTTTGACAGTTTGTGAAGTTTATACCCAGTATCTCAATATATTAGTCCTCATAGTTTTCAGTTGCATAATACTAAATTGTAATCCCTTAATGTAAATGCTTTCTCAGAAAGGTTTACTGTAGTCTAGTCGCCCTTTTACAAAATTCATATCAATAATGTTGAAAGAATTAAAAGAAAAATTCTACGTTTCGTTAATTTTAAACTTAACATCCCTTCAGAGCACATAAACTACTCATCGTTAAATATTCCAACTTTACAAAACAGAAGAAAATTAAACGACCTAAATTTCTATTAAAATCTTACCCCCTTACTCATAATAGAGGTATCCGCCGAGTCATCCTTGGTTTTGTAAAGTTGGTCTTAAACCTGGTTTATGCCGTTTTAACCATGCACACGCGGTGATAACAAGTCAAGTTTTTCACTGATATGTCGTAATACGACGCGTATCAGTTTTATTACGATTATGAGTAAGAGGGATAAACTTTAAATTCGATTGTTGTGACCTCCGGCTTTTAATAAATATACATGTACCTACACGAACAACTAGACAAACATTATATAATAAGATAACGTTTAGATAGTATTGGTAAGAAATAAATTAATTACAAACGCCATATGTGCGAACTGTTTCTATATAACTTTTTCATGGGCATATTTCACTGTGAACACCAATTTAAAACATTTTTATTAATGTTAAAGGAGATGACGAATTTTGGCAGATATCTTTTTTTACTTATATTCGGTGTTACCTACTTTTTGTCAAATCTTATATTTTATGTAGCCTACATTTTATTTCTTATATTTTATGTTACCTGTATTTTGTCAACTCTTTATTTTCAATGTAATTTGTAAAATGAACTACACACACTATCCAAAAGCTACTGAAGTGTTGGTTGTTCTGTAAATCATTGTGTGCAAATATTCCACATTATAATGAGCATGGAACACCCTCGGGAGGTATGGAGACTGTTCATAATAATTGCACAACCAAACTCATTAATACTTGCACAATTTAAATTAATAATGTTTGGTCAGCGTCAGCAAGGTTCTTACCTTCGCACCAAAGATCCTCGGCCTCCTTCTGCACGTAAAGCGGGTCCCCAATCTCCACCTCTATTTCCCCGTGGTGGCGCGGGATAAACTTGTGCAGGCCTCTGTGAGTGGCCTCGAGCATCTCCAGTTGGCTGAAGGACACTCCGCCACCCGCCGCGCCGGGGTACGTACTGCAGCTCGAGGAGGGGGAGAGGGAACCTGGAAGACGATAAACAACAAAACTTTATTTAGAGTCATATTAGAAAAACAACTAAATGTGAAAATGAAGGATTGAATCATCCACTAACGAGAAGTACAAAAAATATATTTTTCTTTTTAAAACCTTTTTCGATAGTTTTCGAGTTCCAAGATCTAGGTCTTGGAACTCCTGATTCGGTATTCGTTGGAACTCTAACTCTAGCTCTTCCTAACGCAATTGGATGTCTGTAAGTTTCCTTCTTTTAAGTTGTTTTTAGTTTTCGACACCTCTAGGAAAGGTTCACTACCACAGTGCTCTCTACTCTACCATTATTCTAATGCCTGCCCCAGTTCTTCATGGATGGTAGGCATTGGTTAAACCACCATTTAGACTAATTGTATTGGTTTATTATCAAGTGTTAGTCTCTAGTATGTTGGGAAAGCTTAATTATGGTGACGTGTCCTATCTTTGCTATATCCCTGCTCAAAGGACCAATTTCAGAATAATAAATATATTCTATACTGAATATTCTCTTGTTGCTGTGCACTTTCAAATTATGTACAATCCTTTAGCTCAAGGGTTTCCGATCTTTCAGCAGTTTGGGAGCTACTTTTTATCTTAATTTTTGTAATCGATTTTTAACCAGAATTTAAAAAAGAAAATCGCCTTTTTTTTGGTTGTTCTCCAAAACGTTAACCATTAAACCGCTTCATTTAACAAATAAGCACGAATCTAGCATAACCAATTGTCATACAACCAGAGAATTAATTTTTTTTCACCATAATTTTACATTAAAAAGATGAATTTTGAAAATTTACAATCGTAATTATTGGGGCCGACAAAATTTTGCTCCGCGATCGACCGGTTGGGAACCGTTGCACATTGTAACTAAGCTAAAATGCATTAATCACACAGGATATAAAAGCTAAACTGTTTACAAAATTTGAGCATTACCGCCGTCTATGAAATGCAAGCATTGATTTTCTGGGTCAGTTCACAGGCGCGGAAACGTAATAGCGGGCGGATTCCTCAAACAACGACAGATTCACAAATATTATTTCTAAGACATGCAATATCTTTAAACTTCTACAGTATACCAAAATATTTATTTTAAAGTAATGTAAGTAATTTAATAATTCTAGCGAGACGCAAGACCATCTTACTATCTTACTATAATATTATAAACGCGAAAGTTTGTATGGATGTATGTATGTTTGTTACTCTTTAAATCGAAGTTTAGTCAATGGATTTTAATGAAACTATACAATAATATAGCTCATATATCAGAATAACATATAGGCTATAATTTATAAAGCTAGCTATTTATTTTCAATATATTGAAAATAATAATTATAGTTTTAAAAAAAACGTCAAAATTTGAGAATGACATTTTGCAAAACAATGATTGTTAAATCAAAGTTCTATTTTGGAAAATATTTAAATTAGTGAATTTATTTGAAGTACTCGCCTAATACTTTGAATCGAATCTAGAATTATAGATATTTTAAATAAATAGGTTAAGAATTTTGGTACAAACGTAGATGGGACCTAGGAAAAGGGAATAGATTACTCGAAGTACTAACCCTACGCAGACGAAGTCGCGGGCAGAAGCTAGTCATAATTCGATCTTAATAGTTAAAGACGTCTTAACTTTTCTTTTTCTCTTAGAATAAAATAAATTGGTTTCTTTCTTCAATATTCACGAATTCTCTTTTAATTAAGTAATGAATACTAAGTGTTTTGTTTTCATTTAGTTAAAATGATTTCCGTTTATTCTCTCTCTAACACGAGTCAGGGATATTCTTCTTATTATTTATTATTCATTTGATACAGAAAATTAAACAATGCAGACACGGATATTGGATTTATATTACGATATGGATATACAACAATATAAGAACAAAGTGCGACGAAGTTAAGCTGCAGTACAGGTGTGAATACATTATGCCCCAGTCAACTTTAGTTTCTAACTAGGTCGTGCCTGTTGTAAGAAATTAATCATGACGTGAGTTATTTACAGTTTACTTCTGTATTGTTGTAATGTTTGTTGTTCGATACGTAATATTAATTTGTAAAGACTTTAAATCGTTAAATTATTATTTACTTGTAAAGATAATAGATACACTAAACGTGAATAAAAAAATAAATGAAAATAATTGACCACACAGTAAAAGCGAGGAAAAAACTCGACACTCATAAATTACCTACCAGATATTTTTTTTTTTAATAATATTTCCGAATCTGTCTTTAAAACTAATAACTATTTAAATGTTTTTGAACCGAAGGATGGCAATTCACACAGTTTCAGATTTGAAGGGATTTTATTACATATATGTTGAGTCCGTGGTACGAGAATAATTTTTGATATGATTTCGATGTACTAATCGTTGGAACAGAAAGGTCATTTCAACCCTTTTTTCTATTCTGATGATTTGACGGATTGTTTTCATTGTGTTTTTTTTAATTTTTATGGACATATATTATTATCCTTTTTATGTAACACTGTCGAATTTTTAGTACAATAAATAATATGCCTTCTTACGGACTTCCCGCCTTCTCGCGTACTTTTTGAGGGAAAGGTTGTTTCAGACGATTGCTGATGGTTTCACCTCTTCCTCGCATTCGATAAATGCTGGCGTTCCATAGGGATCGGTTCTGTCGCCGACTTTGTTTTTGTTGCACATCCCTGACCTTTTGACATGTGCACCAATTCATTGTTACGCGGATGACAGTACAGTCCATGATAGCTTTTTGTCCAGCCCAGAGGGTGCATAAATTCCAACGGGTCGGAGGGCTTTGAATCAAAGAATGGACGGTTACCTCGAGACTGTTTTCTATTGGGGTGAGAATAATCTCATCGAATTTGATTTTTAGACGTAATCATGTCTGATTACGTCTAAAAGGGATCGAAATGGCAATCTAGTCTCCTTCAACGGTAGCAATCATCCGAACAGATCCTCCATCAATATGCTCAGTGTAACTATAAGTGACCAGCTCAGTTACGGGGACTTTATCGAAGCCAGAGTCAAGTTTGCGTCTTAAAAATTGGGCGTACTGTACAGGGCCCGCAGATACTTCAATAGTACACAACTTCTAACCCTATACAAATCGCAACTGCGCCCCACGTTTGAATTTGGCAACCACCTCTGATCTGTAGCCCCAAAGTACCTGAAAATAACCCTTGACTCAGTGCAGAAACGGGCAGTCCGTTTGATGGACTCTCCCGTCTTAACAAACGGATTGCAATCTTTAGAGAATCAGGTGGGAATGCTACCCTTGTTCTACCAGTATTTCAATGGAAGATTTTCCGAGGAACTATCGTCACTGATCCCTTCGGCACCGGTGCATGTTAGAAAACACGCCAAACGAGTGCTTAACATATGTAGACGGTTGACTTTTGTCACATGAGAACAGCTCGCTTCTACGACTCGTTCCTGAGTTTAAAAGCTTGACTATACAGAACGTTTTGCCAGCCTCTGTTTTTGCTCCTTTCAATGGAGCACAACAAGACCCATGTTCACTCCTGCCTTTCCTCAAAAAGACTCCACAAAGCATTTTCAAAGATGACTTAGCCCCTGAAGGAAATTATTTTTCTAAAAAGTAAAAAAAATCCTTGAAGAGGGTATTTAAATTCTTATATGCCAGCTCAACCTTACTCCGTGGTAAAAACTCAAACTTTTCACTATTCCATGTTTACTGGTAAATTTAGATTCTTATACGCCGATTCAACGTTAGTACAGCAAAGCCTAGTTTAAGGTGATTTAAAAAATAATTCATGATATGCTCTTGCGTAGATGGCACGAGTTTAATTATTTTTAGTTTAATTATAATTATTTTCGCAAGTTATTCTTTAAAACAGAATAATTAATTGTTTGCAGCCGAACGCATAAGCAATATCAGGACCGTTTTGTCCCTAAACAAAGTCAAATCTTTCAAGAAAGGCTTACTACTACAGTATTGTATCGGTGATTCAATCCTTCAAGTTCGTTCAAAGGACCTAAAAGTTGGTTTAGACCAAACGAGCACAGAGCTAGAGCTGGAAAAAGAACGTTCTTTCTTGATCTTCAGCATAAATTGACGACCGTCCGTAGTCGAGTGGTAAGACACTGACTCCCAATCGGAAGGTCGCGGGTTCGAACCCGGCGTGCGCAAATAAATTTTATTTGATTAATTTGTGTTATTTCACAATTAATTCATAAAAATAATATATGTTATATTTGCGGCACGTTCCAGAGTGGAAGATATTCTCAGTATCGCCCTGGTGTAAGACCACCATTCAGAATTGAAACGTTGCTTAATAATGGCTTTAGCCGTGTTTAGTGACTAGATCTGAAAAGCCAGGTATTTTCCCACCTTCCTCTTTCCCATCTCCTTCTCTTCCCCACTTACCTTCAGCCTCACAACATACTCCACAATTGGGGATGCCATAGTCTCACTGGCTCCAGAAGGGAGCAGTTGGGACTCTAGTGAGGTTTCTCTATAAAAAAATAAAAAAATACAAAACGGTAATTCATTTTCACCACTTACACCAAATGAATAATAAACGAACAAGAACGAGAATAATAAGAACTAGAATTCTTGCATCTCTAGGGATATTTTGATCATTTGAGCGATTTCTCGTTGCTCACTCTTCAGCAATCGAGAAAGCAATATTATGATTTCAAATGCTGCAGATCGAAAAAGAAAAGAAAGAACAGAGATTGGTGGGAGACGAAGAAGAACACTTGATAATGTTATAGATACTACGATAGGTATGCCACGTTAAGAAGTGGTCAATACAAAAGCTTTTTCATAATGGCATCATAGGATTTTGACCATTAGTGACAAAATTTTGCAATTTATTTATATAATTTCCATAAGTTGGATCCCAGAGACAACTGAAAGTTTGGCGCGCATCTATCATTTGTAGACATTTCAATTCATTATTCCAATCTATAATTAGTCCAAAAACATGTCTACTTAAGTTCCAAGAACACAAGAACACTTTGAAGAGACCGCCTCGAGGAGCGATCGCGTCCGATCACGAAGGAATGCTCTATAACCAAAATATACCAAAGTTTACTCCAACATAATTTGCAATAGCAGCTAGAATGGGCATTTGCTCGTTTGGTCTACATCCAACGAGATGGCTTTACCTAGCGCCAACAATAAAATGTGCAATAATCACCTGTGTGCAGTGTTTGTAGCGGCGTGGGCGAAAGGCTTTTGGGCCCCGTGTCGGCGGGCGAGTGCGCCGTGCTGTGACCGCTGTCCACATCGCCCAGGCTGTGCAGCCTCTCCGAGTCAGGGCTGCTGTCCTCGTCCAAAAGGTAGCCGCACTTCAGCACCAGCAGCGGGCGGGCGAGCGCCAGCGCGGGGCCCGTCACTGCTCCCATCTCCTCTGCCAGGGACGCGGGCCCCGAGCACAACGCCATCACAGATGCTGAAGAGCATATATCACACTCAACATAGCGTTCTAATTGGTACATATCGATAGCCCAGTTGATTAGCCAGACATCTCCAAAAATTGAAATTTGAGTTGATTGTGCAGATAAATGTAAATGTGTACCTTTTATCTGGTAGAATACTCGGATTAATCATAAACACCACCAAATCAATTATAATGCAGTAAAACTTGTAATGAATTAAAATTAAATTATTGAAGAAGAAGATAGCAATAATAATCACATTTTTTTTAAATATGAAAATTAACAGGACACAGAAAAATAATTAAAAATAATGGTCGCAACTGGGACACGAACCCAGATATATTAAAAAAATATATTTTTACGAACCCCAATGATATATTACATTGATGGGAATAACCTTCAAAAGTCAAAAAGAAAGTTTTTCTTAAAATAATAAAAAAATTACTTAATAAATGTTGATTTTTTCTTCTTATCCAGTTTTATTTGCAGAATTCCATTATAATTTTAATTTTTGACGTAAAACTTCTTTAGTAAATCAGATGGTTTTCGGACAGAAGTAAAATTATTTTTAAACGGAAATGACGTTCGAATATCGGTACTTTACTGCCATCTGTGTTTGTTTTTGAATTAAAACTTCTATAGGCGCAATACGAAGGGTAATTCAGATGTTTTTCGGACAGAAGTAACATTTAATGACGGTCGGATATCTGTTTATCACTGCCACCTGTGTTTGTTTTTTTAAGTAAGACTTCTTTAGACGAGTAGTCATTCAGACCTTTTTTTGGACAGAAATAACGTTTTCAAAAGGAATTGTCGTTCGGATATAGGGGCAATTACTGCGATCTATGTTTGTTTTTATATTTAAAAGGTTCTTGCCTTCACTAGAATAGTAATACCTGCCACAAAAGTCAAAGAAGTTTTACTTCAATAGCACGTATAGGTTAGACTGTTTATTTTTAATACATTAAAAAATATTATTGATATTATATTTCAAAATTTCATACTAAACACAGACACGTGCATTAATATTTGATTCCTTATTATCAATATTTCTTTCCTTATTATCTCAAAATTTTGTATTTGTAGATATCTGACTAATCGATTGGAAGATCGATTGAACATTAATTCGTAGCTACATAAATATACATTGTATAGAACATATTATAAACATCAATTCAACTTCATTGTCTAGCGGCTAGGCTTATGTGGTGATTCAAATTCTGTCACATTAAATTTGATGACCATCAACGTTATTTGATTTTTTTTAAATTTTGATATTTGCTATAATCAAATTGCAATCAGCTGACAAGCACAACAACATAGTCATAGTTGACAGCCGATCACCTTTTGATCAAACTAAACGGACCAAGAAACAGCGTTAAAATATCAAAATTAAGTACGCCAATTTACAATTTGATGGTCAAAAAATTGCCAATTTTTGAAAAACCCCAACCATATTGTTGTTATCTTCAAGCCCATAGCCGATTTATTTTCATATTTTTGCCATGGTTTAGTAATATTTTATATTAAGTATATTACATAGCCATCACTTCGCATTTTGAACTCCATTCAAACCTTTAAATCTATGGTTGTTAACTGTTTAGAATGTAAAAAATCTATTTATTTATTCATGCCCTTAGGGCTTTTACAACAACTATTATTAATGTATTATTTTACACTCACGTATACACACATGCGCGCACACATTTCTCTTAATTGTATGAAATGATGGCGCAACTAGGTCATGCTTTCGATGCGTATAGGACCGTGACGGAAAGTCAAAACTGTTTCACTACAAAATAAAAATATATGTATTATTATGTAACTTTTTTTGATTTTTTTTTGTTTTATTATTTTAGGTTCGAAATATAAAGTTATTTGATGGACCATGGCTAAAATACGAAACATCCGAGCTTTAGGTAGTAATTGACATGTTCTTTCTATCAGATAACTTAACAATATTTCGCTATCAAATGAGTTGTTAAATTCTTACGAACATGGCTTGAGTTGTTACATATTCGATTCAAAGAAAAAATATAATAATTATTGTATCAATTTTTCCGTAAGAATATTAATCTAAACGAATAAAAAGATAGCAGTAATATGTTACATATTATGTTTTAAATTATGTACAAAAATAATTCTGCACACAATACAACGCCGTACTTGCAGGTATTGAATTGTATCTGATACCCAAAGCAAGAGTTGACAGTCCTTCTACTCAGCTGTCAAGCTATCAGCTCAAGCTGTCGTGCAGGGCGTGCGCCGCACGCGGGCCTCACGTTCGGGGGGTTGCATATACAGCGACCTTATCATGTTCAAACTTACATTTATTTATTTAGAAAATGTT
Source organism: Limnephilus auricula (assembly GCA_951813805.1). Classification (NCBI taxonomy): domain Eukaryota; kingdom Metazoa; phylum Arthropoda; class Insecta; order Trichoptera; family Limnephilidae; genus Limnephilus; species Limnephilus auricula. The sequence continues at coordinate 8,958,110 of OX638391.1, read as the reverse complement.
ACTTACAAGGCGTAAAGCAATCGTTAAATTACAACCAAACAATATCACAGCCAATTACTAAGTTAAAAGCAGATTAGAGATACAACGCGCGTAAGTGATCCCTGATGATAAGATGTGGTAGAGTTGACTGTATTATACATATTTTCATTGACAGATTGATGCCGAATACTATTTTATAATATTTTTTCTTTCGAATCGTCCATAAACAACTTTGCCGTTATACAAAAGCACATAGATTAGAGACTGCTGATCTTGTATTTCCCTGGTTGTACTGAGCTAATAAACAGATGGGTTACCTGTGCCGATAAAAACCTTCTTCTTGTTTTTATTCATATTATTTATATGAAGCAACGTTAGAACTGCTGCTCTGAAGTTATCCTCTTTCGTTGAAATAATCCAGATATTTGAAACAAAGAACCATTACACAATATGCAAATTCAACAGGTTACGCAAAGTCACTTCATAATCACAACAAACTTCGCGACGGTCAGCGAAGTGAAGACAAACACATAATAGCACACTCGTTTAGTAAGGCCTCTTCGCTTCATTATCACATTACCGCACACAATATGTTTTGAAATATAAATAAACAAAGTTGAGATTTACGTAAATATTCACATGTCAAAAGAAACAGCCGACACAAGTTCACTAACAATACGCGGAGGAAACTACAATTGAGGAAACATGGTAATAATTATTTGTTTCCAAGGGCAGACATCGAATAAAGCTCGAGTATACAGTCATCATGCAAACATAAGGCTTGAAGGCATCGGAAAGGGCTGGCTTTTCGGATGACGTCTGTCGTACAGTATCGATGAGCGCCGTCGCTAGCGCCTCCGCCGGCGGGCGCCGCGACGAATAGGTACTTCGCCGATCGTTTTCCGTCGCCGCGCGCACTTGACAGCTGGATATGCCGTTAAATAATCACAGTTTGCACTTCCTAGTAAAATTAAACCTTTGCACTGGTAAGTTACACGTAAGTTGGCAGACTATCTCAAATACACAATGTTTTCGAATACAGGTTGATGTTTAGTCGCCACAGACAAAATCGATACAGTTGCAACGATGCAATTTGAGAACGGAGAATGGGAAACATGTTTCACAACTTTGTTATTGTTTTGATAGCTTTGATTTAACATCAAACCTTTCTGTGTATAACAATTATTATTATTGTATTTCGGTCATTCTAATTACAGCAATGCTTGGAAAATATACTCCTCCAATCGAGACGATATCAATCTAGGTTTTTATCCGCCATTTAACAGTGCCAAAAAACACTGCAGGGAAGGAAGTAATTCTCAAATTATCATAGGTTTTTTTTATTAGGGGTGGGTTTCTGCAAAAAAATGCAAAAAATGTAATCATCCCAAAAAATGTAATTATCGCAAAAAATGTAATCATCGCAAAAAATGTAATGATCGCAAAAAAAATTAATCATCGCAAAAAATGTAATCATCGCAAAAAATGTAATTATCGCAAAAAAATGTAATCATCGCCAAAAATGTAATCATCGCAAAAAATATTATAATATGCAAAGAAGGTTGCAATAAATAAACTGTATTCGTAAATAATTAAAGATTTCGATAAACTTATGCCAAAAACACATCATTAAAGTAATTTATACAAGTTGTTAAATTGTCGCATATTTTTATACGCTACATAAAAATGTTTGGTTTAGAATGGTTCCCAATTAAATTTGTTAGCAAAACGGTAAAAATATCGCAAAATACAAATCAAAATCGCTTATTCGCAATTAATTTCTTGTCCTAAAGAAAAAGAAAAACAAACATTTTTTTATTCTTACCTAAATGTATTATTTTCATAATAAAAGCTACTACCCAGTATAAATTGTAGGGAAATACAAGACTGCAATCTCAATATAATAATTATAATATAATATAATTATAATTACTAAAATTATCATGTTTATATACTTAATGTTAGCGTTTTCAACAGTGTCAACTATTAAAATGTATTATTTCCATGAACATGATTACATAAAGAGTCTAAAAAATATTGTTGTGGAGTGTGAGGTTAGAGTGGGGTAGGTATTACTGAAAATGTATATTTAGGTAAGTTATTTTGTCCTGATGACCAGAGGCCCTAGCACGCTTACCAACAACAGTTAATGTCGAATATGTTAAGGACACTTAGTCATTGTGAACTGTCAATTATTCGTTGGCGATCTGTAGTCATGCTAGGGAACGATGAGAAGTTACCGATAGTTATCCTACCGATCGATATAGAGCAAGCGTGCTAGGGCCTCAGGAGACCATGAATCAATGTGTTCAAGCTTTTATTTGAATGTTATCATAATTTGAAAGAAAAATTATAGATTTTGTTTGGTATCGATGTTGTGAGAAGAATTTTCTCCCAGGTGAAGTAACTAAAATTAAAAATATCTTAATTGTAATCAAATAAATAAGTAAAAATTTGAGATTTATTTCAATCAAACTGATTGTACTTACTCCTTTTTACAAGACTTTTATTAAAACATATTTTTAGATATTGTTTGTTGTGTTAGGTTATGTAGTGATCACTTACATTTCTTGTTCTTGGGTATCTCCGGAAGCTTTCTCCGCCTGCGCTCACCGCCCGCCCAGCTCACAGCAGGCCCCCTCGGAGCAGCGCGGCCCGGCCGCAGCCCGTCGTCATCCTCGTCGTCTTCACCGCTGCTGGCGCGCCCCTCCGGCCCCGCGCCCGCCCCGCCCGCCCGCACACACGGCCGCTCGCTGCCGCTCTGCGACGAGGTAGGGGAGTCCTCCTCCAGACCAACATTTGGCACCAACCTAAACAGACAACAATGATTTTCTAAATACCAAAAGTATAATAATTGCTGAAAACTTGCAGAGTCCATCATCTGATCATTCAGCAAACCTTTCAGGCAGCCTTCAGTCTCCATCATCAGGGTAGATACAGGGTGACGATCTAAGAGTATGGATATTAGAGAGACGGCATGTGAAGTGTGCCCGCGCGCTACAAGTGTGCCTTTTCGAGAATTCTACCCACACGGCCGACATTGGCTGTCACCATGTAAAATGGCTGCTGTCGGAACGTTTTAAACGGCCAAAAACCAGCAGCCAATGTAAGCCGTTTGGGTAAAATTCTCGAAAGGGCACACTTGGAGCGCGCGGGCACACTTCACATGCCGTCTCTCCAATATCCATACTCTTAGGTGACGATGGATGGATCTGATTGTGGAAACTGTAAGGCTGTTAGAAACCTTGACTTAAACTAAGAGGAAGCATTTTTTTGCATTCACCTAATTTTCCGTGCTTCCTTCCACTGCTTTATCTACAATGTATTATATAGTTTACTATTTTTTAATTAATGTGTTCACACATAATTCTATTATTATTGTATCACAATAACAACACTGCCAAAAATATGTCAAAATGTGGTAATTTGGACATGGTTTCAGATTCTCACAACCAAAATTTGATTGTCTATAGTGCTTCCTGCTTATGCTTCTTCCTCTTTATGCATATGGCTCTGGGTAAGGTCTCTTACAGTATTATCATCTGATGTGACCAGCTGACTAGGGTAGGTGTTACGCTTTTTTCCAAAAATTGTCGAATGTTAATAAAATTAAATTGACATTTTTTTATTACAAGAGAATGTGTATTGTCCTCTACGCTGTGTTTCAGACAAATCCATCATAAAGACAGTGTCCTTTAGCAAAATCATTCATCATGGGATAATTGATTTCGAATGTTTGTTTCATCAGCACGAAAGATATATGTAAACGTGAATCAAGGTGTTTATGTAGCACAATTTTGTAGTTTTTTAATGATGTTATTTAATGATTATTATGAGAATTAAGCAGAATTCTAACAACATCCAAAAATGTGTTTCAAATGATTTTAAATTTAAATAAGCTTATTATTTAATGTCTACATTTTTGAACTCATGGCAATGTAGTTGTGAAAGTTGGTCCTGTTATTTTTACATAAATTCAGTTTCATAGAATTTTAAACAATTCATCAAATTAATATCAAAGTAAAGTTCTGACAAGTACTGTTATTATTTCAGTTATGCGAAACAACTAGCCAATAATGAACTTGAATAGTGCCTTTATCTAAAAATATTTTAAAATTAACTTTGAGATTTGTTGAATTGTTCAAATTCTGTGAAACAATCTATCCTTGGTAGTGGCACAGTTATGCAATATATTCACACCAACACGAAAACTTTTGTACAATAATACGAAATTTGCAGGCGAGGGTAAGGGGGTTGTTTCAAATTTCATTGCATATGTTGAGGAAGGGTTGGAAGGACAGGAGGGTGTTCTTACACCCTTGAATTAAATATCCCATTCAAAATAATAGATAGATTGTAGTAATATTTGCAAGGAACGTAACATTCCCATTTTTGGTAACGTTCTTGTTCTGATAAAGCCTACCATATTTTGACAACCTGGCGATGTTCTGGCGTGATGTATGATTAGTATGACACAAGACACAATACACACAGGGTATTAGACTTCTCAAATCAGCAGTAAGGACCTTTGATCCACCAAATCGCCAAAGCGAGATGTGTCATCGACATGATATGACAAAGTAACTATCGTCTTACAACTCGACGTTTCCTGAGGGAACATGTATGGTCAAAGACAGGCATAGGCACATGTATGCATATATGTTATATATGCATATGACCGGTCAGTGGTTCAGTGGGCATCGCGTTTGGGTCTCACCCAGGCGTTCCGTGTTCGATTCCTCGGCTGGCTAAGTCCTCCACCACAACACAAGCAACATCTTCCGCTTAGTGTGGTGGTAGTAGGAGATTTTCAAATGTTGTTGGGTTATTCGTAACCCGGGAATGTTTGTCTTTCTTTTTAAAAGTTAAGTATTAAAGTTAAGTATGTGCACGCAAAACTGTAAATAAATCTCACTGAAATGAACTATGTCATGATCTAGCATTATCGGTTAGTCCGGAGTAGAGTTCTAGTGAATCAAGAATCGCGTGATCGTAGAAGTTAAATTATGGAAAAAGTTCTGCAAATTATAGACCTAATCAGATTGGTCAATACTCGAGAATTTAGGCAAACTGAACCATAGGATATTTTTGTTTAAATTTGAACGTTATAACCAAAAATATATATTAGTACTTTTGTCTTACAATCGACAATAGAGCTAATTTCCCATTTTGAACATCATTATAATAATAATTGTAATCATTTGCACAGACTATTTACATGTATTTCTATTTCAGTACTATTCAATACACAAAACGTCGTTACGAGTTACGAAATACGAGTTCTATCGACCTACGCACGAACTTCTATGTAAAGAAACCCGAGAGTCTATTTAATAATAATTATTGTCAACATCAATTTGTAAACAGTTCTTGATACATAATAATACGAATATTATTTTTTTTAAAATCACTTAAATATTCACAATTTTAGTATGCGTCGTGTATTAGTGGAATTTACCATATTTTTTATTAAAAATCTTGCAACATAGCAATAAAACTCATTATGACAAAAAGGTACCTATAAGTAATTAAATTTTAAAACATAAAATCAATATTTTCTTATAGGTTATAAATTTATAGTTCTTTTAGTAACCATCCGTTACAAAGTAATTAATCAATGTATTAGAAAAAACAGGTAAATTATATTATGTTAGAATTACATTACTCCAAATCGATGACGACACAGTCAAAGTCCCTTCGACCAAACGTCAACGTCATGAACACACATTACACGGAAATTACTATTATTGACATATGTATTTTTAGAGTAATGCATCGCTTTGGTTATCACGATTTGAACAAATCTTAGCAAAAAGTTATAGAGCCAAAACAAAGCATGAAGTTATGCGAAGGCTCAAATTGGAAAAATTACGAATCGTTACGAGCACTTTCGATTTTACTTTGGGACTTTTCTCAGAGTAGGGAAATGTTACGGGAGTTAATATTGAAGTATTACTTACGAGTAAAACGGAGTGGAAGAGTTAACATTCTGAGGATGGCGGTTGAAAATGTGGTGGAACTCTTCAAATTCACTATCCGCCATGACTGTTGTGGGCCGAAGCAGGCGTGCGCCCACGAGGCTCGCTAGGGCTATCGATTTGCGCGCGCTTGCGCCGCGATCTGCGCCGGGGGTGGCGGGGTGACCACGCTGTAGGCACGCATCCCCCAACCCTCTAAAGCTCCAAACGAACATTTTTGTTACAAAAGAAGCCCGATCAACTTCCCTAAAACATCCCCTAGTCCTGCCGATCAACGATATCTATACACGGAGAAAAATGTTTTTCGAAAAAACGATAATTTTAATAGTAAAAACGGTTAAAAACGGGACTGAAGTTCTTAAGAACAAGTTAACAGTTTTTCCTTGTTTATTGGCGGGAAAATGTAAGAATAGTTTGTTGGTATACTTACGAAATTACGTATACCAAAAAATTATTCTTACATGTTCCCGCCAATAAACATTGAAACCCTGTTAATTTGTTCGTAAGAACTTCATTCCCGTTTTTACTATTAAAATGATCGTTTTTTCGAGTAACATTTTTCTCCGTGTAGGATCTTCAACATTTAGCGAATATCATAATATATTGATACCACTTATTAGGCGTGCGAAGGTGGAGAAAATCTGTGATGCAGATGGGCAGAACCTTACGAGGACAAGGAACGATGATGCAAGCCGGCCAAGAGATGCTTGGTGTGTTTTGGTGTGTGGGCTGTAGCCAGGGCCTCTACGAGTGGCTGGCGGAGATTGAGAACATGATCATATCATATCATCAAAAAAATTGTTGGAAGAACCTCTCAATGTGGTCATTTTCATAGGAATGTTGTGAGAAATTCTATGGGAACAATCTTCAATCAAAAATGACACATTTGCTAATATATCTAAGACTTTGACAAATTAATCAGTTTAACCGGACTTAATATTTTTTTCAAAAATTTAAGTAAACAATAAAAAAATAAAAAATACCAAAAATATATTTATTCCTATTTCTAGTTTAGCTGTACCGGCGCATTTGGGAATCTTTATGTTTGGTCACCCTAGGATTGCGTCGCTCTAATCTAAGTGGACGATAAAGTGGCTTTTAACGAAATTGTACATAGAGACCTTATTTCCATGTATGGCGCAGGGGTGAGAATCCTACGTTAAGTTTTAAAGCTACAAATAGTAGATCATTTACATGACTCAGAGTAAATTTTGTTTGATCCACTTGTCACCTGGATAATCCGTTGAACCAAAGTTACACAAATATGTTCGATATAATACGACGGTTTGGCTCGATCTTTTTTGACGTGTTGACTTGGAGCCATGCTCGTCATTGTGTTTACAAGATCTAACAGCTCGACATTTATTAAACACTATAATTTACCACTAATACACTCAGTTAATTCGTAAATTTCTGTCGAACATCGAGCAAGTGTTACGGCCCTTGAAATTTTTGCCGTTCGCTTGATATCGAACAAAAAAGCATCGAGCAAGATGGTACAAACTTTGAGACATGTTCTAATAAGCTTAAAAGCATCGAGCAAGATTGAGCGTTCTTAGCTTTTTACTTCCCAACACTTGCATTACTTGCATGACATTATTATTAGGCACCTCTCAAAAAGGGTAGAAAATGTTGATTAATTGATTTGATGTTTATGAATTTTATTATTGTTGTAATTATTCCTTCAAATATCTGTTAAGTTCATTTTTTATCGTTATTCTTTATTAGTACAGAGTAAGATAATTTGCAGCCTCCGTTTATTTATAAAACTTAAAAAGTAAAAGGCCAACGATTTTTTGACGAGATTTTCTAAAATATTTTGTCGCTTAAATCACCCTTATCTCATTTTCAAGACAATTCCACCAAAAACTTATTGTACATTGTTACAAAAATGGATTGTATACAGTATTTGCTCCTAAATCCTAAATTACAATGAAACTCACGGAACACAAATTAAAATGGCATAATTGTAATCGTGGTCGTTTTCGTGGATCGCTGGATTTCGATTTTTCCTTATAATGTTATGGGAAAGTTTCTCTATTTTCTTTCAGCCATTACTTATAATAATTATTTGGCCTACGATAGTCATCGCCAAATCAAAACATATTATTAAATTAATAGTGTCTAAAACGAGAAAGTAACAAGCAAACCGATCGCATAGACATGCGATCTATGCGATCATGTCTGTGCGATCTATGCGATCATGTCTATGCGATTATGTCTGTGCGATCTATGCGATCATGTCTATGCGATCGGTTTGCTTGTTACTTTCTCGTTTCAGACACTATTAAATTAATAATATATTTTAAATATTTATTATATTGACTCCACGTGCATTATTTGTTATTTGTAAGTTGGTGTCATAATATTGTTAGAAATGCAATCAAATGTCAGCAGAATAGATTATAATACAGAACGATACATTCCAAAATAACCATTTTTATTAAATCAATCAATTTATTGCAATAATAATGACAAAATATACCAATTTAGTTAAATATAATGTCTAACAAAATGAAACGAGCAGGGTAACTTCTGTAAAAAAAAAACATGTATTGTTTCATAGTGCTTTCACACAAACGAGGTATTGAATTCCGTAAGTCTAAACTTAAACTTTAGGGCGCACAGTTTACACCCGCGCTGTGCGAGCGGGTTTCCTACAGAGCATCGGACCATCCCATTATTACATCCCAACATTACCTATATCTATTTTCAACTTGCTTTACTGTCTAGGCTGTCATTTGTCTATACAGGATGTTAAGGAATGTACTTGACTAAAATTATTACATTATTACAAGTGTTATTGGCATTATTTGGAGTAAAAAAATACTTTTTAGGTGTATTTTTTTTTCAAAAACTTTTTCTTTAAAATCCAACAAAAAAAATTCTTCCACTGTCGTCACTGGTCACTCAGCCGAGTAACCAACCGACCTCTCTCTCCGTCCCTAACTTTCCAACACTTACTGATTGTTTATGTTTTTGTAAAAAAAAAAAAACTTCCAAAAATGTCACCGGAGACCAAAGTTTCATTCACATTTTTTACTCCAAATAATGTCAGGAATCACTGGTTAAAGTAAGTCAAGTATGTTTCTTGGCACCCTGTACAGTTGAGCAAAAATTTGGCTAATCTTTTATTCTTTTATTTTATCTTCATGATGAAAAATCATAATTTTCTAGCGTTTAGAACAGTTAATAACTTTTCTGGATAATACGAAAAAAAAATTTCAAAAATAATCTTAGCCATAAATCGGTATTTTTAAAAGGTAGTTTCTTATATAACTTCATATTTATCTATTGAAAAAAACCAATCATTTAGTTAGTACCTTGCGCTTATATTTTTTGTAACGTAATTAATACTTTTATTTTAATTCCATTTGTTGAAAAGGTAGGAAAAGCTTTTATATATATTCAAAACCTATTTTTTCATATTTATATAATGTAAACCGATTCGTAGTAAAGATAAATCTAAATAGTAATATAGCGTATTAACTTCATCTTAAGACGATAGATTTCGCTTTTCGGCCCATACAAAAAGGACGCCCGGGAAAACACTTTTCTACATCGAAAATTGCACAAAATGAATATGTTTTTTTTATACTGCCTTCTAGAGGGTAAAACTATGTCGGTATGTTTTCGAATTTTTTGATGCGTTTCGTATTAACGTAAACATTCACTGTCAAACATGTACGATTTATCAAAAAGTATTATTTAAGGAAATAGTGCTGCTAACTCAACTCTCATAAATAATTATAAAATTATAAAAAGCTACCGACGTAGCTTCTTCTTTCTAAAAAATATATATTTTTTAAAATTTCAATTTCGTGAAAGTTTCGGTGTAGAAAAGTGTATTCTCCATAAACCCCTTTTCGAGCGATTTCTGTAGGTAAATTTGAGCGTTGTCTTATTCGCACATTTCGCATGTATTGTAAGTGTGCGTGAGCTTATTGTGAGAGGGACAGAATGACAGACGCGGGTGTTCCGCGTGTCGTTCAAAGTCTAGCCTCTTAAGTCTCCGACTTTATAGTTGTTACTCATCAACTTTTGCCGTGTGCACCAATTCGTTGTTACGCGAATGACAGTGCAGTTCATGATAGATTTTTGTTTGGCAAACCCTTAAAGGGTTCACAAACTCCAACGGTTTGGAGGGCTTTGAAGCAGAGAATGGACGGTTACCTCAAGAGGGTTTCCTATTGGGATAAAAATAGCCCAGTGGAATTTAATGTTTCAAAGACCTATCATGTCTGATTACGTCTAAAAGGGATCGAAATGAAAGTATTTTCGAAAAAGACGCTCCACACAGCATCCTCAAAGATGACGCAGGCCGGAAGAAAATTGTTTTCCTCAGTACTGGAGTAAATGTAAAAAAAAAACCTTAATCACAATATTTTTTACAGTTGGTTTTAGTATTTCATATGGACTATCATTTTAATCAGGGGTGGAGAATCTGCTGCCCGCGAGCCCTTTTGGTGCTTCGTGATGAAAGAACCGCAAAGACAAAACCGCCAAGGGGAACTAAAACGCGAGGACAGTTCCCTTTCACTTTATGTTATATATTCATTTTCCGAGTCCTGTTATACATTTCAAGTTGCACAGTTTATGAACAAGCCGTCTGGTCACGCATTTATGAATTCTTTTATTAGATAAATTCTTGATAGATGAGATTTAAAAGAAACGGTATTTGGGTAAATGATATCGTAATAATAGTAATTGGATAATTTGTAGGGTGGAGTTTTTGTGAGAAGTCACCTCAAGGGGGTTGGGCGCTGCAATAATATATTGAGGTTTCCGACCCCGCTCCCCTTGTGCCTGAAAAATCAACGTTCAAATGGCCCCCGACGCTAAAAAAGGATCTCCACTTCTGATTTAAATGTTCAGCATAATACTTAGATTTAACTCTAATAAGTTTTCTTTCTAAAAATATTGTCAGTTTAGCATCCACTAATAGTCAGTAAGTAGATCAAGATTGATCAGCAAATAATTTCAAATCCTTAACTAACCTAACCACGTATTGATCCTGATATTTTTTTTACTTGCTTCAAAACATAGTATGATGTCCAGATGTTTTTTCTTGCTAATCAATATCTAAATGAATCAATATTTAAACTTAATTAATTGTCTTTTTTATGTAATGTCGCATTTTAAGAAGCACCATAATAAATCTTTTCTTCCTTGCACTGTCCCAACTCATTGTCTAGGTATGCTGATGGGGTCGGCTCTACTCGTTCTCAGGTTATAGCTTCTTCAGTTCTGGGTATCGTTTTCATCCAGGCCGATTCTCTTATTTTGGAGCATTGAGTCATTAAGGTATTCTTTGATCTTTCTCTGGATGACTGACGATGAAGCTCCATAGAGATTGCCTGCTTCACTGTGTGGTCTGGTGGTCTGGTGCCCATACCATCTCAACTGTCGTTCCTCCAACTTACCGTTGTGAGACCCAGTTTGAACTTTTAATCTTATCTTAAGCATCCTAATAAATACTATTGTGGCGATTGATATGCCACCTACTTACGTAGCGGTACCTATATTGCACTGATTATTACTGCACGGCCGTCTCTACCTACTACCTCGCTACGCATTATAATTTTGACCACCTTCTGGAAAGAGCTCGGATCTGCGACACATAATACACAGCGCTGCGCCGCAAAATCGAGAAACTTCTCGCGTGTGCATGTTTGCTACATTCAATTAATAAATACTCTTCATCTGTAAATGAACAACTGTAAATCTTGTAAATACATCATCATCATCTCCCGAGTTTATTATTCCGACCTGCAGTACGCGGAGATATCACGACTCACCGATATCTCCTCTTTCAACCGGAGGCCCATTTTAGGATCCTCATCATAGGAGACCCGCACTTGCCTCTAAACTATAATAAGTTATATTACATTTTTAGATGTGCATTGTGAAATCTTCTTCTCCGGGAGTATTATTGTACTATTAAACTTGGTTCTAAATCCACAGTGGCAACACGTTATTATTATTACTCCCGAAGGGAAATTAAATAGCGCCGTTTGATTTGGCAAATAATCTTCTCAGCATAAAGCTCCTCAGTGTGCCCGGAGGGGAGGGAGAGGGTGGTCTGTGTTTACTCCCCCCCATCCCTTCCACCTCCTCTCCCCCCACAGACGTAGGGCTAATCAAACACTCGGTAGATGAGTGCAAAGCGTCGGCTTTCAATTACTTTACCCTGGCGTCAGATGTTATAAACTATGTCCCCAGTGATTATTAATAATTAGATAATTATTAATTACGTAAATATATGTCACTCATTACGATATATTTATTTATTTATTAAAATAATTTTATACATAGTGTAGATATTGTGTTATTTCGCCCGCCATGCTAGGGATGTCCCTGTGTTATGGATATTATGTATTATTACATTATTATAACATGTATTATAGTAAGTTAACAATAAAATTATCAACATATCCATTAATTTTATTTGCCCACACGGAGAAAAATGTTATTTGAAAAAACTATCATTTTAATAGAAAAAACGAAAAATTTTAATAGAAAAAACGATCATTTTAATAGTAAAAAAAGGGTTAAAAACGGAACTGAAGTTCTTACGAACAAATTAACAGGGTTTCAATGTTTATTGGCGGGAAAATTAAGAATAATTTGTTGGTATACGTTATTTCGTACGTATTTTACCGCCAATAAACATTGATCACTGTTAATCTGTTCGTAAGAACTTCAGTCCCGTTTTTAACAGTTCATTTTTCTCCGTGCACATGTAGAACTAATATTTGAAAATCCCTAATTACAGCATAATTTCTTACAATAAAGACATTTTTAGCAACACAGTTCAGAAAAATCGATTAGAACTAACACGAACGATCTAAAATTACATACAAGAGTATGGAATGTATCGGGAGCATTTTCTATCCTTATCCTATATTCCTCTTCCTCTCCTACACAATTAAATTTAATTTTAAGCTGTATTAAAACTCCATTCTTTCCAATCTTAACATACAAGACTTTTTTTGACTTGACTTCATTTAACAATGTATATATTATTTATCTCTACAATTTAAGTGTAAGCTGCTTGTCTCTTACAAATAAATCAATAAATGAACATAAACTATCTACTATCAACCTCACTAACGAAAAAAACCCAACCGCTAAAATGTGTTTGAATTATTAATTACATTCAATAATAAAGACGGTATATATAAGTTCTGTTTTGAAATCATAATAATAATAAACTTGTATATATTAAAAAATTAAGATAGGTAACTGAGGTATCGTGCGTTTTTTCACTGAACTAGGTCCAGTAGACATACTAGGAATTTACTGCGTTTAGTATCGCATCATATATCGCGTCCATCAGACAAGCTGTCGCCAATTACTACAAATAAGTCACTGGAGATCTAGTTACACTCTTTTTGTGTGAAAAAATGCCTTCCTGTGCTTTAGAGAGGTGCAAAAATCAATCTAGAGTTTTTTCCATTCGTAAATACACAACGCTTTTAGCTACTTGAAATCGGTCCGTTGTCAATGGTAACGTAAGCAGTGACTAGCGACTTGCACTGCTGATTGCCGTGGTCGGCCGTTGCTAGTTGCCAGCTGTCAGCTGATTGTTCTTCGTCTATGGTTAAACAAGCTTTTTGACCAATCAAGACATAAAAACCAGCCAGTTTTAGTTTGGTTTCAGTTGCCTCGTCAGCGGAGCGCCTTAATGTATGTGTTTGGTAGTTGCCACTTTTTGGTTAAATTTTGAGACACAATAACGCGTCTATTTGTAATATAATGCCATTGCTAAATACATTCTACGAGAAAGGTCTAGAAGTAGGTCTTAGATGCCTGACATCTTTTTAAAGTTTGAACACTTTAAAATACATCAATGATAAAAATAATTGTAAAGCTAAAATCACATCTAATGCGTAGCTTTCGATCAACTCCATACGGCTGTAAATGATCGGTTTAGTCTATGTAACGTTTATCAGTAAGGTTTTTATATAAAAGGTTTTTTATCAGTTGTGCAAACACGTTTATTAGTAAGAATACTGTTTTTTCTGTGCTTAAAGTTGAGCCAAATGCAAGTTGTATACTGAACAGGTACCTACAATGAGAACTAGTAAATGGTTTTATTAGACAAGCGAAGAGATAAACTTTGTGTGCCTGAAGAACACAAGTAAACGTTTTAATTAGGTAGTTCTGTGGAAATTATTGAAACATTTTAAAAAGATAGAATTTTTTTTTTGAGCAGATAAAATAGACAAATTTATTGCCTGTCTAGGCGAAAGGTTTTATGTAAATTGGTTTATTTTCAATTCGATGTAGATCGCATTTCAATAGCACTATAACCAAATAAATCGGACGGTGATATTGAGCGACAAAGGAGAAGTATCAGCATACTGTCGAATATGATTGCCCGAAGATTTTTCCAGTGCAGCAATAATGTAAAAAGACATTGTTCAATGCATTTTATACCAGCCTATATCTATACATGTGAAACATGGTGTCAATACCGAATCAGTTCAATGGAACGACTCCGGATCCAATATAATAACGACTGCAGAATCATATTTGGATACAGAAGATACAGCAGCGCTTCAACAATGTTTACGGAACTAGGACTTAATGGATTCGCCGGCCTGATGAGACACCGGGTCACTGGAGCCAGGATGCGGCTAATGGCCTCCGACAACACGGTGGTGAGCGCAGCCTTCCAGCACCAAGCGCCACTCCTGAGTGAGCACTGGGCCCGAGCTCACTCAAGACCATACAGAAATTGATTGCCTATTTATAACTTGGTATCTACTTTTAATTGTTCTACTTTATTTATAATTTAACTGTATTTATAACTATATGGGACGTGTGGGATTGCACTATCCTCCCCACATCCTGGAATAAAACATTATTATTATTATTATTATTAAATCGTGCTCCGGAATGTGCCACATAATATTGGCCCGACGGTTACATGAATATTTCAGTTAGACTCCCCTGCAGCGTCTTTCCGATGGCCCATATTCTTCTCGCTAAGCTCTCTCGAGAATTGAACAGACTCATACATAGGCAAAGACTCCGGTCCGTTCCACGGCACTGAGAGATACTGAGACGTCGAAGTCGAAGTATTGAGCGTTCTATGGGTAATGTAGTCGATTGCCGCTAGTGTTGCCGCTAAGTTGCCGCTAATGTTTCCGCTAGTGTTGCCGCTAGTTGCCGCTGGTTGCCGATAGTTGCCTCTGGTTATTGTTATTTGATAGTTGTTTAGCACTCTCTGAATACAGCTTTATAAGAAATCTGTATGTCAAACTCCAACTTAACTTTTCAACCGTATAATATCTATATAATTTGGGAGGAGGGTATGCGTACCGCCGCCTCTGGAACCATGTATTGGATAACTAACTCCCTGCCTAGGTCACCCCAAGTGGTTTGCTAAGTTTGGTGACTTCGCAAGAGTACCCGCGGTAATTTTGTTTTTTTTTTTTAATTTTTATTTTTTGTTGTAAAATTTTACATCTTATTTCTAATATGTTCTTTTCTAAGACTACTATAATGTTACTCTTACCTAATTACTAAAATTTGGACTTCACAACATTGAGACATATTTTACGAAAAACTGCAAGCTTTTAGCTTCCTTAACAATTACAGGGAGTTCATTGAACATTATAAAACCTTTCTAGGGTTTATAAGGTGGGGTTTGTCTAGGTCTTGGCGGCTGATGCATCTCTCCACTTACTGCACGGTAATACAGATCGGGAGGGGGAATGGTTGAGGGAGACCATTTCGCCTCCCTGCAGGTTTCTTTCGACCAACCGCGCATCGCTTCGCACCGCAGTGGGAGGGATGGATTCGTGCTTCCGTCACTCCTGGACCCACTGACCTTCAGATTCCTACCCACGCCTCATACCTTATTCCTTCCCAGTACACCCGCTCCTTCCTTTCCTTTAAAAGACCCTCCACACAGCATCAATTATTTTCTTTTTATATTTGTTTTAATTTAAGTAAGTTGATTTATTTCTGTTTACTTTAATTAAGACCACGAGAATAAATTATACAGTTGGGGCAAAGGTGTTCATCCGATGTTCTTTCATTGTATTTTTTTTTTTATAAATGAAAAATTTTAGTTTTGCTCTTGGATTGTGTTTGTTTGAAGTCTTAATTTTTTTCATTAAGCTGAAAAAATGATATATATGAAGTGGCCGCCGCCAGAATTGCGACCATTTTTTTTTACCATCATTTATGGCATTTTAAATCACTTTTCCGGCATTCTTGACGGATATTCTCTTTGAGGGCTTCAAGAGTCTGAATCTTGTTAACATAGATAGACTCGTGATTTCAAGAAACCCCACAAAAAGAAGTATGGAACGGTTAAATCGAGCGATCTTGTAGGCTAGTGCAACTCACCAAACGAGTATTGGTGATTTGCACTGGCCAAAAAACAATCAAAAAAAATATTTTTCCGCGTTCTTGAGAGGTGTATGGTTCATGTTTTGTTGACGTGTATGTTGTATCTGTTAACTTCACAAATGTCAAAACAGAACTGACATTTACCGCCATTTGCAAAAATTATGGTATCTTCCGATAGGGTGATAGCTTTGGCGTCACCCTGTACATAAAAAATAAAATACGTTTTTTTGAAACTACAACTTGGCGTTTTTACTGCCGAAATTTGGAATTTCTTTTAAAAAATTGATATTCTTAATATAAACATATGTTTTACCTGGGATTAATGACAATTTTGCATATTTATAATCCGCTATTATCTCTAATGCATATTAAATTAATTATTTAATTTAGCGAAGTACATATTTTAATATAGCGAAGTACATATTTTATTATAGCGAAGTACACATTTTTGTCAGTTTTTGTAAGTACACATTGTTGTCAGTTTTTAGGTGTGCTGAACCATATTACGTGTAGGTATACATAGTGGGAAGTAATAACATATTGGCGTCAATGACTAAAACAAACTAACTAACCATTTTCGTTGTTTGTTTTTGGGGTGTTATGCCGTGTTGTGCTACCTCCTTCTTTAGCCGACGTTTCGGACAGAGTTGCAGTGTCCATCATCAGGGCAGATGCCGGATCTGCAACGGCATAACACCCCAAAAACGAACAACGAAAATGCTTTTATCCGTGAAAATCTAAAAACGTATCTAACTAACCATTATTTACAGTTATTTACTAAGATAAGCTTATGTTATATACGGAAAAATAACCTACTAGTGGCTCCACAACATCAAGCACACACCCACTTTTCATCAAACCTGGGTTACGTGGTCCCCAAAACTAAAACCTCATTCGCTGAACGACAATTCTGGTTCATCGCTCCTAAAATATATATGTAATGAGTACCGACATAAAGTCAAATAATTCTAAATCCCCATTTACTGCCCGTGTACAACATTGGATATTGGAAAAGGGACGAGCTTTCTTCAAAGAATACACGAATTCTTAACACTATTAAAATATATATATAAAAATTATTCTGTTACAGTTTTACCCCAACTTGTTTCCAAATTAAATGTGACCATAAACATATAGTCTTGTAAATAATACCTAGGTACCATAATTTAACCTGCGTGTAAAACAATCTATATAATTTTACATGTTTTATAATCTTAAGGTTTTTTTTTACGCACCAGATTTTCAGGTTCGTACATATACTTTCTTTCTTCATTCTTTCTTTCTTCATTCTTTCATACACTTTTAAAAAACTGTAACATGCTGCAGAGTTTCATATTACGTTTCATATCTAGACGGAAAAAACTCTAAAACACCAATCAAGTACTTGTAACTTATCTTCGAGGTGTATTTAAGGTGATACTCTAAAGTGAAGATTGAACTCCAAAATTTGTGATAACCTAACAATTTATTTTTCATTCCTCTATTTCAACCCTTTGGAATGAAACATCAAGCGATAATGAACTCTAACGTAGCTTACTAAAGATCCTATTATCGCATGACGTTAAGGCAACAGATGGAACTTTGTTATTCCATAGGGTCGATTTAGAATCTTAAGTTGTTTGAAATGGTATAAGCCGTGCTTGGTGGCCAGGCCTGACTAACCAGCCATCTTTCTCTTCCACAACTCATTCCCATCTCTACTAACTTCAACATAGGTACCCCAATGGGGGAAGCCATAGTCTCACTGACTCCATACAGATAACACTGTTGCAGTATTCATATTAAAAATACCGACACACAACTCTGTCTCGGCATACACTTCTTGCTTCATTCAGATTCATACATCGTCTAATAAATACTCTTCTGTTATTCTGACTCTTGAAAAAGGCCGGAATAAAGTATTTTATAAAAAAAATTAGTGCTTGTATATAATATACTTACGCAGCTGCAGGTGAGAAACTCAAAGTCCCTGTATATCAGTTGCTTTTAAGCTCGGCTTGGTTGGAATGTCGAACTTAGCGTGCCTTAACACTTAATCCATATAGGTATAGATTGTAAGCGTAGATATCACCAATATTACACGAATGGTCCAATGATCGGACAACACAACAATATACAATTTCATCACTCCTTTGAAAAGTCATTAAAAATGGTTAAAAAAACAAAAACCTGGATAACTAGGTTACGTGAGATTAGGTTATAGGCAAAACGTTAAATAATTTTGTTTTCATCACTTTTAATGACTTTTCCAAGGGGAGTTGAAATTCAACTTTGTGGAGTTCTCTTGATTTTATCAGGGTTACGTGTTTCTTTTTTTGAAAACTGCAATTTGCTTTTTGGGTTTAATTTACGAGTTGATTTTGATAAATTTCTCCATTTCAATCAGCATACTTATAGAGCTATAAGCATGGTTATTAATATTGTAGGTACATATTTGTTTGCACGAAATCGTTGAAAACTGCACTATTTCTCACGGATTGAAATACCTACTAAATTAAAACAGACAACCAAAACGTAATTTTGTTTAAAGTTATTAAATATATTTTTTTATCAATTATTTGAAACAGAAAAATCTGAAAAAGATACGATCACATCTAGGAATCGAACCTAGTACCTTAGCCTTGCCGGGCGGAGCTCTACTACCGAGCTAATGTGACCCTATCCGATTCGGTCACATTGACTAAGAACTATCAACATTATCTTCATTTTCTTAACGCATATTTTTATTAGCTACTATCTTTATGTATGTGATACAGTTCAATATGACCGCATCGGGTCATAGTAGCTGAATGGTAGAGCGCCGCCCCAGCAAGGCAAAGGTCCTGGATTCGATTTCTAGATGTGATCGTATCTTTTTCAGGTGTTTCTGTTTCAGATTTTCGATTGAATGTCACTAATATTGTCTTCGTTAATTAAATCTTACAATTTGAGGTTTTACTCAAACCCATAAAAAATTGGGCGTATTTTTTCAGAAGGAAAAATATTTCCGCTTTGCAATAAAATCCAAATAAATGGAATATTTTTAACGTATCCTAAAAACTATTTTCGAAAGGTGATGAAATACGCTTCGAAATTTTACAATAAAAAAAAAACATTTCATTTATTAAATATATAAATTTTGGATGCAAAAATCAAAATAAAATATAAAATGGCCCTTTTACGTTTTTTCTAGCTAAAATTACTGATAATGAAAGAAAAATAGATATATATTTTATTAGACAAATGTATTATTAACGTTATTGTCACCTTTCTTTTTTGACGTTTTATGTAAAAACATTTTTTTTTTTCAAATTTGGAATTCATAAAGTGTACATTTTAATTATTTTGTGGTTAACTTTTAGATTTGAATACATAGCGTGTCGTATTTTCTTTTCAACACCGCTTAACCACTGGAGCGACAGAGCAATGAAAATATTTTTTCTCGGATTACTAAATAAAAATTTTCCGCCCACATTAAAAAAATCATACCTCCGAATTTGAATATGGAGACATGAAAACTGATTATAGTTCTATATAGCCAATGAATACACCTATCTTTTGTCTATTATCACATATTCGTATGATTTATAAAAAAATATATAATTAAATCTTTAACCTCAAAACATTTTAAATAATCTAGAGAATATTTATTTTGTTGTATTTTGAATGTACAATATATTATATAGTCGTTTTAATAAAAAAAAATGTTTTTTAAAATTTGCCACATTTTGGCAACAAAGCAATCTTAGGTTTTGTAAATAGTGCCTTAATGTGGCAAAAAGCGCTCGAGTGGTTAAAACATACTTCTCACTATAATAGTAAGGGAGATACAACGATTACTATGAGACCTATGTGAGCTGGTACAAATATGGTCTTCTGTGACTAAACAGTTTAAGTTAAAAATAAAACTAACTAAAATTTTGTTGTTTCGTCTTTTCATTAAATTTATGCGGATTCCAAAATGTTTTAATTGCGTCAAACTATTTTTGATATTTTTTTTCTTAGATAATTTACGATGTTATTCTTTTTAAGGTTAATAATTACAATGCCATTTTTTAAGCTTTATTGATCATATTAACATTTAATACTATATTTTTTTAATTATTTTTTTAAAAGTGCTTTGTTCACCTAATTTTAAGCTGGTATTAATAGTGACTATCAATAGTTATAAATCGCCTTTAAACTAGTAAGAAGTTAATCTAAATCATTTTTCTTTTAAATTAACATAATAGATTAATTGTATGACCTCAAAATCTGTTACATTATGCAGAGCTCTTCTTAAGTCAAGTTGATTTATCGACGATACGTGACAAAACCATTCAAATTATTTTTAAATTTATTTTTATGAAAAATAATTCTCCCCGGGGCTTATTTCATCTTCGGGGATGCTTTGTGAGGGGACTATTTAGGAAATTAGCTTCTAGGAAGGGAAAGGGTGTAGGGTGGGTAGGGATTTGGGGGTTTTTGATTTGATTGACGGACTTACCTATCCTTCCCACTTGCTGTAGAGGTCAAAAGGTTTCACTAAAGCGATCCGGCCTGCCACGCAGTTGGTGGGCAGATGCATCCGCCGCCAAGTTTCGGACATGTTTCCCTCGGGCCGGCGTCCCTGACATCTTCAACCATCCATTATTAATATAAAAAACTACATTATTTCGGTTTTAATTCGACTCCTTATCTCATTCCAGTGCGGCGATAATACGTCAGTTCTTCCTTGGGCATCCTCAACTTTTCCCATAATTCACTACTGTGGACCATGTTGTTACTATTAAAAAAAATGAGTGCGTCTATCCTTTACGCGAGGTTGAAGTAAGACTTCTTTGAGAGAATTTTTACGTTGTGACGGGAATTACTATTCTAGCGAAGGCGAGAACCATTTTAAAATAAAAACAAACACAGGTGGCAGTAATTGTACCGATATCAGAACGTAATTTCGATTTGACAACGTTATTTCCGTCCGAAATAGATTCGATTTACAACTTCTCATATCGCGCCTAAAGAAGTTTTACTTCAAAACTACATTATATCGTTTTTAATTCGACTCTGTATCTCATTCCTGTGTAGAGATAAAGCGTTAAGTTTTCCCGACATTCCTGGCAATAAGAACATACTTTCAAAATTTCAGCAAAATCGATCCAGAATTTTTTGAGTCTGTAGGGCACACATATACGAACATTGTCTTTTATTTATAGGTACAGATAGAAAATATAAATAATATTGCCGAAGTTACCGACATTTCCCGGGCTACGGGCTACTGCTTCCACGCAAAGTTTTTCGAAATCGTAGGGAGTAATGTTCCTCTAATTTTGAAAGTCAAGTGGGAAAAATTTCATTGAGTTTCATGAGGATTTTATCGAGTGTTATCAAGATTTCATCGAGTGTTATCAAGATTTCTTTGAGTGTAATCAAAATTTCATCGAGAGTTATCAAGATTTCTTTGAGTGTAATCAAAATTTCATCGAGTGTTATCAAGATTTCATAAAGTGTAATCATAATTTCATCGAGTGTTATCAAGATTTCATCGAGTGTTATCAAGATTTCATAAAGTGTAATCATAATTTCATCGAGCGTTATCAAGATTTCATCGAGGGTTATCAAGATTTCTTTGAGTGTAATCAAAATTTCATCGAGTGTTATCAAGATTTCATAAAGTGTAATCATAATTTCATCGAGTGTTATCAAGATTTCATCGAGTGTTATCAAGATTTCATAAAGTGTAATCATAATTTCATCGAGCGTTATCAAGATTTCATCGAGGGTTATCAAGATTTTATCGAGTGTTATCAAGATTTCATCGAGTGTTATCATTATCATGAGTGTTATCACGACGTATTAAATTAGGAATCAGGCCGCCAACAAAAACTATATACCTTAAGTATATGCGATAAGGTTTAAATTCCCGTTTAACACCAGATGTACGGACTGACTTATATACCGTACCTAAAATATGAGCATTATTTCAGATAGAGCAGAATGCATTGTGAGTGTGCACGTAAGGGTTATAAGTTGCGTCACGAATCTATATGCTGCCGAATGGGTATAGCAGGGTGAAACGTCCAGGTCACTGGGAGTACGCAGACAAGAATCTCCGATAAAACCTTTGAGCATTGTCCTTCCTCCCTGTTGGAGAATGAGCCATGGACCGTGAGGGAGGAGAGGGCTTTGTTCTTCGGCTGGAACTAACGACGCGTGACACCTACCTTAACGTCAACGTCACTGGCAGTCCATTTCGCGCTGTTCTACAATAATTTATTAACTGAATCTATCACATAATAATTATAAAATAACTAGCATCCTGATCAGATGTATGATAGTAATTTTCCTCATATTTTATACGCCAAGAGTGCAAAATTTCATCCAGAAGTATCAAAGGGGGTTATTTTTAAAAATAAAAAGTTACTCCAGGATGAAAAGTAGCCTATGACACTTCCCTATCCTCCAACTATCTCTATGCAAAAAATAACGTCGATCGGACACTCCGTTGCGAACAAAAAAAAAATGAGGGTGCTTTAGACCACACGACTGAAGTAAATAATTCTTTAGCTCCATAAATATGTTTATATTTATTAAATATCATGTATAAACATATATTAATTTTCTACAAATATTTATTTAAATTTATTATAATTCGCCTCGCCCGATTAAGCCGTGCGCATCGACGTCCGCTCCCCTCCGCATTTGGCGCGTCACTGGTATTTCAAAATACTGACTGAAATATTTCATGCACTGGCTATGAGAGGGAGAGAGAAAGAAAATGTGTACGCACTGTTCTCTCTTGCTTCTACAGTGAGCCCGTTCACCTCGCAACGCATTTCAATTTCCGTTACACATTCGCCAGCTTACCCCCCAAGTCAAGCGTGCGTAATGAAGTATTTACTTCAAAAACACGCTTTCATATATATAATATTTCTGTAGTCTTATAGAAGCGTTAAGAGGAATATAAACGTCAGAAATATTCGACTTCTTACCCCTTGAAAACTCCGCGTACTTTTGGTATTATCTGCGCGAGGAAAGTAGTAAAAAGTAAATAATTTTACAAGAACTAAAAAAAAGTTAGTCAATCAATAAAGTCAAAAATAATCGTAGCCATAAGTATTATTAAAATTTTATTTCTTAAACAACTTCATATTTATCTAATGAAAAAACAAATTATTTAGTACTTTTCGCTTATTTTGTTTTGTAATGTAATTAATAATTTTATTTTTTTCCATTCGTTGAAAAAGTACACGGAGAAAAATTTTATTCTAAAATACGATCATTTTATTCGTTAAACGGTTAAAAGCGGGACTGAAGTTCTTACGAACAAATTAACAGGGTTTCAACGTTTATTGGCGGGAAAATGTAAGAATAAATTGTTGGTATACGTAAATTTGTTCTAATAAATAATAATAATTTTGTTCTTACATTTTCCCGCCAATAAACATTGAAACCCTGTTAATTTGTTCGCGAGAAATTCAGTCCCGTTTTTAACGGTTTTACGAATAAAATGATCGTATTTTAGAATAATATTTAACTCCGTGTAGGAAAAGCTACAATGTATCCAAAATATTGTTTTTCATATTCATAATGTAAACCGATTCGTATATAAATCTAAATAGTCATTTGGCTTATAATTTTATCTTAATTGGGAAGTTGAGATATTTATCTAGATTACTTTTTTTAAGAATAATTAAAAATTAATGGAAAGTAAAGTATATCTTCAATTAAAAGATGTATACAAGAGCACCATTAACAGCTACAAATCTTATTGTATATCTACTTAAAACGTATTTAATGTTTAATTAGAAGATTATATTAGCGAAACTCAATCAAAAATCTGAAAACAGAAAAATCAGGAAAAAAAAACGGTCACATAATTGTTGGAAGTTCTTAGTCGAATTATGATTCAGTTAAATTTGACTGAATCGGATAAGGACACATTAGCTCAGTTGGTAGAGCTTTATCTCGGCAAGGCGTATGTTCTGGGTCTGTGTGCTAGATCTGACCTTTCTGATTTTTCTGTTTTCAGATTTTTGATTGAGTTTTGCTAATATTGTCTTAATATAATTTTTAAAAATACGAGTGTGCTTTAGACCACACGACTGAAGTAAATACTTCTTTAATCTTATCTAATTTTCTTCCTGGCATCGATTAATTCGAATCATCAGTGATAAGATTCGTTCGCACACTCTAAACGAAAATTTGATTAATTTTATTATGAGAATTACGCTTAGAGTGGGATTGTTGAAACTGTTGCTTTAATTCTTACAAAGTTTAAAATAAATGCCAGCACCCATTCCAAACGTCAATACTGTGGATTTGAGCACAGTTGTTACTATTAGATTGTGAGGAATTAACCTAAAAATTAATTTTAATTTATTATCGTTCTCCTCCGTAACGTTCGGAACGCCTGATATTACGCCTCTCGTAACGCTGTAATTTCCGTAACGCATTCGCCAGTTTACCCCTCATGTCAAGCGTGCGTAATAAAGAATTTACTTCAATAAAATAGTTTGAATTTTTACTCATTAAGTAAAAAATGAAAAAAAAAAAAATTTATGTTATTATCGCAAACAAGAGTCCCGCCTGCCCTAACCAGTAGAACTTTGAAACCACATTTTGAAGTCAACAACGAAAAATTATTTCGTGGATTTCTCAGAGTGACCTCCCAACCCCCATCCTGGCCATAACTGGACAACTCCTACTGATTCTTTTTTGTTTAAAGCTAGAAGTTAAAAAAAAGTCACTGGAGACAAAAATGCCATTTCCATTTTTCACTCCCAATAAGCTAGGTAATCGTTTGTTACGGTT
This sequence comes from Limnephilus auricula, assembly GCA_951813805.1. NCBI lineage: Eukaryota > Metazoa > Arthropoda > Insecta > Trichoptera > Limnephilidae > Limnephilus > Limnephilus auricula. The sequence goes on along the minus strand of OX638391.1, from coordinate 8,933,016 downwards.
TTTCTGATAGGCATATCCTGATACAACCTGTTGATGTGACTATAGGTATCTATATAATATTGTACTTTTTTATATTTATTTACACACTTAAAATGTACAACACTATGCACCGGTGACGAAGGGATCAATGAAGCTAGTTCCTTGGATCATCTTCCATTCACCTCACGCCAGTGTTCCAAGGATTGCAAACCGCTTTTAATAATAGGGGATTTTTTCAAGCCGACCACTTGTTTCTGCACGGGCGCTCCCATAATCAAGGGTTTCTTTTAGTATTTTGGGGATCTAGACCAGGGTGACTCCCGAATTCAACAGCTCAACTTCTGAGAGGCTGACTTTACTCTGACTGCGATGGAACGCGCCTGAGCTGTTTATAACATATTTTGTATAGATTTTTTGAAGTAAATACTCACGCTTGAGGGGTAAACTGGTGAATGTGTAACGAAAAGTGAAATGCGAACGGGCTCACAGTAGAAGCAAGAGAGAGCAGTGCGCGCACACATTTTCTTTATCTCTTTCTCTCATAGCCAGGGCATTATATATTACATTCAGTATTTTGAAATACCAGTGACGCGCCAAACGCTGGGGGGAGCGGACGTCGATGCGCACGGCTTGATGGGCGAGGCGAATGGAAATTTAAATAAATATTTGTAGAAAATCCATATATGTATATACATGTATATATTTTATACATATAAACATACATATCTATAGATGGAAAAGTATCTACTTCAGTCGTATGCTCTAAAGCACACTCGTTTTTTTTACAACCGATTAATGTGTTATAAACAAATAAATATAATAAAATCAAATTATCCGCGGTTACCAAAACATACGATTTGTTTTCATATTGTTGCAACGTGTAATATTACTTAGGGTGTAATTCCGTGACTGAATAGTTCACATAAACAATAAATTTAAAAATCTCTTTTTACGCATGGCACAAAGAAGCTCATTTGTGGCATCATTCTTTTAACGCCTACATTTTTAATGATTGAATATTAGTAACATCGACCAATACTGATGATTATTAGGTATTATTTGGTTTCACGTCCACAACGAATCATAACTTCTCTATGACAATGCACTACGATGACAGCGAGTGTTATAAAGAGTAGTAGTATTTCCTAGGTTTAGGTATAATACGGAATTACACACGGACTAAATAACACATGCAGAGAATTACACTTACTTAAAAGCACTCTAAAATTTAAGCTATTGAAAAAGTTTTTGAAGTAAAACTTCTTTACGCACGCTTGACTCGGGGAGTAAGCTAGCGATTGCGTGACGAGGGCGTTACGAAAAGTGTGATCGGGCGGGGCGAACGATAATAAATCTACAAATTTATAGAATATTAATATATGTATATGCGTATACATATATATTCTACATATAAACATATATATATATATTTACATACATATAGATGGAACTAAAGAAATTTTACTTCAGTCGTGTGGTCTAAGGCACACTCGTTATTTATTTTTAGTGTGTAATTCCAGAAAGTGTAATTCTCTTCATGTGTAATTTCGTTTGTCTATAATTCGTTTCGTGTGTTATTCTGGCAGTTGGTACGTAAAATTCACGCCTGTGTAATTTCGTTCTGACACCATTTCTTAGACACCCCGAGATGTGGCTGGGAGAATGTACTCCCTATCTAGATCTATTCTTCTTCCTTCTCCAGTAAATCACTACCAGGGGTGTGTCAAATCCTGGGTTTGGAATCGTCTTCCAAACACCAAGAAAACCTGAAAACCCAACTTTTTTCATTGTTGTCGCTTTGTAAGAGAGCTAGAATCTGGTAGTAAAAATTAAATTGATTCATTTATTTTAGGTATTAAAAATTAAATTAATTCATTTATTTTAGGTAGTAAAAATTAAATTGATTCATTTATTTTAATATTTAACCACTGAAGACAATATCAATCAATAATTTAAAACAGACAAATCACTAATAATCTCTTCAGTGATTAAATTTCACAATTTGAGGTTTCACTCATTAAGTTAAAAAATTCCATCTTATCTTACTAATATTATAAACGCGAAAGTTTGTATGGATGTATGTGTGTTTGTTACTCTTTCACGCAAAATTTACTGAATGGATTTTAATGAAACTTTACAATAATATAGCTCATACATCGGAATAACATATAGGCTATAATTTATAAAGATATCTATTAATTTTCAATATATTGAAAATAAAAATTATTGTTTAATAGAAAATATCACAATTTGAGAATGACATTTCGCAAAACAATGATTTCTAAATCAAAATTCTATTTTAAAAAATATTTAAGTTTGTATGGATGTATGTGTGTTTGTTACTCTTTCACGCAAAATGTACTGAATGGATTTTAATGAAACTTTACAATAATATAGCTCATACATCGGAATAACATATAGGCTATAATTTATAAAGCTATGTATTAATTTTCAATATATTGAAAATAATAATTATTGTTTTATATAAAATGTCAAAATTTGAGAATGATATTTTGCAAAACAATGATTGCTAAATCAAAATTCTATTTTAAAAAATATTTAAATTAGTGAATTTATTTGAAGTACTCGCCTAATACTTTGAATCGAATCAAGAATTGTAGATATTTTAAATAAATAGGTTAAGAATTTTGGTATAAACGTAGATGGGACTAAGTAAAAGAAAATAGATTACTCGAAGTACTAATCCTACGCAGACGAAGTCGCGGGCAGAAGCTAGTACTTTATAAAAAAAAACACTATAAGTGATAACAATTTCTCCGCAATAAATCAGTTTCCAAAAATATGTAGTCGAGTTGATGAATTGAGACTTCATTTTAGGGAAAGATTGACGGAAAACTAGAAGAGGCATCAGATGCTGCATCTCATGACTCAAAACCAGAATGGTTACCGTTTCGCTGCATCCTGCAGGGTGATTTGCTCCTGATAAAAAAAGCCATTTTCCAAGTCAAAAAAGGAAAAGCACCAGAAAAAGGATATCTAATTGGGCAATTCTTACGTTTCACGAATGGCTGGTTTGTATCTACAGATACAATTGGAGCAGACTATATTGGAGCAGCAGTCATGTGATTTATGAATGGAAAACTCTCTCGAGTTCTCCCGAACAAACTTTAAACATCGAAATCAGATTTTTTATTTTTTTATTAGTTGTTTTGGTTTTCTCCCTTTCCTAGTTGCTGGGCAGAGTTAACTCATACGGTCACTGTTTTCATTAGCATCGTTTAGCGAGACAGCTCCCCCCGACCTCCTTATCTCCGGCTTCTGCTCAGATAAACAGGAATACATCGCAACCCACACCCTGGCTGGCCCAACCTACACTCTACTGTACAATGTAAAATGTCTTCAGCGAGAGATACACCATTTATTACCTGTAACTAAGAATGATCTAAAACGAGATTTATGACAGAATTTTGTGAAGTTCTTCATTATAAAATTTATCGTCTGAAACTTCTAATTAAATAAAGGAGTATCATTTTCGATGAGAACTTTGCAATGAACTATATATACCTATATACTTTATGTGTTTGTCTTTTGCAGCACTGCAGCTCTCATGTTGACGTCATCATAATATTATTTACTTGGGCCACTAGAAAGTTCAAAAGATATTATGCTCGATGAATACCATCTTAGGAGGAGGTATGTAAATTAAAAAGCATTTTCACATCTACGTCTACATCGAATACATTTGTCAAAGGCCATCTTTATTTTAAAAAATGTCGAAATTTAAAATTTTTACAAAAGAAGTTTTACAAATAAAGTTTTTAACAAAAATATTATTCTTATTAAAATAAAAAATAAGAATGTTCGTAAATGTTGTTTTAGATCGCGGAAACTAGGTTTGTCTACAAAATAATTTAAATAAATATAAAATATATAGATTAACGACTGATTGTGTTTTATTTTCCACGTCTGAAAAAAATACATATTATTTATTTATTTTATCATACATTTTTAAGTTAGCCCACATCGTCGGGTGTAATTTTCGAAACATGTATTTCCACTACATTATTAGGCAAACCTAACATATTTTTAAATATTACTATTCACTTGTAAACTTTTTCGAATAACAGTAGAAATGATAAAAAATAGTACTAAAGAATTTATATGCTAGCAACACCAATTTAACTGTCGAATATTAATAATATTTTCCTGTGGAAATTTGTTTCGCGATAGAGCACCGGTTTTCAAAGTTATATTGTATTTAAATTGGCATTATTTTCGAGTTTCAACTAAAATCTATAAAAATGAATAAAACAATAAAAAGTGGCTCCAGGGAGGTAATCTTTAACGTTTTTCTACGTCGTTTGGAGGAGCCAAAAATGAAAGATTCTGCACAAACAGCAAAAATAACTTTTTATTGGCGAACTTCTGAAATGGTATGAAGTGAAGTTTAATTTATTTATTTTTAATTCAACACTTTGAAATGATAAAAACATATTTTGTTGAGAACTATTGCTTCAGAACATTTGGAACTGGTTTTTTTTTATTTAATATTATGTTTATTTTCTTGTTTTAAGTATGATTTTATTTTATTTACATAGTTTTACATTATTGCAAGCTATCATAGTTCTAGCTTTTTTTCGCAGGTAAATCAAAAAGTACGCATCAAGCGGATTGTCAATCAAAGCAAAACAAATGAGGGTAAATTCAAAACTCCAGGAAAAATAAGAAAGGGTCGCCCTCTAAAGCTATAGATAGTTTTGACATCAGTGCTATTCGGCAGAATGTACATTTTTTAGGGAGATAATCTAAATCCCGGGAACTCAGTTACTCGGGCAACGCTAAGTACTTCAGCTAGTATTAAATAAAATGTATAATTGCAAAGATATAACATACCTGTATGCAATCTTGTTTTGATATCAGTGGGAATCTACATTGTAATGAAAAAAAATCACTTTAATTATTTTTTAAAACTTTTTTTAAGGTTACACAGCTTTACATGTTCACCATGTGTTATATTTTGAGTATTGCCATTTGAACAACAGTGGTGCTCTCCTATGTTTTCTACTCCTGTTTGACAGACAATATTATTAATTTATTCTGTATATATGTTTTCCCTGGCGGTTTTCTCTAATATGCGGATGTGCAGTAAACCTCCAAAGATATTTTTTTTACTCTTTTTAATCTTTGGGAACGATGTGTGTGGGATCTTTTAAAAGAGAAAGGAAGGAGAGGAAGTTCTGGGTAGGAAAAATATACGAGGGGTGGGTAGGAATCTGGGGTCAGTGGGTCCACGGAGTAGAGTGACGGACGTATGAGTTCATCCATCTCATTGTGGTGAAAGGCGATGGGTCGAGAGTGACCTTTCGGAGAGACCAAATGATCTCCCTCAACCAGATCTCAACGCACCGATTTTATCATTATTTTCATTTTTAATTATTTATTTTAAAGCCACTTTTTTATACGTTTTCCCAAGCCACAAATGTGTTAGTCTACTAATGAACTACCTAGTCGAGTTTTTAATTTGTCAGTCTCTAATGTACTAGACATTTATTGATGTTTTTTAAAGATTATTAATTATAAATTTATTAATAAATAATATTTTGCAAATTATTTTCAAAACGGTATTCTAGATCTATAAAATGACGTGAGTTCATATTGTATTCGCTGAAAAAGAAAAGCTGCTCTCAAAAGCCAAAAGAAATTTTAATGTTAAGTGTGTCAAAATACCACGAAAAAGACGAGTGTGCTTTTATATATATATATATATATATATATATATATATATATATATATATATATATATATTATTTATTATTTATTATATTATATTAATTTTCTACAAATATTTATTGAAATTTAATACCGTTCGCCCCATCAACCCGTTCGCATCGACGTCCGCTCTCCCCGTTTGGCGCGTCAGTGCTTGAAGGTACTATTGCACAATTTGTATTTCAAAACACTGACTGAGATATTTCATGCACTGGCGATGAGAGGAAGAGAGTGCGGACTGCTCTCTCTTGCTCCTACAGTCGCCCGATATAACGCCTTTTCGTAACGCTCTCGTCAAGCATTCGCCAGTTGCTTGAAAAAAAAATAATGGTTACTCTTGCACCGCACACCAGTATGAAAAAAAACTGTGAATATTTGGTAGTTTACAGTAACTTTCGAAAATGTTGCCTTTAAAACTCTGTATTTCGGTAAGTAGGTATTCGGTAGGTATAAAAAAGTAATGACAACGAAGTGTACAAAATTTTAAAAATTTCTGTAACACTCTGCTTAATTCGTCAAAAATTTGTATTAAGAAAACGTTATTTTTGGTTTATTCAAAATTTTAAGTTGTTTAAAGAAGCATCTGCAAGTTTAGTTGAGGACACGATTTAGCAATTTGTTTGACATACTTTCAGAAGGTACCCCCCCCCCCCCCCATCCACCCCCGAGATCACATCCACCTACTGACGCAGCAAAGGAGCGTGACAGTAGAAAAGAACCAAAATCACACCTCCGCTTTCTTCTAACTTCCATTCTGTTCTAGAAATCTACGTTACCATTTGTTTACAGCGGTTTGGCTAGAAAAACTATCCTACTTATAAAAAAACATTAAGAGCGATTTTATAAGGCAGCTGGGAATAAAAGTTTAAAAATTCTTTTAACTGTACAGGGAGGTTCCAATGAGAAAGATCGATTATTCCCCGTATCAAATTTTTAAAATTTAAAATCGATTTATTTCATTAAAAACTTGCTTTAATATATACCTACATTCAAGTAAGCAATAAAAATGCTCAAAACGCACGATGATAAATTATTAAATATAGTGTACTTTTTTGTAAGTATTTTTTAATAAAAGTCTAAACAAAATAAGTGTGTAAAAAAATTTGAAATATTTTAGTTTGTTAGACCTTAAATAAATAGAAAAAATTAGGTATTTTTGTCACAGAACAGCTTTTCGGATTTATTTTTCAATGATTTTAATTAAACTAAAATTTAAATTTTGAAAACTGTGTTGACTAGATTATGTTTTGGTTTATTTTGTTGTATGATTATATGATTTGAAATTTGTGTTGTTTAATAGAATCTATCGATTGAAAATTGAACAAATCTGCCAACGACCAACGGTATAACCTTAGTATATTAAAAATACACTTAGTTTTTCAAAATTTTAAAACTGCGTGTCGTAGTTAATTTTTTTTGTAAAAAAGAGTCAATACGTCTAGAATTTGATTTAAAAAGGACTAATTTCCGGTATTCTCTGGTAAAACTCTCTTAACACTATTTCTGTTGTTTTTAAATACCTGAAGAAGCCATGCATGTCACGTATTCAGGAAAATATGTCATTAATTTATGTTATCATACATGATGTTAAGGGACGTAATTGATTTACTGTAACCGGTGATTCCTGAATTGAATGGAGTAAAAAATGTTAATGAAATTTTTGTCCCGGTGTCATTTATGGTGTTTTTTGAATAATTTTTTTTTCAACTTAAAACTTGTAAAAATTCAATTTATATTGGACAGATAGGTTCGTGGTAAGGGTTGTGTGGTTGCTCGGCTGTGTTATCAGTAATGACATGTGAAAGAAAAAAAAAAGAAAAAAAAATTACCGGATATCAAATTTCATTAACATTTTTTATTCCATATAATGTCAGGAATTATTGTTTAAAGTAAGTTAAGTACGTCCCATCTCGTATATAAGTTAAGGCATATTTAAGGCATGTTTGGCATAAAGTTGCTTCAAATAGGGTTTTTTTTTTTTATAGTGAATACCTCACAAGAATCCCAACTGCTCCCGTCTGGAGCCAGTGAGACTATGGCATCCCCAATTAGGGATTATTATGAGGCTTTAGGTAAGTGGAGAAGGGAAGGAGACGAGGAAGAGGAAGGTGGGGAAGTACCTGGCTATTCAGGTCTAGTCACTAAACACGGCTAAAGCCATTTCAAAAAACGTTTCAATTCTGAATGGTGGTCATACACCAGGGCGATACTAAGAGTATCTTCCACTCTCGAACATACCGCAAATATACTATATATTATTTTTAAATTAATTAATTGTGAAATGAAATAAAATAAAATTTATTTGCGCACTCCGGGTTCGAACCCGCGGCCTTCGGAAAGGGAGTCAAACGCCCTGCCGCTGGACTACGCCGGCTGTATTAGCCATGTTTTGTAAATAGTTCTGAATAGCCCGGAAATTCACAAAATCTTCTTCTCAATTATACTCTTTTCAGCCTCGCAACCACACTGCCAAAATAAAAAAAAATAATAAATAAGTAGCGTTCGTATCTGCTTAACGGTAATAAATAATAATAGGTATTACAAAACAGAGTTAAAATCTGCCCTTAGCCCATTCCCCCACGAGCAGCGCAGGTGCTACGCGCATGAAGCTCGAGTCGCCTGTAAGTAGCTCCGTGAATGAATGGGCTTTGGATCAACGTTTCAAATACAACAATGTACATGTACATGAATACAAATTCTTTCAGACTTTCAAGGAGAAGGAGGGAGGGGGGTTCGTTTTCCACGCACTTATATTCGACTTCCAAATTTTGAAATCACACCATATATCGTTCCTTATTTGGAGATGACTATTTTATTATTTTTAGGATTGAAATTTTTTCTACAAAACGGTTGTAAACGCATATTTTGCAAATGCAAATTATATAACATATTGCAATTTCTTACCTACCTTCTTAGCCGTCTACTACAAGAACTTTCGTGTAAATATTTTGTACGCTCATTTGGGAATATTAATTTTTTTCAGGGCCGCATTTACGCGCAGGCTAGCTATCCATGGAGATTTTAAAAATAAACTCACACGTTTCCTTTATATAGTTAGAATATTGCTTTGAAAAGCGTTTTGGGTAGGTTAATTTTCAAAAACTTTCCAGGTGTGAAACCTCATTTTACTAGGGGTCGTGGTTTACATCTCAGACTCCCCTGCAGATTCTGAAAACGGTGGTCCAAATACTACAATAAAGAGTTGTGTATCGACCAAAGAAAATTATTTTACAAGTAAGAGCAATTAAACGATATTCCGCTGTAAAGAAACAATCCGCCTTTTGAGGGTTGCTTCTCGCACAAGTCGCGCCAAACTGTTGATTCGGCCAATGAATCCTCCCCCCGCAGCCTCCGACCAATGGGGTGCGCCAGCCGAAGCCTTATAAGGCAGTACGGGCAGGAACCCTCCATAGATACCCCCGGTCCTCCCAGCCTCGCTGGTCTCCACTCAGTTCGGTGCTTCTGCCATCAGCACATTTCATCGCAGTGATTTTATCTCGTTGAATTAAAAAAGATTTTATCTCGTTAAATTAAAAAAGATTATATCTCGTTAATTTCAAGTGATTTTAATATATTATTGTTCATATTTTTTTGTAAGTGTTTTGTTTTTATGATAGAAATTTTCCTGGTGTATAAATATTAATAAATTTGTATAATATTTATGTTTAGGTATTATGCGCATAGTTGTTTCTTCATAAGGCGTAAAACCTTTGATCTTTAATAATGATTTGATTAACTAATAATTGTTATAATTTTTTCGATTTCTTCTAGTTCTTGGTCGTATGGAGTAAATCCTTTTTTGCTAATTATCAGTAACATATAATTTATATTATAAATAAGGAGATTCGTTTGTTTCGTAGAAAAAAATCTGCATTTAAAATTGAAATCTTTATTTTATTAGTCGTTAAAAGAACCTTCAAGAAATTTTGTTTTAATTTGCATTGAATATATTTGGTTTTACTCTACGCATGTACACGGAGAAAAATGTTTTACTAAAATACGATCATTTTATTCGTAAAACGGTTAAACACGTTGATAAACACGGGACTGAAGTTCTTACGAACAAATTATCAGGGTTTCAATGTTTATTGGAGGGAAAATGTAAGAATAATTTGTTGGTATACGTACGAAATTTTGTTCTAATAATTAATAATAATAATTTATTCTTACATTTTCCCGCCAATAAACATTGAAACCCTGTTAATTTGTTCGTAAGAACTTCAGTCCCATTTTTAACCGTTTTAAGAATAAAATGATCGTATTTTAGAATAACATTTTACTCCGTGTACAAATGTACATTTTTCCCGATTATTCAACAGTTATAATACCTTCAAACCAATATTTTTTAAGCTTTTTAAAAATATTATTTTATTTAACTACCCCTGTGTTTCAATTAAAATCTTTTGCGATATAAATTTACTTTATAAAATATAAAAATTATGTCATTTTTTATTATTTCTGGCCTTTACCCTCTAAGGGTGTCCTAGGCCAAATCATGTTCTTGAACTAAATAATTTCTTCTGCGAATATGCGAATGCCTTTCATTTTGTTAAATAACAATCATTTCTAACCGGTTGTATTATTTATTAAAAAAAAATCTTAACTATATAGGAACAAACCCGATCTAAGTATAGTATAAGATCGGTAATATAAATCTGTACCTTGGTAGGTATACACGGAGAAAAATGTTATTCGAAAAACGATCCTTTTAATAGTAAAAACGGGACTGAAGTTGTTACGAACAAATTAACAGTGTTTCAATGTTTATTGGCGGAAACATGTAAGAATAATTGGTATACGTACGAAATTAAGTATACCAACAAATTATTCTTTCATGTTCCCGCCAATAAACATTGAAACCCTGTTAATTTGTTCGTAAGAACTTCAGTCCCGTTTTTAGTATTAAAATGATCATTTTTTGGAATAACATTTTTCTCCGTGTACTTTACGAAATACGGTAATACTTTACGAAATTTAAAAAAAATCTGCTGTTACTATTAATAGTATTTTCTTCTAGTCGTCTCAATTTAACATGACTGCCGTTGTTTCAGTTTAAGTTAATTTTCAAGTTCTGTGAAAGTTCTATTGAGATTCTGTTATCATTTCAGTAGGTATGTGAAACAACTGGCCAATAATGATGTAATAACAGAACTTGAATAGTACCTTTACATAACTTAAAAATTACCTTTGATGCATTGTTAAAATTCTGTGAAATAACTGGCCCGAAATTATGTTTCGCTTCTATCGTAAAATACCTATTGTGCATTTCTAATTTAGAACAAAATTAATCGTCTTGTAAAATACATTATAGGGAGGTAGGTACTTTATCGGTTTTGTGGATTTAAAAAGATATATTTTAATATTTTTCACAAAACACACAGGTACATCAATTTCAACTAAGAAAATATTTCACGCATTTACCCTTTACCCGTTTTGTTAAATTTCCAAATCTATTGTTGATAACAACGAGGATACGGATAAGTTAAATTTTTTTATTTGTATTGTGTTTATAAAGTTATTTAACTAAACTAAGTTATCATCCTCGAACTAATTTTGCGCACCGTGTTTCGGTCGTAACATAATTTTTGTACTGTTTAATAATATATTATAATAGATTCGACAGTTCTCAGCGTATTTAGGTCTACAAAGTTTATCTAGAAATAATTTAACCAATTATGAAGATAAAATAATTGTTCTTCAAAAGAGTTGGGGAGCAGCGCCATAAAAAAGTTAATAATTTGTTAATTAATGACGACAAAATTAGCGAAACTAAATCGAAAGTCGGAAACAGACAAATCAGAAAAACATACGGTCACATCATGTCTTAATTAATAAAAATATTACAATTTGAGGTTTAACTCATTAAATTAAAAAAATATATATATATATATGTGCTTATTAGTATTTATTTATGTAACTTTTGGGTACCTCCATTTTAGGTTTTAGAAAAAAATATTAATTTTTTGAAAATTCCAGATTTAATGACTCTTCTAATACAACCATTTTTGCTCGTGCTTAATAGTAAAATACTAGTACATATTTAATTGACGAAGAAGATAACAATAATAATCAATTTTTTTAAATATGAAAATTATCAAAACACAGAAAAATAATGAAATATAATGGTCGCAACTGGGACACGAACCCAGAACCTCGCGTATAACCGGGACATAATATTATGTGTCTTCTTCATTTTCATATTTAAAATTTTTTTATTATTATTGTTATCTTCTTCTTCAATGATATATTACATTGATGGGAATAACCTTCAAAAGTTAAAAAGAGAGTTTTTCTTATAAAAAATTGTACACATTTAAATTTAAATAATAGTACATATTTAATTGTATTACAAGGTTACAAGTAGTTTTAAAAGACAATCAATACTAATATTATTATAATTAATATTATTATAGTAGTTATAAGCTGCAAATTAAATTTAGATTATAAAGTTGAAATACTTATTTGTATAGCATTTCGTTACACGTGAGAAAAAATAGCATTGAAACAGTCAAAGCTGGAAGTAGTAAGAACCGCACCGCACCGCAACAGTTGTAAACTATTTACATTGTATATATGAAAGCGGGATTGCTGTAAGACTAGTTCATTTGCTCACCAGCTGAGCTATTGAATAATTCCCATCACAGATCTTTCCATCTACTTGGTTTGTAGTCGATTTGTAAAAATTGCGTTTTAGATTAGCACCTTCTTTCTAACACGACCATAAAAAGTCACAATGCAAATCCTTCCCATTACATTCTTCCGATTACAGACATTTTTCATTCCTCGTTATGTTCAAAGACCTATTCATCTATGGTTGTAATATATGTTTTCACCGTCTTTATAACAGGCCCATCCAAATTCACATCACAAATCTGATCTGATTACATGGATTACATCCATCTGCCTACATCTTTCCTCATCGATTTGTTGGCCATTCGTTATATATTTTCACCTTGTTTATTACGGGATTATCCAAAGTCACAATACAAATCCTTCCGACCAAATCCTTCCGACCAAATCCTTCCGACCACCTACATCTTTCTTCTGTATGTTCAAAGACCTATTCATCTACTATTGTATTGTATATTAACGGGCCCATCCGAATTCACGTCACAAATCGTTCTGATTACATGGATTACATTCATCTGCCTACATCGTTCCTTTTGACAATTTCGACGTTGACAATTCGTTATTTATTTTCAACTTGTTTGTTACAAAACCATCCAAAGTTACAATACAAATCCTTCCGACCACATCCATCTGACTACCTACATCTTTCTTTATTAAGTTCAAAGACTTATTCATCTATGGTTGTTTGTATATTTTCATCGTCTTTCTAACAGGCCCATCCGAATTTACGTCAGAAATCGTTCCGATTACATCTGTGACATCATAGACGCGTCGTTCCTCATCAAATTGTTGAAAATTCGTTATACATTTTCACATCGTTTGTTACAGAACTATCCTAATCTAAAGTTTTATTACAGGACTATTCTATTTCATATCTAATCTACCGTCATGAGCGCATCCGGAAAAAGCTTCCTTGGCCTGTGGCTATACCGCAGCGGAGAGGAGTGGGCCGTGAAGCAGGGCAGCCCCGTGCACCAGGCCAAGCCGCTACCGAGCCTCGATCCGGCTCCGGCCCCGGCAGTGGTGCAGAGTGGCCCAGCGGAGGCGCACGAGAAGACCGCCGTCATCTTCACGCTGAAGAACCAGGTGGGCGGGCTGGCACGCGCGCTCACCGTCTTCCAGGACCTTGGCATCAACGTGCTGCACATCGAGTCTAGGAAATCGGAGCTCGAGGCGGCGGAGGTTAGTCCTTCAATAAACTGGTCTGCTATAAATATAGGAAAGGGACCCTTGGAGGTGCTTTGTCGAAGCTATGGCTCCCAGACTTAACTTGGATTATTATAAGTTGTTGTCTAAATAACCCTATACATGATTATTATGTGGCACTTCTACGTACCTATAGCTTTAGTAGGAAAAATTACCTGCTCGTTATCAAGTTCTAAAACTTTCTTCCGATTCCAAAAAAATAATTTGCCATCATTCAATTGTTAAACAATTGGCTTCCTTTGAACTATGTCTATTATCGGTCGCAATCTCTTGGTTTTATATGACTTTTTGTGGTTAGTGTGATTAGTATAGGTAATCATTATTTTTTTGCATACCAAAGAAGTAGCTATATATATATGTAACATCGATCGCCGTCTTGAGTACTGGAGAGTTAATAGAACATTTCTGTTTCCCCCCAAAGCAGTCTGACATCTTGGTGGAGATTGAGTGTGAGAAGCGACGCATGGACCAGTTGAGCCGCATGCTGAAGCGGGAGGTGACATCTCTGCAGATGCACCCCTCTGGCACGACGGGCGGAGAGGAGTTCCCCCCTCCCACTCCCCTATCCGCTGCGGCCAGCTTCGGTGAGTGGCTGACTGATCACTTATCACGTATCAGTTGTTATCAGCAGTCAATCATTATGGCAGAGATCGAGTGTGAGAAGCATCTGATGGGCCAACTGAATTGCATGCTAAAGCGCGTTGATACCTCTCTTCAGATGCACCCCTCTGCTGCGACGGACGGCGAGGAGTTTAGAGGTAAGTCGAAGAAACGAAATTAATAGACAACTACTCTCAACCTTCTGAAACTGCGGTGGTTTTAAAATAGGTACTGATTAGTACCGCATAATACCATGCATTTTGCTCAATAAGACACTAACATCCTTCCATCCTTTTCTATATGTGCAAATTAAGGAAGGATGAGTCAAAATTAAAGAAATAACTTCACTCAGTCCTATTATATACGACGATCTATTCAATGATTGAATTGGGTCATATCATATCCTTTGATCCACATAACACACTTCTGCCATTCACTTCTGTTTTTTGAAGAATAAGGGTTGCGTCAAAATAAGCTCGAATAAGAAATTAAATGAGTAGGTACACTCAACCGTTTGTCCTGGCGGGGTTTTCAAAAACTAAACCGTTTCACTTCCTATATCCTATAACCGGCGCGGCGGTTAAGTTCGTATTCCGTAATTCGTGGTTCGGTTGGCGTCTAGGTTCGCAAATGAATACGCAGCATTAAATATTATTCTGGGTTGACTCTTTTGCATGTTCATTAATAGTGCTCAAAAGAAGGCCACGAAACAACGTAAGGTAGGTATCTATTGACTCCTCATTAAGGTAGGTACATGTAGCATTCTTTATTCCGTTGGTATTTACTTGACAAATGTTTATACATATTCACATCCCCTGTTATCTTATCTTACTTCTTATCTTACTAATATTATAAACGCGAAAGTTTGTATGGATGTATGTATGTTTGCTACTCTTTCACGCAAAAACTACTAAATGGATTTTAATGAAACTTTACAATAATATAGCTCATACATCAGAATAACCCACAGGCTGTAATTTATAAAGCTAGTTATTTATTTTCGATATATTGAAAATAATAATTATTGTTTAATAGAAAATGTCGAAATTTGAGAATGACATTTTGCAAAACAATGATTGTTAAATCAAAATTCTATTTTAGAAAATATTTAAATTAGTGAATTTATTTGAAGTACTGGCCTAATACTTCAAATCGAATCAAGAATTATAGATATTTTAAATGAATATATTAAGAATTTTGGTACAAATGTAGATGGGACCTAGGAAAAGAAAATAGATTACTCGAAGTACTAATCCTATGCAGACGAAGTCGCGGGCAGAAGCTAGTATATTATATGGGATGTTAAGGGACTTACTTTGACCAGTTACTGCTGACATTATTTGGAGTAAAAAATGTAATAACGTTATTTTGGTCTGCAGAAACTTTTGATGTTTTCAACTAAAAACATTTAAAATCAGTAGGTATTCAACAGTTAAGCAGTCCGCCGACGAGGCAACTGAAAAAAACAGTTTACAACTAAACTCGCTATCCTGTGTATGCCAATGGTCCGCACACTACATAACCCGTTGTCAATGGCAGTGACTCGAAACTCACCGTGCTAGTTGCTATGATGACAGCTGATTCTTCTTCGCCTATGGTTAAAAAAATTGAGATAATAAACTGAAATCGTAAAATTCAGTAGCACCGTGTTGGAAGTTTGGCTGGAAACCATAGCAACCAGCCAGTTTTAGTTTCTTTTCAGTTTAACGCAGTTTTCGCCTTAAGCGCCTCCGCCCACTCAGGCAACTGAAAACTCTCAACTGCCAACTGTCTTTGTATGGCAATGTGATGGCCCGCGCACTACACAATCACACAAAACCCCGTTGTCAATGGTAACGCAAGCGGTGACTTGCGACCATCTTGCGACCATCTTGCGACTGTCACGGCTGATTACCCTGGGCGGCCGTTGCTAGGTTGCGAGCTGTCAGCTGATTGTTCTTCATCTATGGTTAAACAAGCTTTTTGACCAATCAAGACAGAGAAAACAGCCGGTTTTAGTTGGTTTTCAGTTGCCTCAGTGGGCGGAGCGCCTAACGGTTGGGCGGTTGCTCGGTGACCAGAGTGTCGACACGAGGAAGTTTTTGTTGTTGTTTTATTTTAAAGTTTTTTTTTTAAAACGACGAGAAAAAGTTACAGGAGACCAAAATTAAATTTTATTAACACTTGCTATAATGTGGGGGATTACTGTTTTAGTCAGTCAAGTACGATCCTTAACACCCTGTACGGTATACATACGTTTTTTGTTATTTCAGTTGATTTTTAAATTATTATAAAACGATGATGGATTTTTTACATTAATTAATCTGTTAATAGGAAAAATGCATAATACATATTTTCATTGTTGTGTTACCTAGGTTTTTTTTAAATTATAATTATTATTACACACACATTTAGTTTCTTTTTAACGTTTGTAGATATTTTCTTAGGTATTTAAAATATGTTTTTTCGGGTCACTCTTCGTAAAGATTATTGGTATTGTCATGGTTGGCGTCGTTCGGTTTTTCACAGATAATAAGATATTATTTATACATTTCAAATGTTTTGGTGAATTAAATGGCATAGAAATCAAAACCACACCACAGCGCCCGCCGGCCACATACACTCTTCTTTA
The DNA here is from genome assembly GCA_951813805.1 of Limnephilus auricula. Lineage (NCBI taxonomy): Eukaryota > Metazoa > Arthropoda > Insecta > Trichoptera > Limnephilidae > Limnephilus > Limnephilus auricula. The sequence goes on along the minus strand of OX638391.1, from coordinate 8,916,260 downwards.
TATAAATTTGTGTTCGTATCTAGACCGATTGAATATCAGAAAAAATAATTAAATTTACAAATCGCACATTCTGTTCAGTGTCGTAAGTCGAAAAGAGACACTAGCGACATCTTGCGGAGATGGAGTGATCTAATTTAAATACGGTTTTCTTTAGGCATAGATAATCACAATCACTTTACTTCTCAGAAATAAAACGTAAAATAGAAACTTATGACTTAAGACACTTTTCTTTGGGATGTGTGATATTGATTTTTGATATTATCTAGTATTAAAATAATATAGGGGAGACCGGGGACAGTAGTACAACGGGTCGGTAGTACCAAGGCGAATAACTCACTAACTATAATAGGTACGTATACTATGTGTCGTCAGGCGATAGCCCTGACACTTGCGGACAATCGTCAGCGGCACCTAGTGGAACCCGACGTTCGCAATTGGAAGAAGAAATTTTTGAGCCCTAAACGTAACTTTTTTCGATTGCGTTCATACTCTAATATTACGATTACTATGTTCTGTTTGTTAGTATTTTACCATCTACACACTTCTTTGGACAATTGAGTTTATTTTAGGGCGGATTTTGAAGAGTTGGTGAGAAGGAATTAACCAAAAATTTGCGTTTTAATTTAAAATGACCCCTCGGGGATGGTTGTACCGATTTTTCCGGGGATGATTGTACCGGTACAATCCACCCCGTGCTACAACTAACCCCGAGGTTTTTTTTTAGATTCTGTGGGTACAGCTCCCACGTCATAAACTCAAGTACATGTCCGCAAGTATAAATAAAGCAAGAAAGCAGGAAAATCAAAGTCCAAATGAAGAATATTTCTGTCTGGTGTGCTTAGAATCGTACAGTGCAAGCAAGCCTGGTGAAGAATAGATTTAATGTATTGAGTGAAAATCCTAGTCCCACGAAGATTCCACAAAGCGAGAACCTGAATACATGTGTCATAAATGTGAATCTGAGTAAAAATTTGTACAATTTTGTTTCTTTTGCTTTTTGATAATTTTCTGCTTTATTCATAACGACCATTTTCCATAATATGGTGGTAAGAGGTTGCTTGTTATTAAACTTTTCTTTTGTATGCTTATATAGTTTCTATAAATTATTAGGCGACCCATAACTCACCAAGCCAAGCATGTTTGCTATTTTTTTTATTTGTTTTTAGTTTGTTTATTATAATAAACAAATAATTTGTTTATTGTTTGTTTATATCACAATTATTTTAATTTAAATAAGATTTTAATATGTAAAAGTTTGAGCCAGTGTAGTTATTTGTTCGTTGTATATTGTCATAGAAAAATAATAAATATTTTTACTGCACCACGGGGACAATTGTACCGCGGGGATAATTGTACCACAATGTTTTCATACAAATTTTTAATTTTTTCTTCCTTTCTTTTTCTTGAGTTTAAAACATGATATTGTATTAAATATATATTTGTATTGTCATTTTATTATATTACAATAGTTAAAGTTCTTGGTAACCCTTCAACTGACAAATTCTACAAGAGTTTTCTTGTGGTCAGATAAATTGTATATTACGTTCAATGTAATTGAAATTTTAAATTGTAATTTTATAAACCAACAAAAAAGCTGTTTTCCTCACTGAAAATATTAAAATTAAACAACTTTATCCATAAATTCTATGTTTTAATTTAAATTCCGCTACTGGTACAACTAACCCCGGGGTAGGGGTCAGTTGTAGCATTTCCCCTGATCTGTTCATGCGCCTATAGCTTAATTTCTATAAGATTTAGAAAAATTGTAGAATGAGAATTTGGTAGACGACTAAATTATCTGCCGTTGAGTATGAGCATTGCTTTCATAAACATTAAACCTAAGATGTAGAAAATGGTAAAAGTCAAATTGGTACAACTGTCCCCGGTCTCCCCTACTTTATTTACCGAAATAAATATTTTTCCAAGATGCTTGTTGAAGTAAATACTTTTTTACGCACGCTTGACTTGAGGGGTAAACTGGCGAATGCGTTACGGAAATTACAGTGTTACGAGAGGTGTAATATCGGGCGTTACGAACGTTACGGAGGCGTTACGTTAGGATTATAAATTAAAATTAAATTTTGAGGTTACACAATATAATCGTAACAACAGTGCTCAAATCCATAGTAATGACGTTTGGAATGGGTGCTGGCATTTATTTTAAACTTTATAAAGAATTATAAGAATTAAATCAACAATCCCATTCTAAGCGTAATTCCCATAATAAAATTAATCAAATTTTCGTTTAGAGTGTGCGAACTCAGTGCATTGAAACGACCGATTTGTCACGATGATTGGTAACAATCCAAACGAATCTTCAATATAGATTCTTATACACTGATGATTGGAATGGTTTTATTCGATGCCAGAAAGAAAATTAGATTAGATTACTAAAGAAGTATTGACTTCAGTCGTGTGGTCTAAAGCACACTCTTTTTACTTCCGAAGTCTGCTACTGAGTAGCTCACCACGACTACGACTCAGGGGTAATGTTGTAATATAGGCAGAGTTTCACTGTTTTTAATTGTTTTTGCAAAATGATTCTTTTTGTGTTGTTGTTTACAACATGGTCATTTTTGGGAGGTGCATTTTGTCGCCAATTCTCCTTGCAAGCTGAGGTAGCGCGTTCGCAATCTGTTTCCTCAATGTTCTGTTTGGTTCCACTCAGACTTCGACGAGATGCCGTGGTTCCCGCGCAAGATCAATGATCTGGACCGCGCTCAGAACGTGCTGATGTATGGCGCAGATCTGGACGCCGACCACCCCGGCTTCAAGGATCCTGTGTACCGCCGCCGCCGCGATCAGTTCGTGGCCATTGCCAATAACTACAAGTGGTAAGCATAATTTTTAAAGTACATTAAATTATATAATTTTTTCAACAACCGTATTAATAATAAAGTCATGATAAAAAAGAATGGGGCATTTTTGGCCCGTAGCTCTGTAACTGTGCTCTAAAGCTGGAATCAGACGATTCACTCGAGGGAAGGTTTCCGCCATGTTTTTTCGGCCTAATCGTCCATTTTGCTTCATTCCATGTTCACACGGCGCTATAGAAATAAGCGTTCACTCGTCCATTCCGACCACAGCGTCGCCGAGCGAGGTCAACCGCGTTGAAATTCGTTTGTTTTCCAGCGCGGTCCGGCCCCGAATTTTAAGGAAAAACATGTCATATGCATCGATTTTTACGCAATTTTGTTGACACAATTAAATAAAAATAAATAAAGAAAACAGTATAGTTTCGTCTTATAGACCTTTTTATTTTTTATGACATAATAACACAATTTGATATTACTTTTTTTATTACGAACATTTTCCTACAAATTAATAATCTTACATTTATTAAAAAACATATAATATACATGTATAATAAGGGAGACCCAAAAATTTATATGAAAGGTGTTCAAAAAAGCAAACAAATTAGCCGAACGAATACCATTTTGACGTTTTGCGTGCGATTTGATAGCGTCCTGTCATGGTCCTTCCCGTACAGGACGCGAGACAAACTGATTGAGAGTTCACTCGGTGTTCAGACGTTTCACTTTGCTCACTTCCGCGCGCATGCGCGCGCATGTGAAGGGGGCCGAATGAAAATATCTAACATTGTTGGATCGGTTCACTTGAAGATTTCATTCGGCAGTGTTCGGCACTTTCGATTCATTTCATGTTCAGACGTGTCATTCCGAGTAAACTAGGCCGAATGAAATGCGGAAATGAGCGATTAGTGAAACGTCTGAATGGCGCTTAACTAAACCGGAGCGGTGGGCAGAGAAGATAGTCCGCCACATAAGTCTGTCTTGGCACGTGTTCATTGTACCTTTCTCATTTGCGTGCATCCTCTCATTTTTAGTTTTATATTTATATTTTTCCGTTATTGTGAATCTTGACAAGACCTGTTTTTTTCTTCTGGTTTTTAATAGAAACATAATGTTATATTTTTTGGCAAAAAATAACATTTTAACGATATGTATACTTTTAATGTGAATCCCGCAGAAGAGTCCCAACTGCCGATAGTGGGAGGCTGAAGATAAGGGGAGGAGAAGAGGAGAGGAAGGTGGGGAAGTTCCTGACATCTGAATGTGGTATTATACCGGGGCGATACTAAGAGTATTTGGGATGGGCCGCAAATATATGTATTATTAATTAATTAATGATGAATAAATTGTGAAATTAATAAATAGTGAAATAACACAAATTGAATCAAATAAAATGTATTTATTTACGCACGCCGGGCATTAACCCGTGTCTTAAGAGGCTAGACTTTGCACCACACGCGGAACGTTTAGGTATTTCATTGTATGTAATTCTATCCCGCTCTAAATAAGCCAACACACACTTACGACACGTGCGAATGCGAAACGTGCGAATCGGACAACTGTCATAAACTCTCGTATTTACCCACAGAAATAGCTCTAAAAAGGGTTTCGGGAGAAAACACACATGTTAGACAGTGAATGTTTACGTTAATACGAAATGCATCGAAAATTTAAAAACATACCGAAATAGCTTTCACCTTTTAGAAGGCGATATAAAAAAATATTCATTTCGTCCTATTTTTCGATGTAGAAAAGTGTTTTTTGCCGGATGTCCTTTTTGTATAGGCCGAAAAGCGAAGTCTATCGTCTTATCAGCCTTATATTTTTCTTTTCGAAATAATATGGTCACATCGTAATCATGATTATGAAATTAAAATAAATGCTTACTAAAATAAGTGTATGTAGAGAGAAGAAAAAATAATTATTTAAGATAAATAAAATATTATAGATTTTTTTTTTTAATATTAGGATTTAAAATAATTAATGATTTTTTAGTGGAAATAGTGGCAGCGATTGTCAATTGAACACAATTCTGATTTCTTCTGGTAATTTATCAAAGAAACATTTTCCCTTATTTGATTCACTTGTTCATCTTATGTCTTCCTCTGACTTCCCCGACATTCTCTACCATTCACTTTGGCGTTATATTTTCTCCTATCGGTAAGCCATTATCCAAATCGTTAGGTAAGTTATCATCTACCATCATCGACCATATGAATGTGTACCCTCGTCTAAATTCCGGCTTCATTTTCCTGTGACTTGTTCTCAAAAAATGGTTCTTTGGAATGTAATTTTTATTATATCCAGATAGAACATTATCAATGTATTGTACACCGATACTCTGAGTTTGAAAGAGACAAAGTTGTACCTATGATGAAAGTAATGCAAACTGTTAGTAAATAAAATGCTAGGACAGAACCTAAGCCCATCGCAGATTTTTTCTGTCATGCCTCAGGATTGCTCCTCTATTAAAGACAGTTTTGGGGTTATATTTTTTTGCAAAATATTTCCATATAGTACTGGACTTATTTCAAGTTCGTTGTTTCCCAATAATTGACTTAGAGATTTTTTTACATTAGCTCCATACAGGAGGCCCTGAAGTAAAATATACCTCAGGACTTGTCATATTTGGGGATGATGTGTGGAGGGTATTTTTAGGGAAAGGAAGTAGAAAAAATTCTGGGAAGCAAAAGGGTATGAAGGGTGGGTAGAAATCTGCAGGATGGGCGTCAATGTGTTCAGGAGTGACGTACGAATTAATTCACTTTCCACTGCGGTGCAAGGGGACGCGACGGGTCGAGATAGTCCAGCTGGAGAGGTCAGTAGGTCTCCCTCGAGCTGTCTCTCCCGATACGGCCCGCCACGCAATAGATGAACAAACGCGTCCGCCGCCAAGACTAAAACATTGCGGCATTAGGCCTGCCCGTACCTATCACGAAATTACAACCCAAAAGAAAAGCATTAAAATATTTTGAAGTATGTACCTACAGCGGGAACACTGTCGCGCGGCATTCTAACCGCACCTTATATTATTAGGTATATTCTGATAAGAATATAGATAACCCGCACTACCCACACCTTATATTATTAGGTATATTCTGATAAGATAATAGATAACCCACACTACCCGCACCTTATATCATTAGGTATATTCTGATAAGATAATAGATTACCCGCACCCTATATTATTAGTTCTGATAAGATAATAGCACCCCCACTACGCACCTTATATTTTTAGGTATATTACGACAAGATAATAGATAACCCGCGCTACCCGCACCTTATATCATTAGGTATATTCTGATAAGATAGTATATAAACCCGTGCTACCCGCACCTTATATATTTAGGTATATTCTGACAAGATTATAGATAACCCGCGCTACAGACACCTTATATTATTAGGTTTATTCTGATAAGATAATAGATAACCCGTGCTACCGCACCCTATATTATTAGGTATATTCTGATAAGATAGTATATAAACCCGTGCTACCCGCACCTTATATATTTAGGTATATTCTGACAAGATAATAGATAACCCGCGCTACCCGCACCTTATATCATTAGGTATATTCTGATAAGATAATAGATAACCCGTGCTACCGCACCCTATATTATTAGGTATATTCTGATAAGATAATAGATAACCCACACTACCCGCACCATATATTAGGTATATCCTGATGAGAAAAAAGATAACCCTATTCACTTTCGCGATAAAACACACATGCTCTATAATACTTTATAAATATGTATCGTATTTAATTATTAGGGACTTTTAAAAGAGAAATTATTTATTTATTTATTTACGCCTATTAAGGCTTTTACATTTTTTTTTTTTTTTTTTTTTAAGGCGGAGACGGTTTACAAGCAGTTCCCGTGAGCACTTAGGCCATAGGCCCATTGTGCTATCTCCCATTTTACCTCAATCCTTTAATAACAAACCAGTCCCTTTAATAAAGTTCACCAGCGTTGTTATTGGATATGTGGCTATGTCTTCTGGTTCTACTGTATGTCTCCCCAGGTATCTGAGCCTAGTTCCCACCAGGGCAGGACATTGGCACCATAGGTGAATTGGAGTCTCTTCATCCTCTTCACATTTTCTGCATATATTAGTGTTTTCCACTCCCAATATCTGCATGTGTTTCCTGAGATGGCAGTGTCCCGTTAATAGTCCTACCAGTTCTCTCAGCGAGTTTCTGTCCATATCGAGTAGTTTCCTGGTTCGTCTAGGGTCCGGTCCTTTTATGAGAACTTTGGATTGTCTCATTCCGGGTGCCCTCTCCCATTCTTTGCAGTGCTGGGATTTGACCCACCTATCGATATGTAGTTTTGTGTGGCAAGCTGCTACTCCTACGGCCGGCTCGGATCCTACAAGTGGTGCTTTCGCCCCTTTCCTTGCTAGTTCGTCAGCCCGCTCGTTGCCCTCAATACCTTTATGTCCTGGTACCCAAATCAGGGTTATTTTATTGATGTTAGCGAGTTCTGTGAGAATAGTCCTGCATTCCATCACCAGTCTAGAGTCGCATCGGTTACTTCCCAGTGCCATTAGGGCAGCCTGGCTATCAGAACATATGCTTATGTTCTTATTCCTGTACCCGATGCGTATATTCTCCTGTGCGCAGGCCAAGATGGCTTTCATCTCAGCTTGAAACACAGTACAGTGTGTTCCTAGAGGTATACTGAGTTCCCTCTTGGATCCCTGCAGACAGACCCCGGCCCCTGTTCCTTCCTCCATCTTGGACCCATCTGTGAACCAGATTAGTTCCTGTTTGAAGGTTGGACCTGGAACCGTGTCCCATTCCTCCCTTGTGGGATAGATCACCCCGAACTGCTGTCTGAAGAAGTAGTCGGCTTGTTTGCCGTCTTGCTTCATTCCAGCTGTCGGGCTAATTGCCCTCAGTCTTGTTCCGATCTCCGTATGACTGTTTTTGGGCAGCTCACCTCTCCATTGACCTTTACACTGTAACCTGTAGGCTGCCGCCATTGCCGCCCCCTCTATTTCTAAGTTTAGTGGGGGCAGGTTTAGCAGCACTCCCATGGCTAGTATTGGAGTGGTTCGCATAGCTCCCGTGATTCCTCTACATGCAAGTCCCTGTATGTGGTTGAGTGTGACCATCACTGTTTTCAGTGTTGTTCTCCTCCACCAGACCAGGGCTGCATGCATGATCCTTGGTTTCACAACGGCTGTGTACAGCCATTGCATCATTTTAGGGTTGAGTCCCCACGTTCTGCCGCAGATCCGCCTAGTTGCCCACATTAGTGCGCATGCCTTTCTGCCCACAGTTTCCACCTGGTTTTTCCAGCTCAATTTGGCATCTATGATGACTCCGAGGTACTTAACCGTGTCTGAGGGTTCTAACTCCTTTCCGTAGAAGGTTGGATTATTCCATCCCTCTAGTTTCCTTTTACGTGTGAAGATTACTAGTTCTGTCTTGTCTGGATTGACCGACAGCCCTGTTTCTTCACACCATTCTTCCACTGTTGCCAGTGTTGATTGTATGAGGCCTCTGGTTGTGTCTGCATCCCAACACCTTATTATGGTTGCGATGTCATCCGCATACCCTTGTGTATAGAGGCCCCTGTTGTTGAGTTTCCGGATGAGGTTGTCCACCACAAGGCTCCACAGCAAGGGTGATAAGACCCCTCCCTGTGGACACCCTCGTGTCACCAGTACTCTGATGTTCACCTCACCCCTTGTCACCGTAAGTATCCGGCCTGAGAGCATGTTCTTCAACCACCTTCTGGTGGTTTTGTCGAGTCCATGTCTTTCTGCCGCTTCATCGATGGATTTAATAGTGGTGCAATTGAATGCTCCCTCTATATCCAGGAAGAGTCCTACCGCCAGTTCTCCAGTCGCCTGCGCCTGCTCCAGTTTGTAAACCAACCTGTGCAGTGCCGCGTCGACCGACTTGCCTGGTTGATACGCAAATTGCAACTCATGGAGGGGTTTTTTCCTCAGTGCCCCGTCCCTTATGTGTCTATCCATTAGCCTCTCCATTGTCTTCAGAAGGAAGGAGGTGAGACTAATTGGACGGAATGCGCCTGGTTTGTCGTAGTCGGTTCTCCCAGGTTTTGGTATGAACACTACTCTCGTTTTCCTCCATGATACGGGGATGTATCCGAGGGCGCAGCACGCCCTCAGGATCTTAGTCACCGGAAGTAAGATTGTATCTAGGCCCCTCTGTAGAAGTGCCGGAAAGATTCCATCTTCTCCCGCGCTTTTAAAGGGATCGAACCCTTCGATTGCCCATTTAACTCTGGAGGGAGTAACTATTTTAGCCGCAGTGTCCCAGTCCTTACCTGCCCGTGTAACTCGGGCTGGTGGTGGATCGGTGTCACCTGCTTCTAACTTTTTGTAGCCGGGAAAGTGTTTTCCCAGCAGTTCCTCCAGCTCCTCCTCCCAGTTATTGGTAAAGCTTCCATCCGCTTTCCTGAATGGGCCTTTGGCTGCCCCTGGGTCTTTGGCAAGAATTTTCTGAATTCTCGCTGCCTGGGGGATGGTTTCCACCTCCCCACAGTACTTCTCCCAGGAGCCTGTTTTGGCTTTCCGGATTGATTCTTTGTACTCTTTCTGGTATTGCTTGTGAGCATCCCAGTTTCCAGATTTTTTGGCCCTGTTGAAGGCTTGCCTAACTAGTTTCCGTAGCTCCTGCAGTCTTCTGCACCACCACGGTGTTTTGTCACTGGTACTTGTCTTCAGAGGGCAGCTATTTTCGTATGCCCTTATCATTGAGTCCCTCAGTATTTCTACTGCGTCCTCAATTTCTTCGGGGCAACCGTATTTAGCTGGAAATCTTACCATTCCTATGCTTAGCTCCTCTGAATACCGAGTCCAGTCGGTTGCTTTTGGGTTCCTATATGTATCGGTCCCCGTTCTGCTTGTCTCTCCCTCTAGTTTAAATTCTATGTGTCGGTGGTCCGACAGGGATGGTTCATCCGACACTCTCCAACCTGATACTCTCAAGGTTCCCAGGGTTAGGTCTATCACCTCCTGTCTGTTGCTTATAACAAAGGTGGGTTCCCTACCTCTATTGAGAATCTCAAGGTTCACTGTCATCAGGTATTCCAGGAGGGCCTGTCCTCGTTTGTTGATGTCCGTACTCCCCCACACAGTGTGGTGCGAGTTAGCATCCATACCGAGTATCAGTTCCCTACCCTTCTCCCTGCAGTCTTGGATGAGTCTCGTTATTTCCCTTGAGGGTGGTGGTTCCGTAGAGTCGTAGGGCATGTATGCTGACGCCACCACTACTTCCCTGCTTCTTTGGTCCAGCGTGATCTGCAGCTTCACAGCTACCAGGTCCCTGCTGCAGTGTTCGGGGAGCAGTGTGCCAGCTATCCCTCTGATGAGGACGCAGGCCCTGGGTCTGTCCCCCGACTCGTTGTAGTAGAGTAGACCTTGGTTCATGTTTAGTCCTCTGACTTTCCCCCTGTACGTCCAGGGTTCTTGAATCAGTACGACATCCACACGGTCCCGGGTAACTCTCCTGTTGAGCACGGCAGCCGCTGCTGGGCTGCGATGCAAGTTTATTTGGATGAAATGTAAGTTTTTAGCCATTTTTAGGGGTCTAATCCTTACACTTTATACCCTATATCCGCTCCTCGGTGTTGGGTCCGCGCACCGTGAAGGTGGCCTTCCTTATCCCGATGTGCGCTGTCATTCCCATTTCCCGCAGCACCTTCACACTGTCCTCGTCCACGCTCATGATCAGGCGGTATCTATCATTCTCCCTGATCGAGTCGTGGACGATCCACTTTTTTGTGTGGAGCCGCGGGGTCTGGTTCTCCAGCTGTTGCAGCAGCCTCTCGGCGCTTACAACAGCATTTTCAGGGATTATTGCCTTGACCTTCACGTACTTTGGCAGTTCATCTAACCCCACCACCTCCAGGTCGCAGCCCTGCCATTTCCGTAAGGTCGGCACCATCTCCCTCAGCCATTCCTCTGACTCCTTGTTGGAGCAGGTCATTCTCAGGACGCCCTTCTGAATGAAGCACTCGTCGAATCCAGGTCTGAACTGTCCTTTTGGGATGTTCAGAATGATATCGCTAGCACCTTCACTCACAAGGGCCTCCTGCTCCCTTGTAATCTCCTCCTCCCTGTTCCTATGGACAATAGCCACCCTAATTTTATTATCGGCGGCTTCCGCATAGGTGGCAGGGATGGGAGTTCCTCGGGGCTTTTTCCGGGCATTTTCCGGTGTTAGCCCGGAGGTTTTGGGTTCCGGTGAGGACCTACTCCTCTTCCCGGCCTTTGGTTCCCTGGGCATTCCTGGTCGCTCCCGGTTACCCTGTAGGGTCCCCGTTTGCTTCTGGTCTGTCCCTGGTTTTTGGGTCCCGGCACGACTGTCTTTCGAGGTCCCTGGCTGTCCCCAGCTGACTTTAGAAGTCCCTGGTTGCTCCTGGTATCTCTTTAGTTGCCAGTTAACTCCAGAAGTTCCCGGCTTTGCCTGACCGGTTCCTTGTGCCAGAGGGCCCCGGTCAGAACCCTGCCTCTCCTTGTTAAGTTTCCTCCTCGCAGCCCCACTGAGTCTTTTATTGATGCGGATTTTCCCCACGTCATCCGTGAGGGAATTCACCGCATCTTTCTCCGTAGTGGCCGTTGGACGATCCTCCTTTATGTCCCCCCCTCTCCCCCGGTTCCTCGAGGGTCCCGGTTGGAGGTGGGGGTTTTTGCAGGAGTTAGTTTGCAGGTCCCGTGAGGGTCCCTGCTTTTCCGCATCTGGATTCCCTGGAGGATCCAATTGCGTTGAGTTCTTTTGAGGTGCCTCTTTTCTTGGGTTCCCCGAGGGTCCCACAAGGGAAGAGTCCACCTCGGTGGTCTCCACTCTCCGTTCCACTTCCTCTCGGTTCCTTGAAGGCCCCAAGAGGGAAGAGCCCACCGAGGTGGCCTCGTCTCTCCCTTCCTCTCCCCTCAGGTTCCCCAAGGGCCCCTCATCGTTTCTGGTTATTTTATTATTTTGGTTATTCATAATTGATCCCACGAGTATCTAGGGAAATAGATGGTCCACCCCAGCAGAGCCCCGAATGCTGGGGTAAGGTCTAAATACTCCGAGATTCGACCCTGTGTCTCGGAGGCACCGTTCGTGACACTGTTCCCCAGTGCCATTCAGCCCTAAGCACGGTAGCTAACACCTTAGCTTGGGATGACTATTGCAGGTCGTGTTTCCACTCCCTGAGCGATGGGTTCGCCACACTCCCTACGCTAAAGGCTTTTACATACATATATCATTTTTTACAAAATTATACAAATAATAGTGCAGGAAACGACACTTGCACAAAAATAAATATGAAGTAAAAATATTATTGAATTTGATCCACTGAATATTCATTTGTTTATGTCCACAGAGATGTAGGTGCCCATAAAATATAAAAATAAAAAAATTAAAAATATTTTTTTGGTTTCAGCCGACAAAATGCTTATAATGTGTTATTTGTCAATTTAAATAGTTTTATCAAATTTTTCCTCTACTTGGTGAAAAAAACTTCAATAAGTTATGCTTGTATACTAAAATTGATGAACTAAATTTATCAACAACATCGGAGTATTTATTTCCTGACTGTTGAATCCGTCGCATAGGAGTGTAATATTGGAACGATGATGTTGAATTGCTACAACAATATGGTAGGTACTGTCTTGTAACTGACCTGTCTGGTGTATGAAAAGAGATTTCATATAATAAATCAGGGGTATCAAACATTAAATTAATGATTTTATACAAACAGGTTAAGTCAATTATGAAAATTTATGAAAGAAAACTCATCAAAATAAAGTACAGACGAAATCAAAAATTATATTATGTTACATTATTTTTTTAAAGTAAACAATCTAATAAATCTAAACGAAAATATGAAAAGACAATACACTAAAAAATAAAATGGTAACGGTCGTAACCCCTGAATCTCTTGTTTTGCAGAGACAAACGCCTTAACCAACTCGGCCATTGGGACCTCTTATTTTTAAGTCATTTTTGTTACCGTTTCCTTTTTATTGAAGTAAGACTTCTGTAGGGGCATTACGACGGGTAACTAAAATCTTTTTTGGGCGGAAATAACGTTCGACTTTTATTTCATCATATTAACATCGTAGGTATGGCAACAATCAGTCCAAAGCCTAGCAAAGAATAACAAAACGTCAAAGCAAACTCAAACGTCAGACGTCAGACGTCACCCGTTTATTTATTTTTTACTGGTGTATAAGATTAGTTCAACAGGTTTTTGTTATGTTTTGTTGATTATTATACGATAAAAAATTTTACTTGAACCTTTTGATTTGTATTATTTTTTACGGTGAATATTAACCGTTTTTCTCTTTGATTCTTGTGAATTCTAGCTATTGAAGTAAAAAATGGCCTGTAGTGTGACAATAAAAATGGTGTTCTTCTCATCGTTACCTTGATGAGAAGTTGCCGAAAGTTATCCTATCAATCCTTATCGATCGAGTGTGATAGGGGGGCTGGTGTCATCGGCCTCCATCCATCCTCTGCTCGCACACTCTTGAGTTGCTTTCTAAACTTTTCCTGGACACTGCACTTCTTATTCGCTTACGACATTACACTGACTTATGACATTCTTATAACATTAATAATCGTGATTTCAGCGGCCAGCCAATCCCAAAGGTGCAGTACACCGAAGAAGAAATTAAAACATGGTAAGTAAGTTTCATTTAACATGATTTCACGATTTAAACAAGAAAAAACCTGTTTGTTTATAAAAAAAAGTTGCTACAAACCAAAAATATGTTGTGGGAACCTACAGATATTTTCACTAAGCAAAGCTTGTGTTGAATATAGAGTAAGTCGTGTACCTCTGTGAGAATCCACCAATTCTAGTATTCACACTTTTAGACTTTTAATTTTTTCTTGTCAAGCTTATAGCCCATCGGACTACCGACCACTAATATAATTATATAGGTATTTTAACGTTATAATCGTCGAAAACCAATATATCGCATCTCCAAAATTAATTATTTCGATATAAATTAAGTTTAAAAAATATTTTGGAAATGTGTTTTAACTCGTTCAAATGCATAAATAAGGTCGGAGTGGTGAATTAATGCAAATCTTGGAAGGGGCAATTAACCCATTTCTCAATATCCGATCGGGCTGATAGACTCGATGTCGATGACAATGCATTCTGTCAACTTTTGGTGGCACTCATGCGCGCACAGACACGCACTTCTCTAAATTTGGATGACGTTATAATAAATATATTTACAAACAACTCTTCGACACTTCACAACTTTCGATAAAGTCTCACACAAAATACTTATACACAAATGAAGATCCCTGATAATAACGGGGCATATTTTGAGATGGTTTGAAAGTTATCTATACAAAAGAAAAATGTCAGTCTAACTCAACTCGCACTATTCACATCAATTCGAAATCTTCACCGGAATTCCTCAGGGGTCACATACAGGACCAGTGTTGTTTTCCTTGTTCATCAATGACATAACTACAATCTTTGATGGAGTTATGATACTTTTATTCCAAACCAAACCAAAAAAAAGTTATATTTTTAAATAGATCTCAATGAAAATGGCTACTAGCCGGCCCAAGAGATTGCGCAACTAGGTCGAAATTGAAAACAGATGTTTTGTAGTAAACAAGTTATGATTTCTACGATTGATTTTGTTTGAATTATAAATTCGAATCCTCCTTAATAGAATCTAATTCATCAATAATTTTCGCCAAACGTATATACAATCGTAGCTTGGCTAAACCATCGGAATGTACCTAAATAACTTATTGTGTATTAAACGAGGCCGCATTATTCAATAGATAATCAGTTTAGGCGAAGACCAATGAATGAATCGACAACAAAATCAAACAAATACTACTATGATTAGGTAGGTAAACTCCACAGAGTTTGTCTCCCGAGTTGGTAACTCGATTTGCCTGGTTTCGAATACGAATGCCAAATTGAGTTATGGATGCAATGGATATTCAAGACATCTTGATGAGGCTACAAAACTAATTATATCCGGTAATATCAGACAGAATCTGCAGTTTCTTATTAAAGGCGTATAAATATTCTTAATAATTAAAACTAATAAAAATTTTTATTGCGCGTTTTGGTGAAATATCATCTCAAGGGCGCTTTACAAATCTAGTAAATATCTTTCGAACTAATTCATAGTACAGTTATAATCATAATAATTCCTACTCTACTTATATTGAACGATGTTTCATGAAATAAACGATTATTGATATTTACACATTCTACACAATGTGCGATTATTGGTATTAACATTACATTTACCAACATAGGTTTTTGCGCGTGCTGTTAAAGGATTAAAACATTTTGGAAAAAGCCAAGTAACATTGTTTTTCGGTCACAAATTTATATTTATAAATATATTTATGCAATTACTTTACATAAAAAACAATATTTGATAATATTTTCCCCACTGGAAAGGCCCACATTTAACAATTTAATAATAAATGCATATTATAAAAGAAAGTCCAAAAAATGGTGTGAGAGATAAGATTTTACTTAAAGAGCGTGCTTTTGAAAATGTAAGGGCTGGAAGCTTCGCCCTATAGAAATTTCAAGAACAGCCTTCCGGAAATTTCTAGAAGGTTCTATAAACAAAAAAGATAAAACTCTAGAAAGTTCTGGAAGGAGTGGCGGAATAGCATCCCGGAACATTCTGGAATGCTGTGGAGTGTTCCGGAGTAGGGAATCAGGAACATCATTGTGGAACATTCCAGAACACTCTCGAATGTTATCCTGAGTGAAGCCGGTTACCCCAGCTAGTATTTAATATAATATGAAATAATAAATTCTAATGAAATAATATAAAACTCAGATGAAATAAAAAAAATACATAAAGGCGGTAATGAAAAAAAATCGGCATATATTATATTACGGTTGAATAGAAGATGTAGCAGCAACCGAAGAATTTTATCCAGCGAATCCTGTGTATTACCGTGCTGCTGGTGTGCTAGCACGGTCGCTCGATATGAAGTTACCGACCGATTGTCGGTAACTTCTCATCGTTCCCTAGGACAACTGCAGATCTCAAACGTACAAACGACAGTTGATATCGAATATATTAAGGACACTTAGTCATTGTGAACTGTCACCTATTCGTTTGCGATCTGCAGTTGCCGTAGGGAACGATGAGAAGTTACCGATAGTTATCCTTTCGATCGTTATAGAGCAAGCGTGCTAGGGCCTCTGGAACGAGACCGCCTATACCCAACTTCTCAGTTGCTACGTGTGATGGAAACATTTTTTTTATTATTATCAATTGATAAAATATCATCTTCTTAATAATAATGCAATGATCTAAAATGATTACAATACATACAATAAATATTTGTATGTATTGAGATATGGTTTGAGATAATTGTATTTGTAAAAAACTCGCAAATATGTAAATATTACTCCCCCCCCCCCTCCGTAGATCCGGGCCTGGTACACATTACCTATATGTAAAAGTGCACTCTCTATTTAAATTATGATTTGAAGCAAATTAAAAATAAAATTATATTTAGTTATTATGCTCACCTAGGGGGATCATCTTCCGTGAGCTGCAGCGGCTGTACGCAATGCACGCCTGCCCAGAGTACCTGGAGAACTGGCCCCAGCTGGTCAAGTACTGTGGCTACAGAGAGGACCATCTCCCACAGGTCAGATAAACAAACAAACCTCTATTTCAAATACACATTCTTACCAAGAAGCTGGTACTAAGGGAAAACTGCTGTTAGCTTCGTTGTAATCTCTTTCTTTCTCATAAACGGACGTATAAAATTATGCGACTCTACAACGAAACTCTCAACGGAGGGACTAACACACACCTTCCACAATTTCAAAGTTCATATTCAAGTAAATGCAACCTACAGATAATGAACATAAACACTTTTTAAAACAACGCAAAATAATGAACATGAACACTTTTTGCTTTATTTATTTATATTTCGTGAAAACCAACAAAAACAAACAACATTGATGAGGAAATCATGATCAACACCATACGACAACCTGCAGTCCACCTCGGAACAGGAATACCTAGTGAGGAGGACTGAGGATAAAATATTTCACTTTGTATTCTTAAGTTATAAATTTTTTCACCAGATTTACAGGAACGGGTTTAGTTTTTCCCATAGGAAAAACTAAACCCTTTCATACACTTTTCCATATAAATGATCATCTAGTAAATCCTCGTTATGCAAGTGTATTATTTAAGTATAATTAATACAAAACAATACAAGAACAACACGTTAATCTACCAAACTATTAATTTTTTTATTTTTATTATTTATTAACCAAAAAATACATGTTATGTACATTCTTTTAGGTATATGCCACCTCACTAGGCTGAGCCTGTTCCGAGGTGGCAGTAATTTAATATTTTTTATATCATTTTCAAAAGAAAGAATAAAATAAATTATTAATTAATAAATAGAATTTTGAAAAATAAACATAAAATGAAAATTAATAAGAGAAATAGAAAAGAAAAGAAAAAATGGGAATATAATTCACCGTCTCCAGATATTTTCATATCAGAGGGTTCGGCTCTGTGGAATTCCTAATTTGACCGATAAATCCTACTGATCCCTCAATATAAATATTTTAAAAATCTTTCGTAATTCTACATGTATTTAAAATGACCGATTTTTGCATTTTTATATACAAATTATTTGACAAATCTAATATGCCTAAATTTTTAATAAGAGAGCTAGGTATAATGCCAGTAGCTGAAATAACAAAAGGTAATATTTTTATAGTCTGAGAATGCCAAATTCTTTTAATTTCATTTCCTAAATCTGTATACTTTCTTATATTTTCACAAACAGATTTTTGAATATTACAGGAATTTGGAATAGCTACATCAATAATATAAGTTATTTTTTTTAATTTTGTCATGTAAAACTATATCAGGTCTATTATGACCAATTGGTCTGTCTGTTAGTATAGTTTTATCATAGTAAATTTTAAAGAAATTATTTTCTAAAAATGAATTTGGTTCGTATTCATAATATGGTACTATATTATGACATTCAATCAAGTTATGTTTAATTACCAAACTTTGGTGAATAATTTTTTAAAACCTGATTGTGCCTAAATGTATACTCAGACGGCGCTAATATAGAACATCCTGATTTATATTATATTTATATTATATTGTATTTTAATTTTAATTTGTATTGTCGTTAAATAAAAAAAAATAAAAATAAAGTTCTGTAAAGGTTCTATACAAGTTCGGTTATTATCCAAATATTGTGAACCAATCGGCCCAAAATGAAATGATAACATAAACTGAATAGAATTAAAGTTTCAAATTCTGTGAAACTTCCAGTTGTAAAAGTTTTCCATGAGGAAATTGTGCCTTTTGCCCGTAAACATATGTTTGAAAATCGAAAACTTCGAGTGTGATAGAGCAGCGAAGGGAGAGTCGGTCAGTTCATCAATTATTACACTTTTATTGTTAGCATAAAATATAGCTGTGTCAAGCTATGTGCCCCAACAAGTTACGGAGGTAATTGAAGAATCAGAAATTTCTCTTTTCGAAATTGATTGCATGTTGGGCTTTTAGAAATACTTTTTTTATACAGTTAATAAGGTCCTTTACTACATCTCTTCTTACTATATTGAAATGTTGCAGCTCGAAGACGTGAGCGCTTTCCTCAAGCGAAAGACGGGCTTCCAGATAAGGCCCGTGGCGGGCTACTTGTCTCCGAGGGACTTCCTCTCCGGACTGGCTTTCCGTGTGTTCCACTGCACGCAGTACATCCGCCACTCTTCTGACCCGTTCTACACCCCTGAACCGTGAGTTCTTTGAAAAGCTACCTCAAATCAATCTCAAATCTTAGCATTCTGACAGTATTCTTATGCCAGTCTCTACAGTTTCGGATTGTTGTACACGGAAGTGGCGCCCTCTGTTATCTTCAAAAATAACCATTGAAGTTTCCACACATTAGTCGAATTCAAATTCCACATTCTTACAAATACATCCAACAACCATCGAAAAATCGTAAAAATAATATAATGTGCGGTATTCTTTCAGCGACTGCTGCCATGAGCTGTTGGGGCACATGCCACTGCTCGCCAACCCGAGCTTCGCGCAGTTCTCACAAGAGATCGGACTTGCCTCGCTGGGGGCTTCGGAGGAAGACATCGGCAAGCTTGCCACGGTAGGTACCTATTGTAGGATCATCTACATCCAAGACTGAATGAAGACTCTTGATATGAATCTGCATATCTTTTCGTGAGGACATAAATGATGCTGGATACGTTTTTAGATTTTCACGGCCAAAAGCATTTTCGTTGTTTGTTTTGGGGGTGTTATGCCGTGTTGTGCTACCTCCTTCTTTAGTCGACGTTTCGGACAGCGTTGCAGTGTCCATCATCAGGGCAGATCCGTCGATGTGAATTTGTTGTGTTAAGTGTGTGCTTATTTACTTGGAAGCGATACCGTGCTATGATGCTGTTCATAAATCTCTTAAACTACTTTGTAAATCATCTATAACCATGGAGGAAAGTACCACTCATCTCTTTCCATATACCCTCTCTTAGTCTCATAATTAATATACGATTAATTATGGATACGATTCGTATTCACCATCGTCCAGAATGTGAATCTAACTGGTCAACTTTTTTTGACAAGACAAGACTTTTTTTTTGACAAAAAGACAAGACCTTGATTTTTTTTTTGTATGTCTATATGATTTTCATCTGTCACTAACCAAGTAAAGAGGTCTTTACTTGACGTCTCCAATTTTATTATGTTTATTGCTATCTATACTTGTCTTTGTTTAATCCATATAAGTACCATCCTTTACTGGTGCTGGTAAAAATCTTAGGTATCATCCGCGACTTCGCTCATTGACGCCTAGTTAAGTCAGCGCCCAGAGCGCAATGCTCCAATTGCACGTGTACAGGGCTTGTCCTGATCATTTACCTATAATTTACATCGTGTTACTTATTTTGTAAATCGGACCTAAGTCCGTTCATAAATAAATATGACAGTCCTCTTTAGCACTCTTCTACGTGCTCGATATTATATTAAATTCTCCATACAGTGTTATTGTTAATATTCATAAAAATATCGTAAAAGGTTATTATTATCAATGCATTAAATTTAAAGATTATAAACGCTCACTCTATTAGGTTACCACTACAGACGTGTGCAGATTATCAGATTCAAACACAAATTCAAAAGTTTTTCATGTTACAAGGTACAGTGGTGCCTCGCATAACGAACGCCTCGCACAGCGAACGCTGCACACAACGAACTTCCTTTTCGTTCATTTCACGATTCATACAACGAACTTCGCTTCACACAACGAACTTCGCTTCACACAACGAAGTCGCCCACTTCACACGATCACTGCCGATTTATTGCATCCTTCCGCGCAGGCAGTCGTTAGTCACTGAGCAGTACGCTTAACTTACGCACGTGTCGCAGCAATCGTTCATCATTACAACGAAGTCGCCCGATCTTCTACGATCACTGCCGATTAATTGCATCCTCCCGCGCAGGCAGTCGTTAGACTCGTTAGTCACTGCGTAGTACGCTTAACTTACGCACGTATCGCAGCAATCGTTCTTCATTACGAATTAAATCGCATACGTATCACGGCAGTCGTCCTTTTAAGATAAACTCAACATTTTTTTTATATGATGGGTTCTAAAAAAAGCAGGAAGGTGATTTCTCTTGAAATGAAACAGGATGAAGATGTGCAAGATTCGATTATTTCTTAAAATTAAAAAATGTGTGTTTTTTTCATTATGTTTTTAGATGTATCTAAATAAAAATAATAACAAAAAAATTATCTTTTTTTTATGTCATCTTACCATATTTTATGCTACAGAACGAATTATTTTTTTTAACATGTATTGTTATGGGAAAACGCGTTTCACATAACGAACTTTTCGCATAACGAACTTGCTCCTGGAACGAATTAAGTTCGTTGTGTGAGGCACCACTGTAATTTGTAAACCTGTATGATTATTTGTTCATCTAATCGTTTTTATTTAATTAGAACTATGTTGAGTCGTTTTTTCTTTATGGCAACCATGGTTTTCTCCTTACCACTATGCCAAAGTTGTCCACAAATGTTTAAGATTTTTGTGGACAACTCGTCGCCTGAGTGCTTTTGTCTAACCTCCATTTTAATTTTTGTTCAATCTTCATTTTAAAATAAAAAATAAAGTATCAAAAGTGATCATTCATCACTTAACAAAGGATTATTTAAACCATGGGTCGGCAACCTTTTGTTGTAAAAGGGCCAAATATGTTTCATGGGGATCAGTGCGGGCCGCACTTGCAGTAGGTATACATACAATATTTATGTACAAATATTTTTGTTTTAGGGGGGGGGGGGGGGGGCAATTATAGGAGGGACTAAATTCGGAGGGACTAAATTCGGAGGGGCCAAATGTCGGAAGGACTAAATTTCGGCGGGACCAACTGTCGGGAGCCTATCGGGGATCAAATGTCAAGAGGTTAAGTGTCCGGTGATCAAGTGTTGGTGGATCAACTGTCGGGTCACCGGGAAGGAGATGGGAAAGGAGAGGGTTGGAAAGTGGCTTTGATTAATCACGCCGACGAGGGTGGGTAGTTAGCGCAGCGCGAGCGAACGAGTAGTGTTACTGGCGGTCGACAACGGAATGATGCGAGGTGCGTGTGGCGTTCTTGCCTTCC
Source organism: Limnephilus auricula (assembly GCA_951813805.1). Lineage (NCBI taxonomy): Eukaryota > Metazoa > Arthropoda > Insecta > Trichoptera > Limnephilidae > Limnephilus > Limnephilus auricula. The sequence goes on along the minus strand of OX638391.1, from coordinate 8,894,790 downwards.
TTCTCTTTCCCCCCGCTCCCGCTTCGCTCCAACTTCACTATCCCTTCGCTCCCTTTCTCGCTTTCCTTTCACTCGATTGTGTATAATATCATCCGTAATGTGCGTTGCGGCGAGAATCTCGCGGGCCGCACCACGATGTCTCCGCATGCGGCCCGCGGGCCGCAGGTTGCCGACCCATGATTTAAACTAACGAGACCTTTACCTTTACGGGAATAGCTTCATCTTAATCACCAATCGTAATGTTTCATTGAAATAATGAAAGAAAACCTCCTTCTCCTGTAAAACTTGCAAATGGTAATTTGGACAATTAAGCATGCAGGCGACGAACTATTTGTTCCAACGCTCTCATTTCGCCTGGAAATAGCACCGATATGATGAATGAATGAATGATGATAATGAAATATGAAGCCTATCGAAAATCTTTAGTCGATTGTGGAGGAAGAAATAAAGATAACCACTCCTCGAGAAACTCATTCAAATATGGCATCACAGCCAAGAAATAAAAAAAATAACATCTGCAAAGATGTGCTGCACAGCATGCCAACTAGGATTAAATCACTTTATGTTCATCAAATACTAGATACAAGCCATACGTCATGTAAGTAGTTATATATAATTAAAAAAAAAAAAAATTAAAAGCAAAAACCGTTTGAGTCTAATAATCTGCATACACGTCTGTAATTATATTACCTATACCTACAGATAAATGTCGGCCACTTGCACGAACCTCCCTCGCCAACGAACTTCACATTATATGTGTTTTACACTTTAATGTGAAGTTCGCTTTTTTACACTTCACAAATAATATGTTGTCGTCTTGAGATGTTTTTCGTTCATTGGCCATCTGCAGTCTTTCTCTGGAATGATGACAAGTTACTTACATTGATGTGTCTGGGCAGAAATCATTGTTTTACCATCATACCATTCAGATTTAAAGCCTAAGTTTATGTTCGTACAAGTAACTCCATCGCTGAATGACTCTGTTTCCCTCACTCCATCTCTCCCTTTGAGGGAGACATTTTTTATGATATCATACTATAATAAATAATATTCTAGTTGACTGGTGAAAGGTACTCCATGATAAGATGCGTAGACCATTTACCACGATTTGATGCGATGTTGTTGAGATGTATTGGTTGGTTGGTTGCAGCTGTACTTCTTCACTGTGGAGTTCGGGCTGTGCAGGCAGACGGATGGCACGTACCGCGTGTACGGTGCTGGGCTGCTGTCCTCCGTGGCCGAGCTGCAGCATGCGCTGGCCAGTGCTGACAAGATCAAGCGCTTTGACCCAGACGTTACCATCAACGAGGAATGCATCATCACCTCATACCAGAACGCCTACTACTACACGGACTCTTTTGAGGAGGCTAAGGATAAGATGCGGTAAATTCTAGCGAACAATCAACAAATTTGTTACTGTAGCATTTGGTTTACTCTCACAGCAGGTTACAAAAAATGTTCCTAGCAGAACGCCTACTACTACACGGACTCTTTTGAGGAGGCTAAGGATAAGATGCGGAAAATTCTAGCGAACAATCAACACATTTGTTACTGTAGCATTTGGTTTACTCTCACAGCAGGTTACAAAAAATGTTCCTAGCAAATATTACCACTTATTTTATAATGTTACCGCCTTGGCTTACAAAAAGTCTAGAACCGCCCCTGGGAGTAAACATAGTTAACAGAATGGAATGTGGCGGTTCCCTCGACAAAAATGATATTTTAAAATGACAATCACGGATTGGACTACCATTAAAATAGACCACGAACAGCAACTGGTCACAGGTTCGACATCCGGTTAAACTTTAAATACTTTTTTATCAAGTTGATCTCTGATTACAGAAAAACTAACAGAAAAAAGAAATCTTCCACGGCCAGAAAAAATGCATCGGATTTCAAAATTATTTGTGGTGAACGCAGGAATCGCTGGATGGTTAGTCTGTGTTACAACAGTCTGTGTTAACCTACTGTTACACCCTATCCATAAAACTAATAAACACATTTCAAATATTGCACAACTGTTAAACCACCATTTACCATACATGTATCGTTATGCAATACAGTTTATCGACAGTGTAAAATTTAAAATACGTTTATTAGTAAGGCCCTATATATTTTACACCAGTACAGTACATTGTTTATTGCCCTCTCGTTAGCGATTTCGCTGACAGCATAAAACGGCCGTTCGGCGTGCGCTATAACCCCTACACGCAGAGTGTGGAGGTGCTGAGCAACGCGCAGAAGATCACGGCGGTGGCCAACGAGCTCAAGGGAGACCTGCACCTCGTGCTCTCCGCCATGAAAAAGATCTCCGCCAAGGATACCAACCTAGACATCGACACCATCGCCAACATGCTCAACACCAACCTGCAGGTGAAACTCTTTGATGGTTGCGATTTATTTTTGGTCACTTATGCGATGCGTAACTCTGCAATGTACTAGTTTGGTTTCCTTTAACCAAGGTCTATATTCCTAATTTCTTCTTCAATTCCACTTCACTATTCTAGCAGTTGGGAGTTTGTGTTCACCTCCGGGTTTCAAAACGTTGATTTAAAGTATTTTTCTTCCAGTCGCAAAACATTTGAATCGCTTTGTTTAAACGTGCGTATATCATATTATTGCTAATTATTAAGTGCTTTTTGGAAATTATGATATATGATATGGCGACATTGCGAATGCACATAATTACTATTTTAAGCGATAATATAATATTTCTATTGTGCATCTAGATAATTAAAGACTTCTTTTAAAATAAAACTTTGGAATCGTCCATTGTCTATACCACTGTGCGATTTTGAATTTTGGTTAATTAGTCAAATTTTTGATGTCTTTGTGATTTTCTGACCAGTGGAGTCGAAGCGTTTTAGAAAAAGAGCAAGTTAAGATAGTTTGCCTATTAATATATACTTTTGTTAAATGCCAGTGTTAGTTAGCAGATTTTGTTTGGATTTGATCATTTTTGATCCTGATTGTCTCGTATGGTCTATTTGGTTCCAGGTCGGTGACAAGAGTCCATCGTCCGTGCCATCCGGCGAGAGCTCTCCCAACAACGACCGCACCCATGAAATCTGCATCGAAAGAGACCACGCATATTAAAACTCTGCAACTCCAAGGAACATAATATTAGTCATTAGTTTGTAGACATCGGATTACATGCAGCAAAAAAAAAAAAACAAAATATACACTATGAATGCTAAAATACGGATTATGTTTTAGAAGAGCTTTCATGCACTGGTAAACCGCAGTACCTCTGAATAAAATGGTTGACAATAGCATGAATATGTAAATAGTTTCAAATATGCTTTCATGAGCAAAATAATTATAATTTTTTTTAGTTTTACTATTTGATAATTTTATTATATAATTTAAAATGATAAAATGAGTTCTACAACTTTATTTTATTTTTATTTGTAAGTGTTAAACTATTATTGTATGATTATTTTTAATAAAGTAAATTGATAATTTCAAAAATATTTTAATTTAAAAAATAATAAGTTAAAATGGTACCGTTCTTTATTTAAATAGTCCTTAAATTTTAATCCCGTCATTCAATAGAAAGTTATAAAATGATTATTTTTAATAAAGCATTATTTATGTAATTCTCAATAAAAAGCTTGTGAAAAACATGGTTTTTTTATTCTACGAAACATTGTTTTTTTACCGCTGAAACATGTTTTTCATGTGACGCCTCCCCAATTTGAGCTGCAGATAACATTAAGAGACTCGGAACAATTCCAGAAAGCCGTGCTCAGAAGACATACCAAAAGCCTTTGGTTTGACCGAAAGAGCATAATAATGATAGCACTCTAGCTTCTCTTAATGCTCTGATTTTAATTTTCTATGGAATTTGGCCATATGTGGGGAAATGTCATCCGACATTCAAGAGGTTAAAAGATAAGATAGTTTTTTATCTCGATTATTGACCTCAATATTTATTATTGCGAATTAAATGTTCATTAAATGTTAGTTATAGGTCAATGATTTGAAATTATTTGTAAGTTCCACAAGTTTCTGACAGATGGTGATGTGAGTTAATTTATTGACACAACACTTAATTATCTAGGTTAGGTAACAATCCAGTAGATGGCGTTGTGTTTTGTTAGCCACACCAATGCGTGGATGGGTCAGCAGGTTTATTATAAAAAAAACAAAAGCCCTTCACGTTGCCAGCAGGCAACGCATACATCAGGTAGAAAAGGACCATCCCTAGCGACTAGCAACCTGAGTTAGCGAGATGAAGGAATTCATTTTCGTGAAACTCGTAATAGAATAATCATTACAGTCAGTACCATCTTTCACGCAAAACTAGTTGCATACGCATCTACAACTTGTGAGAAAATAATCTCTCCGCCACAAATCAGTTTCCAAAAATATCTAGTATAGTTACTAAGTTGGGGCTCCTTTATTTAAACTAATATTATAGGGAATATTGAAGGGAGACGCAGAAGAGAAGATTCGGCATGTCATGACTCAAAACCAGACTGGTATAGGTACCGTTCTTGGCTGCATCCTGCAGATTGATATGCTCCCGATGAGATGAGCCATTTTCAATAAGGACAAACACCAGTAAAAGAAAAACTTATGGGCAATTTTGTTATTCTGTATTTTTTTTTTCATTTATTGAGTTATGATTTTGTTATGTAAATTTATACTGGAAGCTAGTTTAGTCTTTATTTTCATTAGGGTTTGATTGTAAATCTGCTAAACATACATATTTACAATAAAAGTCACAATTTTTGCAACTAACAGATCATTATTGCATTAATCATGTGTTAGGACACAGAAATTTGAAGAATTGTTCAAATTCAATAAGTCATAGTCAATAAGTCATAGTCAAAAAGTCATAGTGAATAAATCATAGTCAATAAGTCATAGTCAATAAGTCATCGTCAATAAGTCATAGTCAATAAGTCATAGTCAATAAGTCAATAAGAATTGCACACGAAATTGGCAAAACTACAAAACTAATGAGATTCAAGAATAATTGCACATCCTTTCGTTGCCTTCAGTTTGGAAACTTAAAAAGAGATTAGTTTGAGATTGTAGTACATTAACAAAATACAATTCATTAAATTTTACACATGTGATGATTAAAATTAAATTGTTGACCTTTATAATATTATTGAGATACGACAAAGTTATAAGTTATTTTAGAGTTCTTCTTTCACATTTAGGTTATTTTTAATATACGTTAAAAACCCATCTAGAGTTCTTTCTCCTGAGTAGGTTAAGGCCGTCAGACCTTTTCCGAATAATTTGAAGGTTGGGTAGGCGGAGATGTCTTGGGCTTTGGCAGTTTTGGGATTAACCGTGGCATCCATCATACGCAGTTTGGCTTTCAGTTTTTCGTTTTCTATTTGTTTGGCTGCCGCTTCGAATGCTGGTTTGGTTTTAGTGCAATGGCCGCACCCTGTAATAAAAGAGAAACAGCTTAAAAACATACAATAATACAAAATATTAACCAATAAAACACTCGCCTTTTCAGCACAATCCATCCCATAACGTGGCACGTTTTAACAGAGCGTAATGTGTTTTTGTGAAAATAGCCAGTGAATTAAGTATGCGACAGCCACGTAGATCAGGTTAACTTTAGTTCATGGGGCAATTACTACAACTAGGTAATTCTGAAATCAGTTTTGTTAAGAAATTGAATTATAAGTCGGTAATCAATCTGATAAGTCGGTTGTAGTATATAATAAGTTTTTTTTTTGTGTGTTTAATTTATCTTTTAAATAAATAATAAGTATAGTTAAATCGGAGATTGATGTGCTGGGAACTTATATTTTTTTATAAATGTGAAAAACTCTAATCTATTTTTTATGAATTGCCTAGTTTGTTTAAGTTCCTGTTACATACAAAAAAAGCAACTTAAGGAATTCCATAAATTTTAGTGTTAGAACCAGCTTCAACCCAGTTTAATTGCATAATCGAAACATGGAAAAACACTTGTGCTAACTAGAGTTACCTAATTATAGAATTAAACAGTACCGTTTTTGGAGATACCCACATAAAATATTCAAATAACTTGATGATTCCAATGCGTTACGATTGTAGCATTCATAGACGAGGAAATAGAGCTATGCTTTTAATGTGTAACTCAAAAATGCTGATTTTGGAGTTACCTGAATGCAGTAATTACCCCACGAAATGATAACATTAAAAAAATAAACAATAATGTTTATTATTATATACATTGGAGTTTTTAGAAAAATAAAGTCACAATAATTATTAACTTCATGTCTAAACACTGTCTTTTATATATACAGGGTGTTAAGGTACGTACTTGAGTTACTTTAACCAGTGATTCCTGACATTATTTGGAGTAAAAAATGTAAATGAAATTTTGGTCTCCGGTGACTTTTTTTATGTAAAATTTTTTTCTTATTGGTCACTCAGCCAAGTTACCACCCCACCACTTACCCCGCCCCCAACTACCCAACACGTACTATTATTTATGTTTTTGTAGAAAAAAAAAAAAAAAAACATCAAAAATGTCACCGGAGACCAAAATTTCATTTACATTTTTTACTCCAAATAATGTCAGGAATCACTGGTTAAAGTAACTCAAGTACGTACCTTAACACCCTGTATGTATATGCATGTAATGTAATAAGTGTTTATTTAGGTAAAGGCAAGGATGTTATACTAACATGGTGCGTGGAACATCACTAGTGTCAATCCAGAAGTACTTATCTCCTTCTCAAAAGTCTTATCGGTAATATCCAAAACATCTTTTTCATATTGTGAACGACTTACATCCACTTTCGTTTTGGAAACACTTGGTGTACTCTCAGTAGGATCCTTCATAAAGTCTATCATGTCAGCTGCCTACAACACACATAAAGATATTAAAAATGAATAATTTATACAGATATGTGATTGTATTGCTTAACAACGAATTTCTGGCTTGATGAACGGAGTGTGTAATGAATTATTACTAGTACTGTGATCAGTAGATATCCCGTAACGCTCTTTACTCCGACTTGACAGTTCGCAACGCTCATGCATTCTGGAGCAATAAAAAGGTACTGACGAGACACAGAAAGCAAACAAATGTAGACATACGAAATGCAAAGTGGTTGAGTCAAAACAGAACTTCACTACACTCATTCAACTAAACAGAATAAGAGTATGTACATGACAATAGATCTGCGCGCGCTTCAAATTGATGATTACTGATTTCTAGTAGGAGAAACCACAAGAAAATAAGTCAATGTCAACACTTACCACTCTGTTACCAGTGTAGTCTTTGCGGACTTTGTCAAAATAACTGAAATATTTGATGGTTGGGTAACCCTTGATGCCATGTTCTTGGCAGAGGCTCTGGTGTTCAGTACAGTCCACAGCTCCAATTATAGTTCTGGAGTCTTCTTGTAAAGCTTCGGCCAGCTTTAAAAATTCGGGCTTTGCTCTTTTGCAATGACTGCACCCTGAAATAATAATTAAATGTTATGAAAGATGGTCTAATAATTCAACTAAAGTTTTGCTCAAAGAAACATATTAATTACAAAATGGAAAGTAAGTGCTTACAAGGGGCGTAAAACATAACAAGTGCGTGTTTTTTCTTCTTTAGTGTGCTACGGAAGTCGGTTGCTTGAAGATGCACAATATTGCTTGCTTCATTTTCAGGCCACATCGGCTGGGGGGGAGGTGGGGGTGTTGGCTCTTGGGGGTCCTGAAACCAAAAATAAATAAATTGAACATTACCATACCATTGGAAAGTTCATTCAGAAATGGAATCTCCTCAAGGGAACTTAAAAATAGTTGTTGCTGTCAAGCCTCATGCTAAAGTGACATCAAAATAACAATTTCTTCACCATTCTAGTGGACGCACTTATTATACAAAGACAGGTGTACATATTATCAATTAGTCATTTTAGTTTCATTTCAACTGTGTTAAAATGGATTGCTGTACAACCGCCTGATGCGAATTTAGAGGCCAATAAGCTGGAAACAACATTAACCTCTTGTAGGCCGCAGTCCCCCCGGCAGGTCCGGTTTTTTGAAGCGATTTTGCCCCTTATGTATAAAGAAATTGAATGAAGAACAAGGTCAGAATCGCTTGGGCCATTCTCGATCTTGATTTAGCCACTCCGAATAATTCAGATTACATAATTGCTAATGACACGCCGGGCACCAAAGATGGCGGACAAAATGGCTGCCGCTTGATAATATGAACGCTGTCATATTCGAAGTCTATATTTAATCATTGTTTTTTATATAAATCCATTGTGGAAAGCATAGATTTGAGTGATTATTAGGAAGTTCGTTTTATCTACATTATTTTGATATAATTTTTGTATTATATCACAAAAGAAATGTTATAAAAATTGAATTCGTAAGAAAGGTGAGAACTATCAAATATTTTACGTCATATTGAAAAAATATATTTTTTGTATGCTGGTTTTCAACAAGTTAAGTTGAAAAGTTCTGAGCCTTTATAACCAGTCCTATGATGGTAACAATAATCAAAAAATGGTATCCTCCTTGAAAACTAAGAAAGTAGACAGGTTTCCCTATTAACAACTTGGTCATAACCAGATTGTGTCCAAACATATTTTCTAATAGCTATTAAACTTTCTAGGTCCTCAGCAAAATTCACAATTATAATATGTAGATATTATGACATTAAATATTTTCAATTTATTGTACAATAAAATGCAAAAATTGAATGCATAATTTTATAGTACCTTCATGAACTCAACAATCTTCATTTCTTCCCGCAGGCTTATGTCATATTTAAACTCTCCATTCGCAAAGTACTTCAAGGTGGGGTATCCCTTGACTCCAAACTTCGATGCTAGTTCTGGCTCCTTGGTGGCATCAACCGCAGCAAGCATCCCGCTTATCTGCAACACAAAGGAAATGTTATTACTTCTTCAAATTTTGCAAATGTTATTAAATAAATAAAATGGAATTACACAATACGGATTTATTACCTGCTGAAATGCTTCTACTTTTCTCTGTATATATCGATGATATATCGTTGAAAAAAGACCTCGAAAGCATAAATTTATGCTGTTTAAGAAAAATCATTTTATAATTTGTGTTATCCGTAACAAATGTTAAAACATTATTGGTACCTACGTTACCTAATTAAAAATTAGATTCTTAGGCCCTCTGCTCATGGAGAAACTGAAACCAAAGTCATCTGTCATTGTCATATTGGCGCTGGCGAATGAAAAATCGAAAACTGACAACAAAACTGGAGCAACCATGACAACCAAACAACCTGGCAAAGGCCAGCCGCCGGCACTACACACCTTCTCAAAAACCCGTTGTCAACCGCTCGGCACCAATCACTCGCAACTGGCCGTGCTAGTCGCTAATCGCCGGCGCGTCTCAGTTGCCAGGCTGTCTGGTTTCCATAGTTGCGCCTCACAAGCTGTCAGTTTTCGAGTAATTTGCGATTCGTCCGATGCAGTTGCCAACCAGTTTTGGTTTCGGTTTCTTGGGCCTAACAGCTTGACACTGATAGCTTTGCAGGCGACCTTTGTGAATGGCGAGTTTGATTGACATAATTTACCTAATTGGTGGTTACAGTGTTCTGCCGATTACGACCCTTTGGAATAACAAGGTTCCATCTGTGGCGGTAACGTCATGCGATATTGAACTCTAAAATAGCTCATTATAGATCCCATTATTGCATGTCGTTACCGCCACAGATGGAACCTTCTTATTCCACAGGGTCGATATATAGTTAATAAAATATTTAAATATATACTTACACCCCTATCTTTTAGCAAAGAAGCTGCCCGCTCATACTCGGGCTTGATTCTCTTGCAGTGGCCGCACCACGGAGCGTGAAATACTACCAGGGCTGACTTCTCTTCTTTCAGCATCGGGTCAAATGTGTCACCTTGGTTCAATTATATAACAAGATTAGTCAAATATCCCAGTCATATTGCTTATAAGATAGAAAATATAATCTTCTTCTAATATACAGCAACTTGCTTATTTGAAGGTGGCGCCCTGAAGCGAAGATTGCAGCAAGGAGGGTGGGGATAGACTGGGTAGATGGGGGCGTAAAGCTGTAGCGCCACTTGGTTTAGTTAGCATCATGGAGTGTACGAAGAAGGAGCGCACATTCACTGTCGAGGCTTACTTTTTAACAATCACTCAATAATCGCCACTAACATACATTCCGTACTCATTTCAATATTGCGCCCCGTGGATGTGTTCCTGGTTCATGTTATACAGTTTTACTATTACTGTGTACAGTTTTATTCCGAGGTTAATGAAACTCTGCACATTTGACCTTCAAAACAAGAGGAACATCCACCCCATTTGGATTTATTGCAATGCAGAAATACGCACAAATTCTCTGACCGTCTGACAGCGTTTTTTAAGAAATATAACAGTCAATATGTCAGTGGCCTGAGGGGTTAAATGATGAAATTCGATAGTTGACTTACTGGTCAGATGAATGACGTCACTGATAGTTAAAGCCCAGTCCTTTTCCTTTGGGATATGGGATTTAATGGAATTCTTCTGCATCGGTTGCGGGTCTCGCATGAACTCGACAATAGCAGCACGGTTGTTTTCCCCCTCATATGGGAACTTGAGCTTTCCATTCCTGCAGATGAAATATTCATATTTGTTTGTTTATTTACTTATTTTATATTATAGAAACAAACAGTACATTGGTTACAGTGATAAAAAAGTTACAATATGTTTCTTTGTAATGTCTTATTTGAGGAATGTATAGTTAGTAATTACCGGGAGATGTGCATAGTGTGTAGGTGTGTGTGCATATGTGAGAATGTTTGTAGCGCTCCTTTTTAAATTTGGGCAGTGAATCTGAGAAAATGTTGGTGTTAGAGTTTTGCAAATATTATTGAATGTATGAAGAGCATGGTTAATTGGTGAATTAGTTGCTGCATTTGTTTTGTAATTAAGCGTGTGGAACAGTGCTGTATGTCGTGTACGTTGAAAGGTATATTGAAATTAAGTAAGGATAGTAGTTCGGTACAGTCGATATATTATTTAAAATTCTGTGTATAAATGTTAAATCAGCTAGTGCCCGCCTTTGTTGCAAAGTTTGAAATGTACATTCAAAGTTATGGTTGAATTTGAAGGTAAGATATTTTATAAGTCTGTTTTGAATATGTTCGATGCTATCTATGTATACTTTATACTGCGGATTCCATATTGGCGACACGTATTCCAGTGTACTTCTGACTAATGCAAAGTATAGCGTTACTACTGTCCGTGGGTTACCGAAAGCTTTACTTATATCAAGCATTTTGAACGACCTTGTGTGCTTATTAAATATAAGTTTGCTATCGAGGTAAACGCTCTTTATATTAATCTTATACATGGTCAAGAGGTAAGGCTCTCGACAATGTCGTAGGTTCAAATCCCGGCATTTGTAAGTAAATTTTATTTAATTATGTAATACGTAATAGTATACGAAATGAAAAAAACTCTTTGTTTTTAACCATTACTTTATTTATGTAAGCAAAAGCGGTTGGTGAATAAAATCTTAATATATAAAACAAAGTCGGGTTAGTTACACCATCTATAACTCAAGAACGGCTGAACCGATTTTTATGGTCTTCGATTTGTTGGATTTGTCTTCGTCCCGATTAACAGAATAACTATTAAAACATCGGAAAAAAACATGGGAAAAATAATTATGAAGAAAATAATTTTTTTCATTTATTTTGTATGGAACGGCTTTTTAAATAATGTGCGTTGGTCGACATAATTTGAATCAATTTGAACTGTCAATGGTGTAGTGTGCCGAAAGTTTCGTGCTTAATCAACAGCTCAATTTAATTTTTTGAACTTAGAGTACCCATTTATTTTAACTTAATTTATTTCAGCGAATAAATTAAACACAACATTTATTGATTCTGAGGCGGTACGAAGTTTGCCGGGTCAGCTAGTTTTAAATAAAGTACCTAGTGGTTATAAACAAAGGGTTTGTTTCATTTTATAATATGTCAAACCACAAAGTGATTGCTTTCTACGAAAACAATATACGGCACATTTCTGATTGGGATATACTCTCAGTATCGCCTTGGTGAAAGATCACCATTCAGAATCGAAACGTTGCTTGAAATGTCTTTAACCGCGTTTGGTAGCCAGATTTAAATAGCCAGGTATTTGCCAAACTTCCTTTCCCCCATCTCCTTCCCCTCCCCACTCCCTTCAGCCTCACAACATATCTCCAAACAGTTAGGGCCCTGGTGCTGTATTAATATAAAAATGCCCCTTCCATAACCTACCCCACAATGCCACGTGCATTGGATTATTGGACCAGTGATTATGTATGTAAAACTTACTCGTAGAAAAGTAGTGTTGGAAATACTGAAATATTGTATTGATGAATCAATCCAGAGTTTTCTGGCCTAGAGACGTCAACGGCTGCCAAGAATGCTTCTCCCTAAAATAACAATTAACATACAGAGCTAGTTATTAACTTATTCCACAGGTGTCCTGAGAAACATTTTAAAGCGAACAAAAAGCATTTAAAATTAAAATATCATTCGCAGCGCAACTTGTTAATTTTATCTATCATGCTAATGTTTTGGAATACCTATAATATTATTTTAAAGGACTTCATTTTAAAAGTAATTATGATTAAAATTTAGTAGGACAATTTAAAATGAGGTCTGGTCAGTGAATTAGGCACATTACAGTGAAACCCTCTTAAGAAGTTTTCCAAAGTTTTAAAGGACTTCATTTTAAATGTAATTATGATTAAAATTTAGTTGGACAATTTAAAATGAGGTCTGGTCAGTTAATTAGGCACATTACAGTGAAACCCTCTTGAGAAGTTTTCCAAAGGACCAGAAAAAAAACTTCTTAGGCAGGAAAGCCTTATAAATGAGATAAATTGGGCCATTCAGTCTTCAAGGGACCGAAAAAACCAAACTTCTTAAGCAGGAAAACTTCTTAAGAGGGTTTCACTGTATTTCAACGCCAAAATATTTATAGTTAACTAAAGGGTTTTGAAATACATATCAGAAGGATGGATCGGTACATTCGGCAACATGAGCTAAATACTGCACTTGTGTTAAATTTTTTAAAAGTAGTTACCCCAACGCCAGAGATGACGGCGCGTTTACCGCTTAATCCTCGTTAATATATAACAGTTGCGGGAAAATTTGCGATTCGAATGTCTTATATGTAAGTAGTTTTAATAACCAATAAAAATTTGTGTTTTTATGTTCGTAATTAATGCACTCATAACACGACAGGCATGGAAAAACAGGCATTGAAAGCTATAGAAAATCACTGAAATTTAACAACTGATAACACACGACAGACGCCTTCCGATATCTCGTAACGCTGACTTAACACAAAAGATACAGTATCACCATTCAGGGTAACAAACCCATCCAAAATACATATTATAATATCTGGCAACAAAAAATGTGCAAACAAATTTCAAATAGTAACCGAGTTCGCATTGGTAAGGGGACATACATTAATTACGTGAGCTGTTTTAAAAAAAATTTAGACCCCTGCCCCCCTTCGTCAGATTTCGTGCCACCCCCCCCCCCCCCCTAAAAATTAAAAAAAAATTATTATAGCTCATGTAATTAATGTATGCCCCCTAACATAATAAACAACAAAGAGGTAAACTGACGCCGATTTGATAGAAAACTTGACAAAATATATAATATAATAAAATGGTTGAATATTATGCAAATGAAATTTCACAAACTGGAGATTTTTTAATATTATGCAAATGAAGTTTCATAAACTGGAGATTTGGGTCATGCCTGAGGCAGTCTGATAGAGACAATACAATAAATATAATTTATTATGTGTTTGAAAGAGATAGTTATAAACATTGGTCGGGTAGTTATACAAAGTATAAATGTCAAGTAAAAAAAATGTTATATTTTTATTTTTAACTTTTTAACTTAAAGAGTTAAACCTCAAATTATAATATTTTAATTAATGAAGATAATATTAGTGAAAGTCAATCGAAAATCCGAAACAGAATAATCAAAAAAAGATACGGATACATCTGGGTCCCAGATGTATCCGTATCTTTTTCAGAACATATAACAGAATTATATATGTATATCATTGCTGTGTGCGTAATATCTCAAATGTGAAAACAAATAATATTTTACAGGAGAGTGAAAAAAACCAATTTTTATGCAGGAAAATGAAGGTGGAACTCTAAACAATAAATATTTACATCACTAATGAATATTTCCCTTCATAAAAATGATTTTTTTCACTATCCTGTAAAATTAAAAAAAAATTCACATTGGAGATATTAAATGCCCAGCGACGATATGAACTTCTGTGAAACAACTCGTCTCAAATTTAAACAGAATTAATAAACGCAGGGTAAGAGGGAACTGGGAGCGGATGTTCCAAACTAGTTGAAAAAAACTCTTTTGATACCATCGATAAGCACAAATACATTCAAACATGTCCTCTTTAAAATGATTCTGTTTTTTAAGTTTGTTTTTACGCAGGAGCACGAGAGTGTGCGCAATTTACATACCTTCAAGTCGGTGGCAGCGTTGGAATACTCGGGTTTCAAAGTCTTGCAGTGCCCACACCACGGTGCAAAGAACATTATTATGGAGGGCCGGTTCAATACAGGACCCTTCTTTAAAAAGCGGACCAATGACTGAAAACACAAAAAAATTATCTCTGAACATTGTTTTAAAATCTAAAATACAACAAGTGTACCACATTATAATTTTGGATGGTAATTATGTTAAATTATTCATAAAAAAGTACTGATAATCGAACAAAACATACAAACAAAAAAGTCGAATATTCTAAGCAGGGGTGTTATGGATATTCGCATCCGCAGACGCGGAATATTCACATCAATTAATGCGGAGCATTTATAGAGGCGGATTCATATCTGCAACAAGTAACGACATGTAAAGAAAGTGGGCGGGGCCAGAGTGGCGCGAGCCTCGTGCGTGTTTGTTCGTTCGTTAACTTAGTTTCTGTAAAGTTCGTTCGCTAACTGACCAACAGGAAGGCACACATTGGTGACAAGGTCCTACAGGTTTTGTTTGTTTTGTTTTGGTTATCGATGGATTCTCATTGTGAATCAATTACAGTGTTTGTTCACTGTGTTTATCCAAGTTTTTTCCGCAGTTGATGAATATTTCGAGGCAAATATTAAGTGAAAAGTAAATAAAAATGCCGCCACTAATAAAAAGCAGTAACTGGACTTATTTTGTAATACTATTTATTAAATATATTTTGCCAATTTTTAAATATTTTTTTTCATTTTAAAGCTTTAGACTTAAAATGCTAATAAGTGGTACTAAAAACTGTTTTAGTTTTGTTCTCAAAATATGTTCTAAAATTAAAACAATTTTCATTTATTTATGTACTAAAAATTTAAATATCTTTTAAAAAATCCTGAAATCCGCATCCGCGGATGTGAACCTCTAAAAATCCGCATCCGCGGATTCAAAATTATTGCATCAGCAACAACTCTGGTCACTAGTTATAAGTTATCAGTACTTAGTTGCTAGCTACATGTCTTAGGCGCTCCGCCCACTGAGGCAACTGAAAACCAACTAAAACCGTCTGTTTCTCTGTCTTGATTGGTCAAAAAGCTTGGTTAACCATAGAAGAAGAACAATCAGCTGACAGTTGGCAACTATCAATGGCCGCCCAGGGCAACCAGTAGAGCAAGTCGCAAGTCACCGCTTGCGTTACCATTGACAACGGGGTTTTGTGTGATAGTGTATGTGCGGGCCATCACATTGTCATACAAAGACAGTTGGCAGTTGAGAGGTTTTAGTTGCCTGAGTGGGCGGAGGCGCTTAGTTGTAAGTCACTGGTTTTAAATCTTAGTTGTAAATCAAAACTAGTTATAAATATTAGTTATGAGTCACTATGTAGATATAAATCTTGGTAGTAAGTCACTAGTTATAAATCTTAGTTGTAAGTCACTAGTAATAAATCTTAGCTGTAAGATATTAGGAAACTATAGAACACATTATATCAGGATGTTCTATATTAGCGCCGTCTGAGTATACATTTAGGCACAATCAGGTTTTAAAAATAATTCACCAAAGTTTGGTAATTAAACATAACTTGATTGACTGTCATAATATAGTACCATATTATGAATACGAACCAAATTCATTTTTAGAAAATAATTTCTTTAAAATTTACTATGATAAAACTATACTAACAGACAGACCAATTGGTCATAATAGACCTGATATAGTTTTACATGACAAAATTAAAAAAATAACTTATATTATTGATGTAGCTATTCCAAATTCCTGTAATATTCAAAAATCTGTTTGTGAAAATATAAGAAAGTATACAGATTTAGGAAATGAAATTAAAAGAATTTGGCATTCTCAGACTATAAAAATATTACCTAGCTCTCTTATTAAAAATTTAGGCATATTAGATTTGTCAAAGAATTTGTAAATAAAAATGCAAAAATCAGTCATTTTAAATACATGTAGAATTACGAAAGTTTTTTTAAATATTTATATTGAGGGATCAGTAGGATTTATCGGTCAAATTAGGAATTCCACAGAGCCGAACCCTCTGATATGAAAATATCTGGAGACGGTGAATTATATTCCCATTTAATAGTTTGGTAGATTAACGTGTTGTTCTTTTATTGTTTTGTATTAATTATACTTATATAATACACTTGCATAACGTGGATTTACTAGATGATCATTTATATGGAAAAGTGTATGAAAGTAAATCTGGTGAAAAAGTCTAAGTGATAAGTAATGGTTAAATTAATTAAGTTGTAAAGCAATTTTTAGGTGAATTTGTCACGAAAATAGGGCTATATAAATAATCTCATCATTATCATTAATATAAAATCACAAAAGATAAGCACATCAGGGTCTGGAAGGTGAACCACGTCTGTGGCCGATGGGTCTTCTTCCCAAGGAATCCCGCCCGACGGATCTCTCATGAAGTTGATGAGCGAAGAAGTGGTGGTCTTCCTGTCGTAGTCTTTGTGGAATTCTCCATTCTTATAGTGCTTCAGATAGACAGGATCGTCTTCATTCACCTTCAGCTTACGGCACATCTTTTTGGTAGTCCTAAAAACAAGCAAATATAAAATAATAAAATCAAATATATAATAATATTGTCTATTTATATCACTGATGAGCTTATGTTGTTGCGAAGCTGTCTTGACAGTTAAAGAAAATATTTGGATCTATTCTGAATTTCAGATTTCTTTCCTATGTTCGTTCGCCTTCTGTGTGACCTATATAATATCCGGCTTTGTAACTCCGGTGGAACTGTCGTGATTGATACTTTGTCACTTTGCCAACACCATGAACCCAACACATGGCAGAATAGAAACATTCCAGTGTGAATCATTATGCTCCATTAGCCCATTTGGCATGTCTCCGCTCGGATTTTAAATACGTGGGAATGTTCAGTGAAAGGTTTTTTTTAAATGAATTCATAATAAAATGTCAGGAAAGTTCAAGCAAGCGCGAAAGTAAAAACAAAGATACTCTTGTAAATTTCAATTATGATTTTGGTACAGTCACATACTTTAAAATATAATACTATACTTATGATCTTAAATCCATCAGTTGTCAAGTGCAGTGGTTGCCAACATTTTTAAAACATATTTTGCGAGCAATAATATTACTGATAGGCCCTTCTTCCACAGGATTCTTTCCACACCTTTCTTCTTCACGCAAGTATCCGTTACTGATGTTGTGTACCTACATCACAAACAATCTATCATACTGAAATCATAGACTCGAATCATCATCAATCATTTTTGAATTCTAGAAACGTCAAAACTAGAATGGTCTCATAACCTCATTCACAACCAAGCTGTTACTCTATTTGTTATTAAGACTGGCGTTGCCGACAAGCTTTCCAACAAGCA
This sequence comes from Limnephilus auricula, assembly GCA_951813805.1. Lineage (NCBI taxonomy): Eukaryota > Metazoa > Arthropoda > Insecta > Trichoptera > Limnephilidae > Limnephilus > Limnephilus auricula. The sequence continues at coordinate 8,876,945 of OX638391.1, read as the reverse complement.
AAATATCAGCATTTTGCGCCTGTGTACAACGTATGGGGCGCGCAGATGTATGAGTATAGCGGTTGCAAGATACACAAGTTTTCAAATACTTGCATATACACAGCCTTATAGTATAAAGGGGGATCCAAATGTAACCGAAATCCCCTTCTGAAGCGCAGGTCCTTTCTAGTCCAAACTTGCACCCACTATATGAGAGTTCTATGAACCTTCTTGCATCAGCAGACAATATCGTAAGAAGTCACTTTCATGTCTTGTTAGCCTTTTTTGAAGCGTTTATCGATTTTTTAATTACTGATTTTCACGAGAATGACGCGAAATGTGTATCGTACGATTTTATGTAACAAAAAATATGAGTGTGCTTTAGACTGAAGTAAACTGAAGTAAAAACTTCTTTAGTAATTTAATCTAATTTTCTTCCTGGCATCGAATAAAACCATTCCAATCATCAGTGTATAAGAATCTATATTGAAGATTCGTTTGGAATGTTACCAATCATCGTGACAAATCAGTCGATGCACTGAGTTCGCACACTCTAAACGAAAATTTGATTAATTTTATTATGGGAATTACGCTTAGAATGGGATTGTTGATTTAATTCTTACAAAATTTAAAATAAAACTTTTTTTATGCGGATTCTAGTTAGAGAGCGACGTTTATTCACATTTGCAGCAGGAAATTCAAAAAAATTATCAAAAAAGTGCTAGTTATTAGTTAGATTTTAACATTCAGAATGTGAGAAACAACATAACTATTATCAGCATAAATGCCAGCACCCATTCTAAACGTCATTACTATGGATTTGAGCACTGTTGTTGCGATTAGATTGTGAGGAATGAACCTCAAAATTAATTTTAATTTACTATCGTACGCCTATCGTTCGTCTCGTAACGCTGTAATTTCCGTAACGCATTTTAACCCTCAATTCAAGCGTGCATAAAGAAGTATTTACTTCAAAAATATACTAATGAAATGAAACATACCCACTACAGTCAACTATGACCATGGTCCCGTGCCCCTTGAGGATGTCGGCTGCATCTCGGAAGGACCTCAGGGCCTGAGTAGTTTTGGTGCTCGGGTAGTTGATGAAACACACAAGGATATTTGTCTTCGAACGAAGCAGTTTTTTAAAGGCTTTTATCTCCACAATATCCTCGATAGCCGATTTGCTCCGTCCCGTTTGCAAAGCATCATCCGTTGTTATTAGGCAAAACAACATCAGAGAATACTGAAAACAAACAATCGCTATAAATTAAAATGACATCGTTTATATTAATAAAAAACTAGTGATAAGTTCGATGATTTGAGATGTGCTTTGCATAAAACCACTGCCACTCTTCAAAGAGAAGTCGCAGATTAGGTGGTTCACATATGAACTTGAACAACCATCCCAGAAGACCGATTTCTAAATAAAATACTGGTGGCATTTTCAGAGAGAAGATGTCCATTAAGCAGCCAACAAAGCTGGGAGAAACAACTTCAGAAGGAGGCTGCTGAAGTAGCACATAACAGGGACGCCTGAAGGTGCCTTGTCGCAGTGATGGATCCCTGACCCGAAGAGTACAAGGGGTATAATTGGTACAAGATATTAGTACGAATATGTACATTTAGCTCTGTGTGTTCAACAATTAATTAATTATTTGTCTTTGTATGGTTTGAAAGTTAGATAAAAGCAAAGAGAAGCCGGAACTTCAGTCCAATTATCTATTCAATGTCATTCTATTTTGAATAATTTGAATGTATAGAGTTAGCTTTTAAATTACTGCCTTGAAATAGCAACACTATGACCATCTACAAGCTACAAGTCATTTTTAGGGGACGATCTTCCTTGTATTTACCCTGCATATAGTTGGCGTTGAAGTGAATATCTTGAACTTGCTAACTATAGCCCGTCTTCAGATCACAATACTGTGTTTTTCCTTTACATTCTAAATATTTTTTCTATATTTATAACAAGTCTAAGACTAGCCAAATTAGTGTCACCATATATTTGATTTCATAATTATGTGAAAGTTTAAAGCTTATTTTAAGTTTATAGTTCTGTTTTGCTTCATTCAAAATATATTTTAATACAAGTGACCTTGTTAGTCTTTACAGAGAATTTTCTAATAAATTGTGTATTCTTTTTTAAGATCATAAAGTTGCAAATCTATAAACATTTTTGTGTAAATATACAGAAAAGTCGGACACGGTTAATACACGCAGAAGAACCTAAGGTAATTATTCCCATAACTGCTGCACTTTTAGGCACATTTTAGGGAAATTACACTTTGTTTCAACAACGGCTTCAATAAAAAACTATTTACATGCACAAAATAGGTTTTTGGATTCTAAATTTTGGGTAAACAAAGTAACCCATGGCATTTAGATTAAAACAAAACTTTCGCAAATGTCAATCCATACAGAAAAAAATTGACTGATGGAGGACGGCAAGATATTTCAATAAATAAAAATATTTTTTTATTAAAGCCAACACTTAAAGACAATACCATACTTGATAAAGTGACACTTTTATTTTTATCTTTAACTAACCCACTACAAGTAATTTCCGAAGACAATATGAATATAATATAAGGCTAATGGTGGAGTTATACTTGTAAGGCGTGTTGTATCGTGATGTTCTCTGCTGTGATGGCTAGCGTTCAGATCTATAAGTTGTGTTCTGACACCTTATGACGATATTTTAAATCAATACTGCACGTGGTACGTACACACTAACCAAGACGCGGCCGTCCCCGCGCCCCTCACCCCTCACCTTCACCGCTCTGTCGAAAATCGAGATCGCTTCTGATGCATCACGACAGATCGCATCATGACACAACACAACAGACTAATATAATCTTCACCATACTAAATGTATGAAACCGATACCGCGTCACGTCACGTCATGACAGACAAGTATAACTCCACCATTACACTGCAAATGCAGTGCTTCGCTCCATGCATAGGTATAATTTTTCAACACTGCTATTGCAGGGCTCCATCTCCTAGGGGTTAAATGGCGGCAAAATAATCGTTTTATATGAGCAATTTGATTTAATATAAATGGAATTTTAATGGATCTTTTATCATCTGTCCAAATATAATCCGATGTTTCTTGTGGTAATTATAATGTAATTAAGTTGAAACATAAGTGTAATTTCCAAAATCTGTGCCTAATAAAAGTGCGTGGATTAGTGGAATATTTACCGAACTTTTAAAGTTGGTTCTTCTTTTAGGTTTAATTAAAAAAAAAAAAAAAAAAACTAGCGTAAATTTTTTTATATTGACAAAACATGGCGTGAAGAAAAACGTCAAATTATCCGTTTTTTGAACGAAATATCTATTAAAATGCATTATTTCAATTACGGAAACAGTTATTTCTCAGTATGTTTTTAAAAATTATACGTACGTACGGTAATAAACAAAATAGTAAAAGAATGTGTGCCAGACAATAGACGCGGAAAATAATGGCCTGTAGTGAATGTAGTGGGCCGGCTTTCGAGTTTTGGCTGGAGATTTTTTATGAATTAAGATACTTACAAATAAACAAGTGTGAGTGAGATTCATGGTGGACACTTTGATTCACGTCAGCCCAGCGAACTTAAGGTGATAATTTCCCGAGATAGCGCTAAAACTAAAACTATATCTGTGCGAAAAGTCAGACGGCCACCCGGCGAATTTGACACAAAAGCAGTGATCAGTGATGCCATATATAAAAAATTTAATAAAAAAACCTGTATTACCACGTTTTGAAAGATAAAAAACCAAGTTTTTCGTAATCTTTTTATTGGGAATTAAAATAATAAGAAAAAACCTTAACTAAGTAACAACTAACTAACTAACCATCAGGCCGTTTCCCCGCAGGGGTAGGCAGAGAGGACGGACCGCCAAACAACTCGGTCTTGGCACACACTCCTTGCCTCATTCACATTCATACATCTTCTAGTACATACTCTTCTATTATTCTGTCTATTCACATGGCCCGACTCAAGTATCTGATTCACTTGATCGTCCTTCTTGGGCGTCCTCAGCTTCTTCTACCATTCACATTCACGTCATAAATTCTCTTTACACTCCTTTCTTCATTCATTCGCTCAATATAAAATATCTGTAATGCTTTATTAAAAACAATAATTTTATAGTTTTCAATTGAAAAATAGGGGAAACTAATGTTTTTGGGAAAAAATACTTTACAAAAAAAAAAACATGGAAAAAATGTGTTTTTTTTTTTTTTTTAAATTAAATAAAAATATTAATATTTTGAGACAAATAACTTTTTTTTCTGATATATGAAATGAATTAGGGAGAAGAAATTCTCCACGAACTCCAATAATTTATTTTTTCTAGAATTTAAAATAGTTTTTGTAGGAACCTAATTAGTTAAGTAATGTGTTCATTTCACATTTTTTAATGTATTCGTATTATTTATTGACAAAGATAATAATTGGATAAAGACACCTTGTGAATCCACATAGAAATTCAAGCAATACATTCCTGAATTTGGGATTTTTTTTAAACCAGAGGTATAAATAACCCAAAAACATGCAAATGGTAAAAACCATGAATCTGGCAACACTGTGAAAAAATATTGCCCTATGACGGTGCTGCCAGCAATGATTAATTATTCTAAAGTTTAAATTTATTTTTCAGACATAAATATGAAAACGGCTATTGCTCAGAATAATGTTGTGACAATTTTTTGGGGAGCTGACTACAAACTGTATTTTTGCTTTTTGAATTTTTTAGGTTAACCCTAGAACCGTACCCATAAAAGACTTTTAGTAACGGTACCCAGGGGTACTAGAGTACCCCGGTAAATAAAACATATTTTTTTAAGAATAAACATTTATTAATATTAAACTTAGACAAACTTTTATGGCACTTATTTCAGTCTCACGTATTACAATTAGGCATTAAAAAGGATCTTATCTTATCATTTTGGCAAATCTTTTTTTGGTGCTCTAAACATATGAAACTTTTGCATTTTTCACATCGAGTGCGTGATTTACGGTTTTTTGACCTGGGACAAAATAAACATCTTCCAGATATTGATTCTGAACGGACTGGAGCATCAGAAGACCGCTTTTTCCTAATATACCGCCAATACTTATTTGGGGTTGCATCGGCAAAGTTTTGTATGAAAATCGATCCTCCAAGTGAGGTTTTATAAGGTCAAAAGCTTAAGTCTTCAGATAAGTTCAACTATTCTTGGAAACGTGTTTACGGGTAGCATTAGATAAATGCAGTAATATCATAGAATTGATTTTGACAATATTCAAAATTCCGTAGAAGACACAAAGGCTCCAGCGACGAGTTTTACGAGTATAGAAAGCATAAGCACAGCAAACATTGATATGTTCTTGCGACGGTGTTTTGTAAAATTGTGGTGTTTTGCAAATAAAAAAAACATTCAAATAAAATACATGTATCAAACAGCACAATAACATACTATATTTCGTAAAAACATTAAAATCATAGTAAAGATTATAATTTCCTTAACTGTACCCAAGGGTACTGGAGCACCCCACACACGCCTTACCACGACCACACACTAACAGGACTCCTGCCTGACCGATGCTTCGATGCAATCCTCCATCCCGTGCAAATACCCGGCAGCACGAAAAGATCCGTTGTGAAATAACAAAGTTGTCGCAAATTTAAAAAAAAATATTTGGATTTGTACCCCAGAGTACGGTTTTAGGGTTAAGGTAGGATTATGGCTACATAAAGCTACATACGAGATTGATGTATTTATGCTACATATTAAAGCGCAGAATTCACAAACGGATCTGCTCAGCGGGTCTGTCCGTCCGCCGCGCGAGCCGATCCACCGACGGCAACGCACTGCAGATTCCGGACATTTGAGCGACAAATATTATATTGATTTGTTTACTACGGTACTCCTTGAAGGAGTCAAATGCCCCAATTATTATTACTTATCCGTTGGTCACCACTTATTTGAGCAGCCTCGGTTCACAGCTAACACTGGTACCTTCGCATAGATATACCCATGATATACCACTCAACCTGTATCTGAGATACTGGATACGACCCACTAAAATAAAAACTTCATGTACTTCACTATGCCAACGAAATAAACAAACTGTCAATGCTGACATTTAATTTTTAAAAAAAATTTTAGATATGAACAAAAAAATAAATTTTCGTTTAAGCCAGATTTAATTAGGTATCTTCTTAAAAAAATCGTCAAATGAACACCAAAATTTTAGTTTTCAAAAAAACTTGTTAAAAATGGGCTATAGTGAAAAAAATGGATACAATGCATCGAACATTTCAGTAAATGGGCAAGATGAAGATACAATCATTTTGTCATTAAAAGAAGACGGAGATAAAGATGACAAAGAAGAAGATGAGGATCTCTCTCATCTCTGCAATAAAAGTATCAACACTTTAGATGAAGACGTACAACTTACTGAGGATTTTTTTGGCTATAGTGATCCTTCTCTTGTTGCTAATATAGTCCCTACCAAAAGGTTCACTTGGACTACTAAAAACAAATTAGTAGTGCAATTGATTACATATGGAGCTACAATAATAAGCATAGAAGCCCCTGATAGGCTCGGACAAACTGTCGACATTGTATTGGGATTCAATGAGATCGAAGGTTATACCAAAAATCATCAATACTCCTTTGGATCAACCATTGGTCGCGTAGTCAATATTATTGAGGATAGTTCCTTTGCAATCAGAAGTAAAATTTATGTTTTGAGTTCAAACCTAAAAGATCACCATTACAACGGCGGTAAACACGGTTTTGATAAAGTTAATTGGGATTGGCACATAGAAGATAAGAAAGTGACTCTTAGTTATTTGTCCCCTGAGGGAGAGGCGGGTTACCCAGGAAGTCTGCTAACTCAGATAACTTATACGGTTACTGTAGATAACACTATCATAATACAGATGAAATCCACTGCCACCGAACCTACTCCAGTAAACATTTCAAATAACATATATTTCAACCTCGCCGGCCATGTAAGATTATATTCTAATTTAAATATCAAAATAATAACACCAGCTTATTAAAAATTGTAAATAAATCCTGAAAAGTTATTGCAAAATTTCAATTCAAAAATGGCAAATAAACATTACGCAGAATTTAGATTATGGGCTAGAGAACTTCACAGGCAATTACTGTAGTTGCATTTTTTGTGGTTACGGTTTTCTAAATTAATATGTATAATTTTTTATACATAAAGAACAGTAAAATGTATACTCGTGAATATTATCAGCTTCGAATGATGTAAATTATTATTTGTAAACCGTAATAATTAACAGTTTTACAATGATAGCATCTAATTATTTTTTTCTTTTCAAGAATGCTGGAGCAAGTGAGTTATACAACCACTTTGCCACAATAAATGCAGATAAGTACACTCCGGTGACTGATGATCAAATACCAACAGGTTAAATTACTGATTAATTCAGATATTGTATAATTAATTAATAAATGATATATTTTAACCATTACATCATATACAAACGTCTGTTTAATAAGTTTTCAAAATTGCAGGGGAGAAACTTCCAGTAGGTGGAACTCTGTTCAACTTTAGAATACCAAAACTTCTGTCCGATGTTATACCTTCAATGTCCACTAATGGTTACAATTCTAATTTTTGTCTGACAAAAGGTGTGGAACAGGAACTTTCATTTGCCGCACGGTAATTATCTTTCTGCATCTTATTATATATAGTGTACGTACTGTACGTATTATATTATTTAATATCTCGATGACCCTGCTTATCTAATTGTTGTACATACATACGGTGTAACAGCACGAACCTGAAGGATTTGAATGGGAAATTCCTGAATGTATTTGAAGTACAAAAAGTCTACACCATTTTGATACCCAGTGATATTTTTTTCTATAACCACTCGAACGCCTTTTGCCACATTATGGCACTATTTTTAAAGCCTCGGATTGCTTTGCTGCCACAATGTGGCAAATATTCTCTAGATTCTTTAAAATGTTTTAAACTTTTACAATTTTATAATAAATTTTTTATACAAATACTTGATAATAGACAAAAGATAGGTGAATTCATTGGCTATATAGAACTATTATCAGTTTGTACGTCTCCATATTCAAATTCAGAGATAAGATTTTTTTATGTGGGTGGAAAAATTTCCTTTAGCAATCCGAGAAAAAGTTTTAAATTGCTTTGTCGCTCCAGTGGATAAAAATATATTTTTTTTAATCAAACGTCGGCACTGATCACACGCTGTTTCGTGTGTTACCGTGCTGCTGAGACGAGATGGAGTGCTTATCATGTGACCTGCTAGGCTATATTCGACTACTCAGTTACAAACTGTGATGGAAAATATTTGTATTGATTTTAAATTTTTACAAATATCATCGGTAGCAAATTTTTTTTACTCCAAGTATGCACAGGAATCGCTGGTTAAAACCCAATAGGTAATTTCTGCTACACCCTGTATATATATACATACATCTTCTTCTTCTTCGATGGCGCTACAGCCCATATCGAGCTTTGGCCTCCCGCAACATTCGCCTCCAACTCCTCCTGTCCATTCATAATAATAATTATAATATATTTTAAACAGATTTCTTCATTCCAAATCTGGGAGAGTATTAGAAGTATACAGTGACCAGCCTGGGCTGCAATTCGACACTGCCAATCATCTGCCTGATCCTGATGCTATTTGTGAAGTAAATTGCATTTAAAGAAATACATTTGCACCTTTTATTTAGTTCGATCGTAGTTTCTCTGATACTAGCATTCATTTTTGTATTACCTATGTATGGTTTTATGTAAATATGACAGATTCCGTCCTGATACTGCGAAGCGGTCAACGCATGATTGATTTAGACGAGTGTGAGGAAGAATCAAGCATTAGTTGAACATTAATGCAAACACCTGAAATATTATTACGGTTACAAATGATTTGGTTTGCCCTTTTGACGGCTTGTTTTTTGTTTGTTGTGCCTACAGCGTTAAGAATGCCAGGCGAGGACAAGGCTATTTGAGAAAATAATAATCAGATTCATTTGATTTTAACCAGATCTATCGGTGTAAAAAAACAACATTGCCAGCTCTATTATTGCTATTCACAAATTTTATCAAATTTATAAAATTTGATACTTCTTTGCGGACGCTTGACTCGAGGGGTAAACTGGCGAATGCGTTACGGAAATTACAGCGTTACGAGAGGCATAATATTGGGCGTTCCGAACATTTGGCGAACGATAATAAATTAAAATTAATTTTGAGGTTCATTCCTCACAATCTAATCGTAACAACAGTGCTCAAATCCATAGTAATGACGTTTGGAATGGGTCATGGCATTTATGCTGACAATAGTTGTGTTGTTGTTTCTCACATTCTAAACGTTAAAATCCAACTAATAATTTTTTGAATTTCCTGCTGCAAATGTCAATAAACGTCGCTCTCTAACTAGAATCCGCATCAATAAAGTTTTATTTTAAACTTTGTAAGAATTAAATCAACAATCCCATTGTAAGCGTAATTCTCACAATAAAATTAATCAAATTTTCGTGAGTGTGCGAACTCAGTGCATCAAAATGACTGATTTGTCACGATGATTGGTAACATTCCAAATGAATCTTCAACATAGATTCTTATACACTGATGATTGGAATGGTTTTTTCGATGCCAGGAAGAAAATCAGATTAGATTACTAAAGAAGTATTTACTTCAGTCGTGTGGTCTAAAGCACACTTGTATTTTTTTATATTAGGTTTACATATTTTTACTAAACAAATTTATATTCTTATTCTTATTTCATCTGCTTTGTATAAATAGTTTAGTAACTATTATGTTATTTAAATTTAACATTTAGATTTATCAGTTCTCTGTTGAGTTGGGAAGTTTTCATAAAAAAAAAATTACCTTTTGTAATTAGCATTGAACTATCTATATTTTTAAATGTATATGTTTGTATATTAAATAATAAAAAAAATAAAGTCTTACAGCGCTGATCTGTCAGCACAAATTTTTATGTATCATGTAAAAGTAAGACAATCAAAAACAATCCATGACTTTTATCATACAAATAAATCCATATAATTTGTAAAATATACAGATACAGAAAAGATGAATGACAATTACCAAAAGGGTTAAAGTTTATCTTGTACGGCGTGTATAATAATTCAAATTTAGTAAACAGTAAAAAAATGAGAAATCCATTAGTTTCTTTATCTTCAAAATTTTAAATTCTGATAGCTTAAAGCTGTGGATGGTTATTATTGTTTGGTTTGTATTATCACGAATCACAACAATTTGTATTTTATTTATAAAAAATAAATCAAGTGTTTTAACAATGATACCAACTTAAATTATTTAAAACAATAAAAACTGCCAATTATGTATTTTCAGGGATCACAAATAAAAATAACACCACCAATAATTGGAAAGAGCGGGGCATCTTACACAAGACATGGTGGATTCTGTCTAAAATCACAAGGGTTTCCAAATGCCATGAACCAAGTATGTATAATATCATTAATAATAAAACAAATTACCTATATTATTCATAAAAATATTTATTTATTCTTACCACTCTCTCAAAAGCTTTTCCATGGGATAACATGTATTTTCGATTTACTGAAATATCAATCGTATGTGAACACATTGCCAAAGGTGCGACAAGCGACTGGTATGGGCGATTTTACGTTCTACCGCCACCATGCAAGACCCCCGAGCAAGCACTTACCTGTTCAGTCTGCCTGAGGCCCTAGTTTACTATTTGGTTTCCGAACCTACGAATAGCGGCTATATTATATCGGATAAGTTAGTCGAGTTTTCTACCTATTTTGTTTACTAATTAATAAAATGTTATTCTACGGACAACTTATCAAGAAAATAGTGAAAAACCCTCCAATATTATAACATTGGTTGTATTTATTATTAGTCATTCATTCAATTTGTATTCAAAATCATAAAAAAATCCTTAGTCCATGGTAAAATAGGCAGATAAATTTTTTTTTTAAAAACCAACATAATTTTTTTTTCAAAAAATACAGCGTATATTAATTGTATTAATCATTAAATAATAACTAATAAGACTAGGTGGGGTGTGCTTTGTGTGATTTTGTATATCGAAGGACCTTTGAAAATGTGTGTGTGTCGATTTAACCAATCAACTTTTCAAGTAGAAAATATGTCCCAGGCAAAGGAGAGGATAGAAATGATTTACAGCGGAACTGTGGCACTTTATTCGGTTTTGCTGGTTTTTATATTGCACTGCACTTGTAGCGGAATAAATATATTAGTTGCGGTGCTTTTCTTCTTAGATCAAATAGCGAAAAAGAGCAGATTATGGATGTTTACGCGTTGAGGATCGATTGATGACTGATGTGGATAATAGAAAAAATTACATGTATATAGGAGAAGGGAAGGAAGAAAATATAACAATTCTAACTACAAGTACCGCAGTTTATGATATATATAATATATATGTAGATGTATATAGGTAAGTGTAGCTATGTATTGTGTAAAAGACCAACCACTAGGGATATAACGCATGAAAAATGTGATATTTGTGACAGAAACCTATGATAAAATAACTTACAATAAGACTGGGTATATAATGCACGAAAAATGTCTGGTTTTGTGACAGAAACCTAGGTTATGATTGCATATGATTATGATGCATGAACAATGTGATGTTTTGTGACAGAAACTTTGGTTACAATAATTTTGCATATGTGATGATGCATGAACAATGTGATGTTATGAGACAGAAACTTATGGTTACAATAATATAACACATGATTATGATGCATGAACAATGTGATGTTTTGTGATAGAAACTTATGGTTACAATAATTTTGCATATGTGATGATGCATGAACAATGTGATGTTTTGCGACAGAAACTTATGGTTACAATAATTTTGCATATGTGATGATGCATGAACAATGTGATGTTATGAGACAGAAACTTATGGTTACAATAATATAACACATGATTATGATGCATGAACAATGTGATGTTTTGTGATAGAAACTTATGGTTACAATAATTTTGCATATGTGATGATGCATGAACAATGTGATGTTTTGCGACAGAAACTTATGGTTACAATAATTTTGCATATGTGATGATGCATGAACAATGTGATGTTTTGCGACAGAAACTTATGGTTACAATAATATTGCACATGATTATGATGCATGAACAATGTGATTTTTGTGACAGAAACCTATGGTTACAATAATATTGCACATGATTATGATGCATGAACAATGTGATGTTTTGTGACAGAAATTTATGGTTACAATAATATTGCACATGATTATGATGCATGAACAATGTGATGTTTTATGACAGAAACTTACGGTTATAATAATATTGCACATGATTATGCATGAACAATGTGATTTTTTGTGACAAAAGTCTTACAATAAGACAACATGAAAAATGTGACATTTTGATTACACCTACTATAATTTGAACTTAATAATTGTATTGTTCTTTCTTTTTTTATTGTTTGTAGCAAAAAAAAAATTTAATAAAATCTTGTGCTGGGCATTTTGCAAATATTACTTTTTTATTTTATGTATGTACCTACTTTAACCAGACGAATGCCGATAATGCCAATGGGTCTCCGCAGAACATGCGAACATTGTTGTTAGAATTATTTGCGAAGCGATTTTGACCTCTATGCTTCGAAAAATGTTTAAAGAACAAAAGCAGAATCACTTGAGCCAATAAAACTTTAGATTCCACATTTGATTGTACGAATGAAGCCTCCCTGATGGCTTAAATAATATATTTTAGTTTTCTGCTCTGGCTTTCAAAATGTTAAATAACTAAAAAAATCAAATCCATTTTATTTTTGTCAGAGTATGTGTAGCTGCGCTGTATTTAAAGTTTTCAACACATTTTTGTTTAACAAATTAATGAACAAAAACTTATCTGATATTTAATGCTATCAGAAAAATGTTATAACACTGTTCAAGTTATCAAGCAAACACTAAAAATAAGAGGAAAATGTTTAAAATAATAAAATTTCCTTTTCAGAAGCGCTTCCCTAAAGTGATATTGCGTCCTGGAAATGAATACACTCATAAAATTGTAATGAAATTCGGATTACAACTTGGAAAATATTTATAGTCGAGAGCATAAATACAAAAAATAAATATCACAACCAATAAATTTCATTCTATATACATATTGTGTTAAAAATACAGCCAATATCTTCATCAGGCCAATAGGCAAACATAAATATATGACCACAAAAATTGAGAAATCTTTTCAAGGCCTATCATGGTGAGAAAAGACTTCAAGTGGAATTTTAATTCTGCAATGGCAAGTTGGGAACATACGTCGTTTTTGCTTTTACATAGGAGGTGCCAAATTATTATTGAAAAGGTAGACTAGAATTTGAAGTTTCTAGATTAAACATGTGTAATGTTTTTAATGAAATGCTTACGTATTTCGTTTTGCATACCAATATAAATTTTTAAACTAAAAAAATGTAACCTAATAACATTAATATTTGTGACTTAAAAATTGTAAAAAAATAAAACTACTCTAAAAGATTAATATACATTTTTGCATAAAGAATAACAATATATCTGTTTCAATTTTTGTTCTAAGTTCGTAGCTCGCATTTTTCATTCAGTTACACTCGATTCATTGTTCAAAGAAAACCCCTCAATTTTTTTCCATATCGCATACTACGTTAATATTATGGAAAAAACATAATGTTACACCCATATTACGGGTTTAATCAAATACCGATACTGAAATCTTGATGTTTTTTTTTTACTTATCATTCATAAATGTTAATATGATGCTTTTTATCATCAGACAGACCATCAACCTTGAATCAAACACTTTTACGTAACATCACCGAAAGGGTGTCACTTGGTTCAGCACAGATATGCCTCCGGGAAGCTGATGAAGGGGAGATTCTTCCATGATGTGTTCTGTTGTTTGTTTATGTCCACATTCACAAAATAATTCATGCAAAAATAATAATTATTAAATCTGAATTAAACAGAATCCTTCAGACCCCATTTATGCATCACATACTCACAACAGCTGTGACTGTACCAGAAATGAAAATGAAACCATTCGCGTACCATGAATGCGCGTCGCGGCGAAATAAGTTAATGATTCGATCGAATGACTGACAGAAATTTTGGTAGAAGAACTCGTGCGTCAAATTTCCTAGTGCACTCCATTACGTCGAATTTGGATCTGAATTCCATGAATACATCGGGATGTTCACACCAGTTTTTAAGCATTTGGAGGAGATGTTCTCTGGAGTTGTATAGGCAATTCATTGGGTACAGTTCGGGGTAGACCAGTTTGTTGGGGGCCAATGGAATGCAGCCACAACGTACGCCTTCCAACCTACAAATTAGATTTCTCCATTAATTGTGTAAAAAAAAACCTGAACAGCAGATGATTTGAAGATTCATTGATTTTTAGCAGTATTGAAAGGCAAGAGAGAATATAGCATAGAAGTGAAAAATCCCTTCAAATAAATACAAAATTTTACTTTATTAAAGATGACACTCATCAAACAGTATTTAAACTAAAAAATGGCAACTTGATTTATAACCAATACACCAAATAAACAGATCAAGAGAAGATAGACTAGACAAAAATTACAGATACCTACATAATTTTTCCAAAACCTATTTCCATAACCCCAAATCAAACATAACGCAATGTAATAATTAGTTTTTAAATTAGATAATTAGATCTACTAAAAAGATATTATAACTGTACAAATAAATTGTTAGATAATTTTTTTTTTTATAAACTCCATTCAGGAGGCCTTGAGAAAAATAATTTACCTCAGGGCCTATGTCATTTTTGTAGATGCTGTGTAGGGATTTTTTGTGGAGAGAAAGGAGTGAACCTGTTCAGGGAGGGAGGGAGGAAACACAGAGGCCGGCAAAGCCACAGCCGAGCTGTTGAACTCAAGAATGGGTTGTAGAAATAACCCACTACTTACATTTATTATCATCTACATATTTTTTGTTTTATTCTCTTTATGTCTTAATTGATTCATTAAATTCCCTAACGATACGTAGTATCTTTTTCTTTTATTGTCAATAAATTGTTACTATGCCAAATGGCGCCTGGCGCTAGTAAAAACTCAAGGATGCTGTGTTCGGTGTTCAGCACGTTGGCTCCTTGGCAAGTCAGCGCCCAGAGCGGACTGCTTCAATTGCGCCCGCACAGGGCCGGTATAGAAAGTGTTATATGTACTTCAACTGCTACTAACCTAATATGAAATAACACTTTATCTAAAACATGCGAACAAGTGAGATGTTCACAAAACACTACCTCTTAACCATTTACATACAGTTACCGATTATATTACACTATATGTACTACCATATTTTGCTTTAAGAACATTTTGTGTATTACTTGCACTTATTGTCTATTTACCTGTAAATTGTATGTACAAGCATAGAAAAAAATTCTATATTATTTGTAATATTTTCCTATATTTTTTAAGGGAGTTAGGAGTTTACATAAATGTGTGCATTGTTATCTTTTAAAAACCATTACATTAAATATATTTATACTTACATGGCCACTCCAAAGAATTCATGGTCAGCGGTAGAAACTGTAATATCTGCATCCAGCAATATTTTATAATACTCTTCCTGGGACTTGACAAATCCAAAGTTCTTAAGGTTTTTTGCCAACTTGATCTTCGCTATTTCAAATTCTTCTGGTACCTCTGAGAAAGACTCTCCTATTATACTGACCTATAAACAGACAAATCAATTAATACGGTTCAATGACATTACAAACTTTAGACATATTGTAAAGATCTCAAAAGTGGCATGTGAAAGATATGATAATTGACATACTTTTATGTAGTGGTTTTAGTACTAAACTTGGTGTGTGCTATCTTTAACCAAATTGCATAAATGAGTGCCAAAGTGCACGGTAAATATTTGCAAAAGCCAAGAAATAACATTTCATTAACAATATATGCAAATCACTTATATATAATATATTACATACAATACAATAATTTCGATTAGTTCCCAAAGATTTTAAGCGCCATTAGAGATGGCGAGATAGCGAATGTAGCAACACATAAGTATAAGAAGGACCTACTGGCAGTAGGTCGCCTCGTACAGCGTTTCTTACTCGTCGGCTTGCGAGTAAGCGTATCTTGTCATCTCAATCACACCCGTGATGTAGAATGTATTATTCATCGCAACTTTTAAATTTTTGTTCATACACACATATTCTTTGAATGTCTAACTTTGTCTTACCAAAAATACATTTAAATTAATAATTTACTATAGAGTGTTCGTTACTGGCCACATTTTCTTGTAATTTTGTGAGACCATAACGGGTTGTATTAAAATAAGTAAAAATAATAGTAATGTTTAAATAAGAAAGAAGAAACGAAATATGTGAAGTGTAATTTGTTAACTAAAAATAATAGTAATGTTTAAATAAGAAAGAAGTAACGAAATATGTTAAGCGTAATTTGTAATTTTTGTAATTTGTTAACTAAAAATACTAGTGACTTTAAATAATATAATAGCATATAATGTAACTGCTCATATTTTAGGTACAAAATATTTACGAACTACTTCAAAACTGAAAAAATTAGCCTGAGGCATAACTTCATAATTGATGCAAAAGAAAAAATATTTTAAAAAACTTACTTGGAAGTCAACATTTTGTTCTTGGAGATAATATAACGCATCCATAAAAAGAGATGGATTTTTATCAAATTCCCATCGATGTGCCCACACGATGTGCAACACCTTTTTATCACAACCTTCCCTGGGCTGTTCTAAATCTCTCAAAGCATCAATGACATTAAAACATATGGGGAAATATAAAACTATGCTTTTCCTTTCTATTTGATCGGATATATTTTTTGGGCGGTAGTCGGGCTGTATTTTAATGAATCTCTTAATGTTTTCCAAGAAGGACGTCATGTTGTATTTGGAATTGAAAATAACAATATCTGCTGCTAAGCTGAAAAAAAAAAAAAAAATTATTAAGCCTCCGCATGTTCCAGAATATATGAGAATAATCTTCCACAAATGGATGACAAAATGTTACTTTTTAAAAAAAAAATTGTATGAATACCGCACAAGAGTCCCAACTGTTCCCGTCTGGAGCAAGTGAGACTATGGCATCCCCAATTGGGGTATGTTGTGAGGCTAAAGATGGGGAAGAGGAAGGGGGGGGAAGGACCTTTCTATTCAGATCTGATCACCAAATACGGCTAAAGCCATTTCAAGCAACGTTTCAATTCTGAATGGTGGTCTTACACCAGGGTGATACTGAGAGTATCTTCCACTCTGGAACGTGCCGCAAATATACTATATATTATAAATAATAAATAAATAATAAGCCCTTTATTCTGGACTTCGGTTAGGTACATGAATTTAGACATTTTTTGTTTTTTATAATATGTTTGTTATAATATGTCCCGAAGCTCAGTTTGCCTCTTGGCATAGGCCTCCTCTAACATTTTCCATTGGGACCTGTCACGCGCTACTCTTCTCCATTGATGTCCAGCCGTGAGTTTTAGGTCGTCTTCCCATCTTATGTGTTGACGTCCTTTACTTCTCTTGCCATCTCTGGGATACCAGTCAGTGACATTTTTGCACCATTTCTCCATTCCATTACTATTATTACATTAGTTTTAATTAATTGATTGTGAAAAAAGACAAATTAATCAATTAAAATTTATTCGTTACCTGGACAGATATTTGCACCTCCTGAACATTTTTACAAATGGTTCCTCCACCGTATTGGACTTACACTGACGATATGATACATGCGAAAGATTTATCTTTGTGAGGTTTTTAGCACAGTCCGTACACACCCATAGATTGGCTCTCTGAGATTAAGAAGGTTAAATAATAAATTGAAGATACTAAGTTATTCAGCAAGGCCCATTTGTCAATCCTCACATAACCATCTCTGCCAAGAATCAAATAACATAATCATTTTAATATTATGTAGTTTCATTGATATATATCGAGGTAATCCAAAAGAACGAATATGAAAAACTATATTTTATAAACAAACAACAGCATTAACCTGCTTCCACAGTAGTCAAATTTGTTCTTCTTACTAAAAAAACAGATTATATACAAAAACAAGACGAACAAATTGCGTCTAAGATAGCTCGAATCCTTCTTTACTTTTTGAAACAACGACAATCAAACTTGCACTATTTTCTTAGCAATTGTTCAAAATTTCAAACAAATTCCAGCATGTATAACTGCTTAAGTTAAATATAATCTAAGGAAATGGCTATTGGATTTTAATGATTAAGGCGCTCCGCTGACGAGGCAACTGAAAACCAACTAAAACCGGCTGTTTCCTCTGTCTTGATTGGTCAAAAAGCTTGTTTAACCATAGACGAAGAACAATCAGCTGACAGCTGGCAACTAGCAACGGCCGGCCACGGCAATCAGCAGTGCGAGTCGCAAGTGACCGCTTGCTTTAGGTACCATTGACAACGGGTGTTTGAGTGATTGTGTAGTGTGCGGGCCATCACATTGTCATACAAAGACAGTTGCCAGTTGACAGTTTTCAGTTGCCTCAGTGGGCGGATTGCCTTATACTGATGCCCCACTGAAGCCCTTGTTTTCCAAAATGGAATTCACATTCTAAGGAAATGGAAAAATTTTGTAATATTTTGTAATACCTGACATACCTACCTCTATCTATGAAACTATTGATGTACTTGTTGATTATACTAATTTGTTTATACATTTATTTGTACTTGCTTATTATATAAGGCTTATGCTGCTATTTATACTTTACTGTAATTTAACCGATTGATGTACTTATGCATCATCATACACCGTTTAAATTGTATCATGTTATTGTATAAAATTTTGTGTCTATGTCCCTGCTGACAAACTACATAAGTAGTTTAGCAGGTTTAAATGTGAAAAAAGGTGATGGTTGGGGAGAGGTAGGAACTGGATAAAATGCAAGAATATAATAAAACAAGAATTTCGAGGATTCAGCGATGGTTTGCGATTCCAGCAGAGATGTGAACAGCAACGCGCACCAAGTTATTTGCGAAATGAATATAGGATATCTGGGGATGGTCCTAAGTTTTGCAGAAATAACCAATTCTATAAAAATACTTACCAAGATACAATCTGATTGTACCCGTACTGATAATCTCTCTCCTTTATCACTTTCACTGGATAATTCAACTGATTTTCATGGAAGTAGATGATTTTTTTAAGTTTAATCATTTCGGGACATAAACCAAGAAGCTCTCCTAGATTCAGCACCGAGCTGCAGAACACTGTTCTGAAGTCTTGTAGACTGGGGATGCTCTGCGACAGGTACAGAGGACTGCAGCGCGCTCTCCACGGCCACTTCTTGGCTGTCATTGTAATCAGATGATAGTCTTCATGTTTTAAACCTGAAACAATATCGCTAAAATATTAAACACTTATAAATAAACACAAATCTATACGCTAACGCCCATCGTTCATGTAGCTACTTACAAGCGACGCTACCGCTACCTGTCATACTATTTTGTTAGTGCAGCGCCTAGCGGCGATTTCAAACACTAATAATAGTATGGAAAATACAGGCGAGCGGCGATTGCGTCGCTTGAGCGTAGCTCCATGGAAGAACGGCGCAAGGCACAGTTGTTTCGCCTAAATTCGAATGTATTATGTCATCAAATGGTATATCATTTTGTTTTTTTAACATTTGAAAGTTCCTCATTATGCCGATTCTAGGTGCGTACCAGCCTTCTATCAAATCGTAATATGCTGACAAGTTTAACAACATGATAGTTATCCTCATCTGCTGATCACAATTTGTTCCAAAGCTGTAGAAACGGCATTTAACAGGAACCATTCAACTGTGAAAAAAACAAAAAGGCCCTGAATAGCTATTGGATGATAATGTCAGTACTGAAATTAAAAATTGTTTATCTAATCGTCGCACTTTCAGTCACAGATAATGTAAATTACACTTCATTTCAACAATTGCTACAAAAAACAAATATTTACATGCACAAAAAAGTTATTATGTTCGTTTGAGAAGTATAACTTCCATGATGTGTGCCTATTAAAAATGTTTCATCAAGTAATATTGCATTTTTTGTTTTCAATGGGAAGTTTTATTTTGTAAGTAATTAAAGTATGAAATCGTACACAATATTCGAGTGAAAAAAAAATCGTTTACCTGATTCTATAACATCAATCATTTGCTTATGGGATCCTCCGTAAAATGGTTCAATAATCAATAACTTATTCATCTTGCACCTTTATCGCTTAGCATCGTGTAAAAACATTATTGTGCAAAATTTAACCTAAATATTGAGCGAATAATTAATCATATTATAACTCGACATAAGTGTAAGAAATAAGATTTATTTCAAGATACCACGCAATTAAAACTGACCAACATGGCTGGAATAGAAAATCATATTGATATGAGATTAGAGTAAATTCGCATTTGAAATCATTATTTCGATTCTGACATTTCTATTTCCAAATTTGACAGGTGCCGCGAAACCATAGACTTATTCAATAATATGTCAGATACCAACATAATAGCTGGTATGAAAATTTTGGTAAGGCTGGAATCAGACGGTTCACTAAAGCGCCATTCAGACGTTTCACTAATCGCTCATTTCCGCATTTCAATCGGCCTAGTTTACTCGGAATGACACGTCTGAACATGAAATGAATCGAAAGTGCCGAACACTGCCGAATGAAATCTTCAAGTGAACCGATCCAACAATGTTGGATGTTGGATATTTTCATTCGGCATCATTCACTCGCGCGCGGAAGACAGCAAAGTGAAACGTCTGAATACGGAGTGAAATCTCAATCAGTTCGTCTCGCGTCCTGTACTGTAAGGACGCTATTACTTCGCACACAAAACGTCAAAATGGTATTTGTTCGGCTAATTTGTTTGCTTTTGGGAACACGTCTCATAGAAATTGTTGGGTCTCCCTTACTATCCATGTATTAAATATATATTTTTTTAATATATGTAAGTTTATTAATTTGTAGGTAAATGTTCGTAATAAAAAAAGTAAAATCAAATTGTGTTATTACGTCATAAAAAATAAAAAGGTTTATAAGACGAAACAATACTGTTTTTTTTTTTTTAATTGTGTCAACAAAATTGCGTAAAAATCGATGCATCTGACATGTTTTCCTTAAAATTCGAGGCCGGACCGCGCTGGAAATCAAACGAATTCCAGCGCACCTGACCTCGCTCGGCGACGCTGTAGTGGGAATGGATGAGTGAACGCTTATTTCTATAGCGCCGTCTGAACATGGAATGAAACGAAGATGGAACATTTGGCCGAAAAAACATAGCGTAAACCTTCACTCGAGTGAACTATCTGATTCCGCCATTATTGGATTTCGACTAGGAAATGCAGTTCTAATTATATGTTTTTTATTACAGGTGAAGGATTACAAATGGTTGGATTGATATAGGTGGTTGGAAAATAAGTTTTTTCCAACCAGTAAAAGCCACTTATAATCCTTTGTTTCAGTCCATTTGCTTACACAAAAGCCAATTTTTCTATGAATCTAAAATGCCGTGGACGGAGCATTGATGCAAAGGCATTTGCATGAATGACATGACATGACATTGAAGCCAAATAAGGGGAAATTGCCTGGCTGCAATCATTTCAAAGGTTGGCATATATTACAATTTTTTAAATGATTTGTGTGCAAAGTAGTATTTAACGAACTATTTTCATGTTTAATGCATTAGAACTGCTTATGATTTTTTAGTATTTGCTGAGGAATGGAATGGGACAATGGGAGATGTTATAATAAAATTAAGTAGGTAATGGGATTTTACGTACATCTTCCCCTTCACCCTACGGCTTCAAATTGATCTTAGATATGGCGCGTTCCGACGCTTCGATTTTGTTGACCGACTTTTATTTTACGAAAAAAGTTGAATAAGATTTTGTTCACACGTATCAATTTAAGTAGAACCGATTTTGAAATTCAAAATGACGTCAACTGAAATTTTTAGTGCGTGCGTCTATCTAATTTTTGTATACTTCTTATTTTTGATCCCGAAGACAGGAATGGCTTTGGTACAGATCCATAAATCTGAACATTAAATCGTCATTTCAGATATTTTTTGGTTGAAACGGATTCCATGAGGGCAGGATCTATTACCGAATAAATGACATGTCTGACGTCTACTTTTTACCGCGAGTAACTAAAACTGCTAAAAATGACAAGCGACTTGAAACATGCTTTCACACGCAACGATTCGGTGTAATTCTCGAACGATGAGTGAATCCAAAATGGCGATGGTCATGCTCGAACGTCAAAAGTAGACGGGCTATCAACTTTCGCAAGCCGACAAAAAAACTTGATAACTTTGTTGACAAAGTGTTCACGCTTGTGCTAGCTTGTGTACTTTAGCTTTCAATAGTCGAGTGGACCAACAAAAATCGCATCGTGTGAACCGGCTAATAGCTGTCGGCTTTTTGGGCTCATGAATTTTTATTTTTCAACTTTTGTCTATGCATGAATTATTTTGGGTCAAGTTGTCTAACTTGATTTTTCGTGGCGGCTTTTAAGGTACAATTTGAACACGAACATTTTCATTGGCAAAGTCATTATTCTTTTGAACTTGGCGTAATATCAATAATTACGACTAGCAAATATAAAACCCCTGCTGGTGGCTATTTGAGTCAAGTTCCCTGATGGAGAATTACCCCATTTGTCTGTACAACATTATTAGAATTTGTGCGAAAATTATCTTATCAAAATCATATTTTTTCTAATCTAATAAATAACCAAATAAAAATTTCAATTTAGTTAAAATTAACTTATCAATATCACATTTTTTCTATCCATATAAAAACCATCTGTGAATCCCTACGTTATATAATATGTATATCGTATAACTTCGTTAATTTGAAATTCAATGTTATCTTTTTGTATTTTGTGAAGGTTGGAAATCTTCCATGCCGAGAAATTTGTATTTGTCTGTAACAACTTCCGGGAAAATTGGAAAAATTGAAAATTTTAGCAAGGAATAGGCAGGATAATGAATTGGGAAATTATTACAAAAACTTGACTCTTATCTTTTTGATTTTGTTATTTGAGGTTTGAACATTTTTCATGTTGGGTAAGTTTTGATCCTGGAAAATTTTATTGTTCTGAAAAAAATTCTTCTGAATATTGGTCGGGAAATTTAAAAAACATTCGAATGACATCTTTTGATATTATGTTGAGTTCGGTAAGTTTCCTTATTGATATTTTTTTAATATTCTAAAGGAAAAGAAAACAGGAAAATTAAAAAATCGGAAAATTCCAGCTCGAAAAAATTGTAGAGCAGTTGGTGTAAAAACATTTAAACAATTATCTTCTTATTTTTATTGAAAAAAAACGGAAAATTTATAACTGGAAAATGGGTTGTGAAATTTAAAAAAAAACTATTATTTGATTTTATTATGCGAAGTTTGGAAATATTTCATGTCTTAAACATTTCATAATTTTCTTCCGGGAAAATTGTGAAAAATTCTTTAATATATTAAGGATTTTGAAACTGAGAAATTCCAAGATTTGTTATTGTTCTTTTTGACATTTTCTTGTCGGGGATGCTGTTTGAAACTTCAACGGTTCTTTTTGAAAATAACAAAGAGCGCCACTTCCGCTAACAAAAATCCAAACTGTGCAGATATATTATCATACCAGATTTTTATGTGATTATCGCACAAGAGTCCCAACCTAAGAGTATGGATATCAGAGAGACGGCATGTGAAGTGTGCCCGCGCGCTCCAAGTGTGCCTTTTCGAGAATTTTTATCCAAACGACATTTTTACGATAGCAGCCATTTTACATGGTGACAGCCAATGTCAGCCGTGTGGGTAGAATTCTCGAAAAGGCACTCTTGGAGCGCGCGGGCACACTTCACATGCCGTCTCTCTGATATCCATACTCTTAGGTCCCAACACTCCCAACTGCTCCCGACCGACGGGAGCCAGTAAAACTTTAGCATTCCCAATTGGGGTATGTTGCGAGGCTGAAGGTGAGTGGGGAAGGAGATGGGGAGAGGAAGGTGGGGAAGTACCTAGCTATTCAGATCTAGACACCTAACACCAAAGCCATTTTAAGCCATTTAATAAATTTCAAGCAACGTTTCACTTCCGAATGGTGGTCTTACACCAGGTTAGTACTGAGAGTATCTTCAGTTCGGGAACGTGCCACAAATATACCTTATATCAGTTCAAATGATAACGCATGTCAATAAAATAAAAATTACTTTACCACCGGATTACTTGCCTTGGCCTGGCCCCTCGACCACTATTAAGTTATTTAAGTTATTAAGTAGTTTTCTATTGCTGTCCTGAAATTATATTAATATTCTCATACATTTATATATGTACATATGCAGGGTATAACAGAACGTTCCCGAAGGACTTTAAACAGCGATTCCTGAGGCCCTAGCACACTCGCTCTTTAACGACCGATAGGATAACTATCGGTAACTTCTCATCGTTCCCTAGGACAACTGCACTTCGCTAACGTACAAACAACAGTTGATGTCGAATATGTTGAGGAAACTTAATCATTGTGAACTGTCACTTTTTCGTTGGCGATCTGTAGTCATGCTAGGGAACGATGAGAAGTTATCCTACCAATCGTTATCGAGCGAGTGTGCTAGGGCCTCTGAGCATATTTGAAGTAAACAATGTAAATAATATGTATTTTTACCGTCTGATGATATTTTTTTTAAGTAAAAATATTTGTTCAGTTTTATTTAAAAATAATTGTTAAACTTTTCAGGATCCTCCTTTAGCCTTTAAAATAACATGAAAAATTATTCTTTCAAGTATATTTAACTTTTCGGAGCGGATTCTCATAATTGGTTTATTTGCGTCTTAAATACAACAACAAATAAATATTAATGACGTATGTTTTTGTGCAACCTGTCTTTTTTAAATGTAAAGTTTTACTGGAGTATATTGCTAGCTAGGTATCAACTTATCTCTTCGTTCATTTCTACTCATGCTTTTTACTGTGTTAATATTGGAAAATAGTTTGAAAACAAATGTAAAAAATAAATAAAATAAAAATATTTATTATGGATGTTTAATTCCTTTTTAATAAAACACTTGTGTTGGTAAATTGTGCAACAAAGTAACGACATTTATGTTTAATTTATCAATTTCCTTTTTATGGTTTCTTCTAACAAACAACTGCCTCCGCTCACGAGGCAACTGAATAAAAACCAGTTTACAATTTTTTTTTTTTTTTTTTTTTTTTTTTAATAAAAGAAAGACAAACATTCCCGGGTTACGAATAACCCAACAACATTTGAAAATCTCCTACTACCACCACACTAAGCGGAAGATGTTGCTTGTGTTGTGGTGGAGGACTTAGCCAGCCGAGGAATCGAACACGGAACGCCTGGGTGAGACCCAAACGCGATGCCCACTGAACCACTGACCGGTCAAATTAAACTCGGTATCTTCTGTATGTAAATATGATGGTCCGCACACTACACAACTTCTCAAAAACCCGTTGTCCATGGCAACGCAGGCAGTGACTCGCGACTCGACATGCCAGTTGATTGTTCTTCGTCTATGGTTAAACAAGTTGAGATAATTATTGAAATCGTAAAATTGAGTAGAATGTTTGGTTGGAAACCATAGCAACAAGCCAGTTTTAGTTTAGTTTCAGTCTCTTTAGTGAGCGGATCGCCTAACTGACATTTTACAATAAAATAAAATAAATTAAACAATTAATTTATCGGATCGCTTATTTATTTAGATCGATTTATTTATTTAAAATAAATTTAATCGATTTATTTATTTAAAATAAAAAAATAAATTAATTTATCGGATCGCCTAACTGACAGTTTACAATAAAAAAAAATAAAAAAAATAAAATTACAATAAATTCAATATAACAAATGACAATTGACATTTACATTCTAACTGACACTACACAATTCAAAATTACAGGGAATAAATACATTTCCTTTACAAATATATGTGGTTTTTATTCAACTGTTTTCATATTAGAAATTAAAATTTAAAAACATTGAAGTATTTAAAAAAAAACAAATCTTTGAAAAAGGGAAATTTTATTTGGTTTCTAAAATGGTGTTTGGTTTTACGACATTTTCAAAAACAAGAAATACAAATGACACTTAAAATAACTTGAAAATGTTCCGAAATTAGTTGAGAAATTTCAAGTTTAGGTTTATAAATAACAGACATACAACCCTCCTTGGCTGTACAAACAATGTACTTTACATGAACTATTTTATGGATTTCAGTTTATATTTCATGTTTCCATCAGTAAAGTTTTTACATACTCGGATAATTATTAATTGTACAACATTTACACCACGAAATTTCTAAAAAATAATAAAAAAATTATCATAATAATTCCCACAGAAAAAAAAATTACAATTTGTTTAATTTAATAAAAAAAATTATGAATTTATTGAAACTACATTATTATAAATTTGTATTAAATATAGAGATATTGAATATTTTCTTGGTCCTCCTCTCTAGTAGATTCTGTAATATAATAAATCAAAACCAAATTTTCATTAGATTTGTAACTGGAAATACCCATTTTCATACTTAATTCTATGTTACACTTTTTAAAATTCAAGTAACAATAATACAATTTATCCTAAAAACGCTAATATCAACTTTCTTCAGGCAGTTATGTAGGTACCATAATATTGAAAAAATGCGAACAAGAAAGTCCGAACAAGCACGACGATTTCACATATGATAAAATAGGCATTACTGAACGGATCTTAAAAAGGAAACGGAAGGTACACACAAATTGACAGACAGACGAAATTCGAAACGCTCGGTCAATGATTCAATAATATTATGGATCTTATATTTCAATTTAAGAAATACTAGTAATATCTTCAATCTTTCAATCTACATATAAAAATGGCCGAATATAACTTGAGGGGCGATGGAAAATTAACTGCTTTTTCGCTGTCGTCCTATAGAATTGGAATCGTAGAGCGAAGCAGTCGTCCCAATTGAGTGCTGGTACCTACCCCGATGTATGGCAGTGAAGCATGGAACTGGCAGAGGAAGGATGAAAGTAGACTGAATGCTATAGAGAGGAGTATGTGTGGTAAAACCACGAATAGAGCGAATGAACGAAGAAAGGAGTGTAAGGAGGATATATGACGCAAAAGTGAATCGAAGAAGAGGTTGTAAATGCCCGAGGAAGACATGGCACGATCAAGTGAACCTGATACTTGAGTCGGGCCATGTCAGGAGTCGGAATAATAGAAGAGCATGTATTAGAAGATGTATGTGAATGAAGCAAGGAGTGTATGCCAAGACCGAGTTGTTTGGCTGTCCGACCTCGCTGCCTACCCCTGCGGGGAAACGGCGTGATGGTTAGTTAGTTAGTTCGTTCATTAGGGCTAAAGACAATTCCTTAACCTTAAGTCGAAGCAAAATCGCTCCAAATTTACGAAAAGGTCATTCATTTTAAGGATTAGAATAGTTTTTTTTTCCCAATTGGGAAAGTGTTGTCCCCTTAAGCCAGAAGACTGGTCCACTTCCCAATTGCGACCGTTACCATTTTATTTTCTGTGTCTTACTCAGTTTTACATTTAAGTGATATGTTTTGTTAATAACAATATTCTAAAATAATATAAGATTGATGTATATCAATGAAAGTCAAAAAGTTATTCCAATTAATAGAATTAATTTTCTTCAGTAGAAAAATCAATCGGCAAGAATTTTTTTACGTATGTCGAAAATGCGTGCAAGAGTCTCATTGCACTTATATTACTAAATTATTTTAAAAAGTTGGTTAATCCAATCAATGTAGTAATCATTTGTGAGTCGCTTTAATCGAACGCTAAAACGACTTTTTAATTCGCAATAGGAGGTTAAATTTGTCACGGGTCTTTTTTCTATTTTTACGCTTTTTATTTTTTTACGCTTCAATGTCTCGAAAAATGATTGGCCGCACGTAGGCCCTCTGCGTATATCCATAAAGATAAAACGAAGAACAAATAATTTAGTGCGTATCTACTTTTCAACCTACTC
Source organism: Limnephilus auricula (assembly GCA_951813805.1). NCBI lineage: Eukaryota > Metazoa > Arthropoda > Insecta > Trichoptera > Limnephilidae > Limnephilus > Limnephilus auricula. The sequence goes on along the minus strand of OX638391.1, from coordinate 8,848,919 downwards.
ACCTAAATAATAAGATGTTTTGTTTTTTGATGTGCAATAATACAGTTTTTACTTTACTTATATTTATGTGAATATTGCACAAGCGTCCCAACTGTCCGAGGAAAGTGGGACTATGGCTTCCCTATTAGGGTACGTTACGAGGCTGAAGGTAATTGGGAGGTAATGAGATGGAAAAACGAAAGGTGGCTATTTAGATCCACCACACACGGCTAAAGCCACTTTAACTAAAGTATCGATTCTGAATGGTGGTCTTTCACCAGGTTCTCTTTTTTTATATTTATTGTTTATTGCGGCATTTTAGGTAGGTACATAGTTATCTATGTCCTAATACAATCCTTATATATATATATATATATATATATATACATAATTAAAAGTAACACATTTACAAAAAATCAATCACATGTTTACGTAATTTAATTTTAAATGTTTTTTATGTTTTCTTCTAATTTTATTTCTTCTGGTAATTCTCCAAATATCTTCAACGCTCCGTACATCAACGACTTTTGACTGTTTTTTTCCTGAATTGGAGTCTCAATTCATTTCTTTTCCTCGTCTCATGTGTGTGTTTCTTCTGCAGTTTATCAATTTTTCTTAGGTATTCAATAGACGTATGGCCATTGATTATCTTGTAGATTAACAACATAGTATTAAAGTAAATAAGTTTTTTTAAATGACAAGATATTTAACTCCTTCAATATTTGCTTAATTTTTGTTTACATTTTTTTCTTCAATATCGCTCTATTTTGTAGAATTGTTTCATAAAACCGTCGTTGGCTTAGAATATAATGCTGCAACAGTAATTTATGCGTGGTACAATGATTGCTTTGTACACATTTTTACTGGACACTGTGTTAAGGAAACTTCTTATTCTTCCCAAAAGCGAGATTTTTTGGCATTCTTTTTAATAATTAGTTTTGTATTTTGAGCAAAAGTCAATTTGGATTCAATTATTACTCCCAAATATTTAATTTCGGACACTTCTTTCAAAACTTCACCGTCGATCAATGTGTATTTTTTTGTTTGCGTTGATCGTTTTCCAATGTTCATAAATTTAGTTGAGTTTACATTCAATTTAAGTTTTTTTTGCCGTATTGATATATTATGTAGGTCTTCATTTAAGTGATTCATTAAGAGTCCATACTCTTCTCCTGCAATATATATATACGCGTCGTCTGCAAATAATCTTATTTTACAATGTTTTAATACCATTACCATATCATTAATGTACATTATAAAAAGAATAGGTCCGAGAACAGACCCTTGCGGTACTCCCAATGTAATCTTCACTGGTTCCGATATTATCTCACCCACTTGTGTAGTTTGAAATCTATTGGTTAAATAATACTTGAACCATTTCAATGCTTTTCCTTTAATTCCATTTTTAGCTTGGTTTCAAAAGCTCTCTGAAAGTCTAGGAAAACCGCGATTACATGTTTATTTTTATCTGAATCTTGTTTCCAGTCCTCCAGAACCAGATTGATAGCCATTTTATATGATGGTTAATGCAAATCCACATTTTTTTTCACATAATACATCCCATTTTTCTATAAAATCAACAAGGTTTTTTTTTAAATTATATGTTCAAGTATTTGTTCATACTTAGGGAGCCTTATGTGAATGCCGCACAATAGTCCCAACTGCTTCCAAATGTCTGTAGCCAATGAGGCTATGACATCCACAATCAGGGGGAGAGAGAGGAGATGGAGAAGATGAGGGTGGGGACGTACAATATTTACGGCACGTTCCAGAATGGAAGATACCTAAGTACTAACAATATTAAGAGTAAGTAAGACTATCATTCGAAATTGAAACGTTGCTTGAAATGTCTACAATGGTTGCAACGGTCCCTCGGTTATCTTTTGTTATTTTTCTGTGTCTTGTTCATTTTCATATTTTAATTTAAATTGTTAGTGTTATCTTCTTCTTCAATGATAAATTACATTGATAGGAATAACCTTAAAAAGTTATGAAAAGAGAGTTTTTCTTATAAAAATTGAATAAATAATGCAACTGTTCATTTTTGTATCTATTAAATTATGTTTAGTTATGTAATACCTAAGGGTCAAATGGCTTTTTTTTGTTTTCAAAGAGCTTCAGAATTTAAAAACAGTCGTGTATTTTTATGAATGATCTGTTATAAGAATAATATTGTGAAAGTAGAAATTAACCAGAAATTAAAAACTGTTATGAGGATTAATTAATGATCTGTTATAAGGATAATATTGTGAAGGTGGGAAGGTGAGGGTACTTTTAATTAAATTTGTTTTGAAAAGAGCGCGGGCCGATTGTAATACCGCATCAGTGCGCGGTACTTGGTGGAGGTGCACGTGGTGCAACAATTCGGTCGATGTCAGCAGTGAGCACTACTGTCAGCAGTAAAGTTAGTGTCGTCATCTGTACGGAAAGCGAGCAAGTTGCGCGGCCGGCGGGTACGTAGAGAGTAGAGAACAGGGAGCGCGGTGGTTCGAGTCCCCGCTGCAGCACGGCGCGGCGCACGGCACTATCGACGGCGGGCGGCGAGCAAGCGCAGCAAGGCGCCGGGCGCGCGGATAGGCCAGCCTAGGAACAGAGGCAATTAGCTGCCAGGATTATTGGGCAAGGAAGTTAGTGTGCTCAGCACTCAGCATTCACGCCCAGCTCCGCGTCGACCGCCTTATCTTGCCCGCAAGTGCTCACGCCTGGCGCGAGATGTCACGAGGAGCTAGCTGTGTCTACATTTAGATCGATACTAGTCGTGTATATTTATTTAAGGTACGGAACCGCGGCTCGGCGGATGAGAGTGTGAACGCGGCAAAGTGCAAGTGACCGCTTTATCGGAGTGTCGTCGCTGGAACCGGAGAGAGATCCGAGTGAAATGAGCGACAGGGATAGGTCGTCACCTTCTCTCCTGGACACCCCCCTGAAGACCTACATCGGCCGCCACGATGACGACTACCCCCTCATCAGCGGGAACGGTGAGTGCTCACTGCTCAGTATTTACCGCATCATATGACCAGCCCCCCTTCCCCGCGCTGGCCGCCCTGCGTCCATTCTTAACCTTTCCGCAGATATTTGGTTTATAAATAGTAAATCTCCGTTATCTACTGATCTACTGCATCGGCCAACAATCAAACCGAAAGTCCCAAACCTAAATATTATCTACGGCCCAATTCACGTGATCTCCCCGCAACGATCCTATCCTGGGCTTGAAATGCATTTCGGAAACGTATTCCCATTAATTGATGTGCGTAAACTCTATGTGCTATGTACTACCTAACCTAATCGTCAGCCGCTCTAGTCAGCCGCTGGGTGTGTTGGTCACAGTCACAATAGACGATACTCGGGTCACATGTGCCGAGCCCTGAGCCGGCCTGCATCTATACCAACTATACAAGGCACCAATTTGTTTAGATACAACATTTTACAAGGCTATTCGCGACGCGGTGCTTAGCCGTCTCTTTTCTCAGTCAGAGTCCAATATATCAACGACGATTGTTAATTGATAAAAAATTACATTTGCGATAAGCCTACCTGTTTCGGATTTATTGATGTACTTTGTATCTAATGGGCAAGGAAGGTTAAACGTGATCACATGCTTCCGCTGAAAACGTCTGAAACTGAAAATATTGCTGAAACCCAAAGATTTCATCGTTTCAGTCGCAAAAAGGAGAGATCAAGTTGACAACAAATTGCTTTTCTTTCACGGTCATAAGATCACCAATAAGTATACATCTGTAACTATGGAAACTAACACATAGATAATAATATTATGTATGTTTATCCTAGTATTATACACACATTTATGCTTACTATCAACTATCAACTACTACGAATGTCTACGATACGCTAAATATAATAATATCACAATAATAAAGTTTGTTAATTTAACCTCGAGTTAAGTTTAGACTTTGGACGCAGTTCTCTACGCAGAGTCGTTTGCCTGAACGAAATATAATTTACATGATTGACCGTCAACGGAGAACAGTTGTTATACAGTCCATGACAAATAATTGTGTATTATTTCTTTTTTAAAAGCAATCCTACCGCGTGCCTATTTGAACTGTGTCTATTTACAATAAACCAGCGAATCTGTAAATACGTCGTGAAATAAACAATAACCGCGCCATTCGAGTCCTGATAATACGTTGATTCAATGTTCCTATAAAATATTAACAATTTTATTTGATTTATTATTTAAAACTGTTAATCAGTTCATTAAAGCATGAACCAAGAAAACACTAACGACAAGCTTTGTCTCCTTGAAAATTTCACAAATGAATTTTCTAGGTTAACCCAACTATTTTCATCTTAAAATGTGGTAGCCTTAACTAATTTTACTGCAAAAATTATGAAAATATGTACTCCAATATTGTTTGATCCATATTTATCAATATGAAAAAATAGAATGTTAGCGCAACTAGTGCTAAGTACCAATGTATTCTATATATGTGTGATCAAGTACGTATTTACCTTCGCTAACATACGTGCATTTTTATTACCGTGTTAACCTTTTTTTAAACATGTGATGGCTGCTGACACTTTTTTATGTTATATTATGATAAACCGCCAATACGTAGAAGGCCCTAGGAAAGATTCTCGCTTCTTATCTTATTTTTTAAAAAGCGTATCTGATAACGCGATCAAGATTTGATTTAAACGGCCAGTATAATTATGTTTTTGGTAGGTTTATACTTCAGATAATAATAACTAATAATATTTATTTCTTATTACCTGGAATTTTCGGAGATTGGGCAATTTAAGTCATAGATTTAAATTACCTGCATTGAACGACCAGAAAAATATGTGTACCGTTCTTTATTATATTACATTTTTCGACTTGTAAAATGACTGGTATTGTACGATAACCAATACAAATTAAGGAAGAAGAAGATAATGCTAATAAATCTAAACGAAAATATGAAATAGAAGAAGAAACAGTTAAAAAAAAAGAGATAACAGTCGCACCTGAGGCCCTAGCACACTTGCTCTATATCGATCGGTAGGATAACTATCAGTAACTTCTCATCGTTCCCTAGGACAACTGCACATCGCTAACGTACAAACAACAGTTGATGTCGAATATGTTAAGGACACTTATTCATTGTGAACTGTCACTTATTCGTTGGCGATCTGTAGTCATGCTAGGGAACGATGAGAAGTTACCGATAGTTATCCTACCGATCGATATAGAGCAAGCGTGCTAGGGCCTCGGAACTCGAACCCGGGATCTCTCGATAAGAGGTCACAATGCAGACAAGAGTTCTAGTTGCCACCGTTACTTTTTTCTGTGTCTTGTTCTTTAGCATATTTTTGTTTACATTTATTAGTGTATCTTCTTTTTCAATGACATATTTCATTGTTGGGTGTAACCTTAAAAAGTTATTGTAAATTATAACAAGAAGTATTCCAATAAAAATTTAAATTTAAGGCTTTAGATTTTATTGAAGAAGAAGAAGATAACAATAATAATCTAAATTAAAATATTTAAATGAACAAGACACAGAAAAAAAAATCATAATGGTCGCAACTGGGACTCGAATTCAGATCCGGGATGGCCTACCAATTCAGCCATTGCGTCCAATTATAAAACCGCCGTATGTTTTTATTATTTTTCTGTGTCTTGTTCATTTTCATATTTTAATTTAGATTATTATTGTTATCTTATTCTTCTTCAATGATATATTAAACTGATGGGAATAACCTTCAAAAGTTAAAAAGAGAGTTTTTCTTATAAAAAATGAAGATTCAGTTTTTATTTATCCTCAGCATTCAATAATAGAGAAGTCTATTATGTTTGTATTTCTGAAATTTTCTGGAATTTTTCAGTTTTCATTGCCGAAATGATCAGACATACTGTAGCGTGAGCCCACTGCCTTTCAGAAATTAAAAACGTCTTATAATTTTTTTAATGTTTTTAGCTGTAAGATTAATTTCGTTCCAAAGTCTTTAGAGATGATCTCACGTATTAACACGTAAATCAAATACTATTTAAAATAGTCGTACCAAGAAATCTGCGCTTCAATAAAAAAAATATAATATTTTTTCATATGAAGCATACATTGTGATGTGACATTATAATTTGAAATAAAACAATAACTTAGTAAACATTACTTTTATGTTTTATATTCTTAATGCCGACTGGATTTCGCTACAACCGCACACGGAGAAAAATGTTATTCTAAAATACGATCATTTTATTCATAAACCGTTTAAAAACGGGACTGAAGTTTTTACGAACAAATTAACAGTGTTTCAATGTTTATTGGCGGGAACATGTAAGAATAATTTGTTGTAATTTCGTACGTATACCAACAAATTATTCTTACATTTTCCCGCCAATAAACATTGAAACACTGTTAATTTGTTCTTAAGAACTTCAGTCCCGTTTTTAACCGTTTTCTTCAACCGCAGCTTCTTCAGTGCAGTACAATACTAAAATCTATAATCTACAAGTTTAGTAACATGTGTTATAAATATATTATTATGCTTTCACAGTGTTTGCAAGAACTGGGCTGAGCTCCAGTGGAGGAATTATTGGTAGGGGGTAGGTAAAGGATTGGGAAGAGAGTGCTCTTAGTCACTAGGGAAGTAACTAAGTATCGGACTTTTATTTAGATTTATGTTTTTTGTTGATTACTTTGCTATTAACGTTTTCGGCTTTCCGTGACTCTAATACTTCTAAGTTATCAAGTCCGAAAATCCGAATTATCTTAATATATAAAAATGAATGTTTCTTTGTTTGTCCCTAATGCGTTTCTAAGCCAATCATTCAATTGCGATGAAACTTTGGGGATTTGTTGTGTGCATACCAGGGATTGTCTATATATATAATGGCGTTATGAAATTTGTACTAAAATTGCAATAGGTGGCACGCGAGTTGTTTGAAAAGTGAGTGTATTATATACAGTTTAGAAACAATTTATTTATTTAAATGGCATTGCTACTCATATCAGGAACTCGCTAGTTAAATATTAATAAAAAAATACGAGTGTGCTTTAGACCACACGAGTAAATACTTCTTTAGCTCCATCTATATGTATGTCTATATATGTATAAAATATATACATATATTAATTTTATACAAATATTTATTTAAATTTATTTTCATTCGCCTCGCCCGACCAAGCCGTGCGCATCGACGCCCGCTCCCCCCGCGTTTATCGCGTCCCTGGTATTTCAAAATACTGACTGATATATTTCATGCACTGGCTATGAAAGGAAGAGATAAAGAAAATTCGCGCGCACTGATCTCTCTTGCTTCTACAATGTGATACAGCCCGTTCACCTCGCAACGTATTTCACTTTTCGTAACGCTGTAATTTCCGTAACGCATTCGCCAGTTTACCCCTCAAGTCAAGCGTGCGTAAAGAAGTATTTACTTCAATAATGCGTCTCCTTTCAGCGGAGCTAACAAAAACCCCTTGATCAAAACCGCTTATCTGTAGAGATGATATTCGATAGATTGTTATAGATAAATGGTTTCATGGTTCGTTGTTACTTCTTGGTAACATTTTTTTATGTACATGTCTCTAGTAATAATAATTGGTAATACCTCGAGGTTGATAGTAAACCCGTTTAATGGTACACTTGAAACACGTACGAAACAGCGGCGTGCGTATAACTAATGCTTTTCCGATTTGAGAAATTTACGCAGCGAATAGTTTAAAAAATCCTCTCCGATTGTAAATTATCATAAAACATACTATTTTCTGCGATGATGTGCGTAAGTTATTACTGCGTAATTTAAAAATAAATAAATTTGCTTAGAATTTAAAAGTTATTTTCCAAATTTAAATTCTGAATCTGTTTGTTCTGTTGAAAGTAGGTACCTAGCTATTGTAAAAATTGTTTTTATTTATATTAATTAATATTTCAAATACGTATTTTTTTGTTTAAATCGACGGTTCTGAATATGGGATCTTCTAAAAATTGGAAATCGTTTTGTTAACTTATTTCGTTGTGAAGGTTTAAAAGTCTGTATTTTCAGAATTTTGCATTAAATGCAACATATCAAAACATCACGACTGAAGTAAAACTTCTATAAGAGAGAAAGAAAATGTGCCGGCGCACGGCTCTCTCTTGCTCCTACAGTGTGATACAGCCCGTTCGCCTCGCCCGACTACACTTTTCGTAACGCTCTCGTCAGGCATTCACCAGCTTCCCGAAACTTAAACGAAACTTTCAACATGTCTACTCTAAAACTACAAAATCGCACAATTGTTAATCACATTGTTCTCGAAATTTTCAACGTTTATTGTGATTTTTAAAGTTTCCTAACAGTGTTCATTCGAAAGGTAAATTTATGTTCGAATCTGATGAAAAATTGACAATATTAATTTGTTTTAAAGCCAATATTCTTAGGAAAATATATTAATACTTTCAGCTTCACAACTCCCACAATTATTAAATTTCCGTGATTTTTCACGAGTCTGCACTGGTATATTATTATGCTAAAAGCCATTGCACGTCTATGTTACAAATAATAATGACATACCAATTTGTGTTCAATGTAAAATCGAATTTCATTAATTAATTCTTATATTTATTTTCCCTCTTATGTGTCTAACAAAATAATAATGTTTGTTCATATGAAGCAGTTACTTTGTGATGTGACATTATAATTTAAAATAAAACAATAACTTTGTAAACAAGTGGTAAGAAATAAAAGTGATGTTTACAAAAAAATATATATTATTAGAAAAACGTTTTTTGTTAATAGATTTTTAATACATCTTGATTCTATTGACAAATGGGTTCAGCTATACATATAGGATTTCTCCCGGAATGCAACTAGTTTTCTGCAGTTCCTGTAACATAATGCACATATATTATAACGAATATAACAATTAATTCCAATGAAATTGTAAATAAATCATGTAAATCTAAATTCAAATTAAAGCAAATAACATAAAATTTTAAATAAGTAATATATTCACAAACACAAGTAGATATTCCTTTCATTGTAAATTCTATCAAATAAGATGTTGTGCGGTTGACTGTGCAGTCAGCAACCATTCACCGTAGAGCTTCTTAAAGCCCTGCAACGACATCGTTATTTGAATAGATAGTAATACTTCATTCCAAAGTTTTGATAATGAATAGCTGAAACTTCTCTCAAATACAGCAGTTTTATGCCTGAGAAGAACGAGAACATCTACATTATGTAACTCCTTATTAATTATCATTCTTAACAAGCAGAAATAACTTCGTTAATTTCTAGAACCTTTTGAAATTGGAAAGATTTTCCTTGAAACTCTCAAATGCATTCCAGGGTTCTCAAATACAATACAAGTATATTCCTTTGAAATTGAATTTCCAACACAATTGTGTTTATTCGCGGTACGAAACAATAAACTTATAAATAGCCAATTTTAATTAACCAAGTTCGTTATGACAATATATAAATACGATTTGGGTGTGTGACCGTGATGTACTCGATATTTCCGGTAGTATTCAGAAATATTATTTCAGTTATATAATATGTTGAATGTGGTTCCAATGGATTAATGTTGATGTACAGTTGCCCACCTAGCATATTTATATACAATATGTTTAGGGAAAATACGGTTTACCAAATTGAACAAATTATAACTATGTGCACGGAAAAAAACGTTATTCGAAAAAACGATCATTATAATAGTAAAAACGGGACTGAAGTTCTTACGAACAAATTAACAGGGTTTCAATGTTTATTCTTACATTAACACTGAAACACTGTTAATTTCTTCGTAAGAACTTCAGTCCCGTTTTTAACCGTTTTTACTATTAAAATGATCGTATTTTATAATAACATTTTTCTCCGTGTGAATAGAGGATGTAACGCCGAGTTACAAAACTATGAAACATATTTCATTCAAATGCATCAAGAATAAATAAATCTACTTGTCTATAAATTGTTTTTTAACATTAGCTCGTCTATAATATTCCTCTCAGGGGCGATGTTATCTTTGATTCAATATAAGTACAAAAATCAACACACTTAAATTCAGAAAAAAAGTGTTTAAAAAAAATGGTAAAAACCAAGTTTTTGTAATGGTTTAAAACTTAAATAATCGTTTAATACGTAAATAACCGCTTCCTAAAGAAATAGCTGTTAAATTATCATTTTTCTTTCACGACTTTTGTATGAAAAGAAGAGCTAGATTTTCTAAAAAAAATTAACTAAGATGCTAAACCACTATTTTGGAGCTGAAGCTAAATCTACCTTTATAGGAGCTGAGTTGGCAACTACTACAGCGGACCAGTGATCACTGTGCAACCGATTTCTGAAAGAGTGGATAAAAAAAATTGTATGTGTTTTCCGAGAAAATGTTCAAGGATAGACTGCAGACAGCGCTAATGAATAGAACCAACATAACTTTCTAAGGTTAATAAAGAAATCGTCGACTAAAATATCTCAAATTTGTTTGTACAACTCAGTGTTTCTCAATTGTTGTATAGCCGATACAACGAAGTTATTGATTGCCGGAAAAATACAGTGGCTTTCAAACAGGAACAAATCGCGATAGCTGAATGTTTTGTATTTTATTAACAGTTTTGAAAACATGATTGAACCTAGTCGATAAAAAAACAGTACATACAAACATACTGAACTTGATACGATCCATTCGTCCAACGACAACGAGTGGTAAGACACTTGACTCCCATTCGGAAGGTCGCGGGTTCGAACCCGGTGTGCGCAAATAAATTTTATTTGATTGATTTGTGTTATTTCGCAATCTATTCATTAAAAATAAAATGTAGTATATATGCTACACTTTCTAGAGTGGTAGATACTTTCAGGATCGACCAGGTGAAAGAACACCATTCACAATCGAAACGTTACTTGAAATAGCTTAAGCCGTGTTTGGTGGCCAGATCTGAATAGCCAGGTACTTCCCAACCTTTCTTATCCCCTTTCCTTCCTCACAAAATGCAATAGTCCCAGCGAGAGCACATACGACACGTACGTACGCCATCTGCCTTCTCTTGAAAACGGAAAAGAAGAGAACGATTCCCGTCATGTACGACCTCTCGCAGGGACTAGTATACTCCAGTTCAGGATACAATAATCTCACTGGCACCAAACTGACGGGAGCAGTTGGGACTCCAACCATTTTCCAAAAAAGCTATGGAGTATATTTTTTGTTTACAAACATAAGAATTCAAATTCCTAGGGCCTGAATTTTTAAATGCAATACCTAACATACATTTTTGAAGTAAAACTTCTTTACGCACGCTTGATTTGGGGAGTAAGCTGGCGAATGCGTGACGGGAGCGTTACGAAAAGTGTAATCGGGTGAGGCGAACGATAATAAATCTAAATTAATTTATGTAGAAAATTAGTATATGTTTATATTATACATATAAACATATTTATATACATACATATAGATGGAGCTAAAGAAGTTTTACTTCAGTCGTGTGGTCTAAAGCACACTCGTTTTTTTTTTTTAATATCTACATTTGGAAGAAAAGTAGATGTTATTTGTTTGTATGTGCATATATTTGTTTATTAGTTCAGCTTTGCTTTTGTTCCAATGAGGCCAAATGACGTTTTTTATTGCATATGTTGTAATAATTATAACGATTAATAATATTATTATTAAATTGATGTCATAAAATGTCAGGAATTGTAAACAACTCATTATCACCAATTTTATTGTATGCGTAATATTTTCTTGGCGTGGTTCATTGATGTTTTACTAGTAAACAAAAATAAAATAAAACATTTTACGGTTTTGGACTCGTTACGAAAAATTCTAATCCTAACAAAATCAACAAAATATTTTCACAACAATAAAATATGTATAGTTCGGTCGTGTGTAAAACATTTTTTAAAATTATTTTTATATATTACCTCCACACAGAAGGCCCTGAGGAAAATAATTTCCCTCAGGGCCTGTGTCATCTTTGAAGATACTGCGGGAGGGTCTTTTTGAGGAGAGGAGGGAGTGAACATGGGTATTGAAGAGGAAGGTAATGAAGGAGGAAACACAGAAAGAAGAAAGAGTCGTAGAAACGTTCCGTTCTCTTGACAAATGTCAACCAGGTATATATGTTAAGCGCGCGTTTGGCGTGTTTCCCGACTAATCACCGGTGCTGAGAGGATCATTGACGCTAGTTCCTCGGAGCATCTTAAATTGAAATACCGGTAGAACAAGGATAGCATTCCCAGCCGACGCCTGTGCTCTAAAGATTCTTTTCAATTCAATCATTTTTATCAAACGGACTTCCCGTTTCTGCATAGAGTCGGGGGTGTTTTTCACGTACTTTGGGGCTCGAGACCAGAGGTAACTGTCAAATTCAACCGTGAGGCGCACTTTTTTTACACTTGAACATTGAAGATATAGGTAAATAATAATGCTTGCATGAATGGATGCAATGAATATAATTTAACTAACAACTGTAAAGTTACGACCCCCTGATGACAATTTATTAGTATTACCTATAACGCTTATATTATATGTTAGTTATTATATAAGTCGAATCGTAAATATTTTATGAATCTATCGACTTGCATTAATAAAATTGGAATGTACACAAAAGCGCCTTAAATGGAAAACTAAACTACAAAGTTAAATCATCAATGTTAAAGATATGGTAACAGTTAAAATATGGAAACCACTTGTTTATATAATATGCAGGAATGTAGGTATAATGTTCTATTTTTTGAGAAGTGAAAAAATGAGGGAGAGGGAGGATAGGTTAGAAAAATACCTACCCAAAGCCTTTTTCGATTTTGAATGCTGATCTTTCACCAATGCGGTATAGATAACAGCGACAGTTGGAAGCAATACAAAGCTTAGCATTGAATGTATTTGTGAATCGGTATACACAAGTATCATTAGAGGAAGAGGGACAATTAGTGTATACGATGCTTGTAAAATAATAATGATGAAGCTTAGGTACAGCGTGTCCTATTCATTTCGGTTCCTGTCTGATCCGTGCATGTTTTCGCTAATGTAATAATCTAGGTTTCAGTAGTTTTTCTGCCATGACTTGTTTATTTTACTTTTCATCTCATTTGTTCATTAGTCAACATATACTACTAATAAATATTGGTTATAGACAATGGCTGATGCTAATAACACATTCACATTGCACATATCTATGAATATATATAATTCATTCCTGTAGATTATCATTTTACGATAAACTATTTTTAACCTTCAGTATTTTAAAACAATGAAATGAAACAATATTCGGCACGTCAAAAAACGTTAAAAACGTTTTAAACGAATTGTGAAATAATCATTAATTGTTTTGATTTTTATTAAATTCTAAATGAAACACGCCGTAGGTTACGTAAGTTATGCATCTGTGTGAGTATTGTGATGAGTCGACTTAGGAAGATAGACCTTTTCCTGCACGGGATAATTTCCTGCAGGGATTTAATCCGTACGTATATCCTCTATCTGTTACACGAAGAAGAATGTCCTGGTGTGGGTTTCTTTCTTAAACAAGTTTACAATTTTATTCCGGGATAGATGAAATTTCACACACTTTCGACGTTCGAAACAAGATAAAGGTCACCGTCTAAAAGAAATTTCAAAAAACCACACCCACCCACTTATCCCACCCCTTAAGATGAAACCCGGGGTGGAGAAATTTGAAAAATAGATTTTACTAAATTGCTCGTACTCTACCGGATATTGAGCGAAAGGGACAATGCACCTCGGGCTACTAATATTCTAGCTAAAATCGAGGTTTTGTATTCGCCACTTTTCTCCTCCAAAAGTGGACTGATTTTCAATTTTTTACCAACTATATAAGAAAAAACTATTCTATGTCTGTACGTTTTGCTTTTTTTTAAAAAACATTATATAGTTTGTATACTGAACGTCTTTTGAAAACGCGTTTAAACAAGTCAATTTTATTGATTATTGAGAGGTCATAACTTCTATAAAAAGTAACTTATCAAAAAAAACAAAAAGTACCGACACGCTAGTAGTTGTAATATTTTATGTAAAAACAATATTTTCTCTAGGGTTAAAATCCAAAAAGATAAATAGGGAATACGTTTGTATGAAAAAATAACCGCCGGGTATCCCCTTAAAGCCGAATCTTGTCCCTTTTTGATAATTTTTTGCACCCTTTAAGAAAATGGAAAAAAAAAGTTTTCTTAAGCAAACAGCATAAATAGCTGTACAGTCTCACTAAACTGTAATTACATTATTATTGCATTCAAATAATAAAAAAATGCATATCTCACCATAATTTCAAAACTATTCTAAAAATTCAACTTTATTCGGTCGTTTTTCAGACTTTAGATTGCTCCGCTTGGCTAGAGGAACAAAAACGTATACAAAGTGTAGGCTCGTAGGCTGTAATAAAAGTTCCACTGCGGCGCATATGTTATCTTGGCGACAGAAAAGTTTCAGGTGGGAAGGTTGAGAAAATTCTCCCCCGCCACATTATTATTTTGTCTCCCGGGCGAACCCTCTGCTGTGCTCTTTTCTCGCTTGTTTGATAATATCGCCCTCTTTTCTGACTACAAAAGGACATGTGTTTATTTCAGAACGTAGTAGTTTCAAGTAAAATCGTTTTGATACGTTATAAAACCTGTCGAGGCCCTAGCATACTCGCTCGATAACGATCGATAGGATAACTGTCGGTAACTTCTCATCGTTCCCTAGCATGACTACAGATTGCCAACGAATAAGTGGCAGTTCACAATGACTAAGTGTCCTTAACATATTATTCTAAAATACGATCATTTAATTCGTCAAAACGGTTAAAAACGGGACTGAAGTTCTTACGAACAAATTAACAGTGTTTCAATGTTTATTGGCGGGAAAATGTAAGAATAATTTGTTGGTATACGTACGAAATTTCGTACACCACCAAATTATTCTTACATGTTCCCGCCAATAAACATTGAAACCCTGTTAATTTGTTCGTAAGAACCTCAGTCCCGTTTTTACGAATAAAATGATCGTATTTTAGAATAACATTTTTCTCCGTGTACGTCAGCGATGTGTAGCTGTCCTAGGGAACGATGAGAAGTTACCGATAGTTATCTTATAGATCGTTATTGAGCGAGGTGCTAGGGCCTGGTTTGGAGTTTGGAGTGCTAGCACCACTGTCTTAAATTTATCAACATTAACATGCTAAGCTTAAAAAAAAAATCAATAATATCGATGATTAGTCGACCTTCGCTGGCATGCCCGAATATCGACAATGACTTTATTATAGTCCAACTAACGTTTTGGAAAGAAAATGACCACAAGTTATGTGCATCACAGACCCTAGCGCACTAGATAGGATAACTATCGGTAACTTCTCATCGTTCCCTAGGACAACTGCACATCGCTAACGTACAAACAAAAGTTGATATCGAATATGTTAAGGACACTTAGTCATTGTGAACTGTCACTTAGGTATTCGTTGGCGATCTGTAATCATGCTAAGGAACCACGAGAAGTTACCGATAGTTGTCCTATCGATCGTTATCGATCGAGTGTGCTAGACCCTCAGGATACGTACCACAGTCGATCGATTTAGCATTTCTAGGTAACGTCAGTAACTTGTCGTCATTACCAAGTACGACTGCAGATCACCAACGAACAAACGAATTTCACGTCAAATAAATTAAAAATACTTTCTTATTGTGAACTGTTGTTTGTTCGTTAACTATCATTTTAATTATAAGAAAATAAATACTTTATTATCTTATTAAATCAAAATAATCGACATGTTTCGAAATCAATAGCTTCTTCGTCAGAATAAAAGTATATAATATATTTCTTCAATCTTTGCAAAATTACTTTGTGACATCATTTTAATTAAATGAAACAAATTAATTTGTGTAAACCACCTAATCACATGTTATAATATGTACATGTTTCAAAACCGATGGTTTCTTCGTCAGGAATATTTTCATGTTATTATCCTGACGAAGAAACCATCGGTTTTGAAACATGTAGGATGTGATTATAGTGGATTATACAAAGTAATTTGTTTTATTTAATGTATATAATATATACCATAAGTATATTGCTATGCTATGTATACTTTTGTGAGCCAAAGTGCGAGCGGATCCAGCGACATTTCGCGCCGATTGCCGTTGCTTCATTCCTTTCCCATAATTCGTGGTTCCTGATTTTCATCCTGTTTGTATACAGCCTTAATTATTAACGATGTTACCCTGTTAAGAATGCGCCGCAGGCCGATGTTTTGTATAGCCCCGGTGTTTGTCGACACCGAAAATATTTTCATTTATGCCTTGGGTGCCAATTGGATGTGAATTCTAAGTAGAACACCAAGGAGCCAGCGAGCGACTCGAGCGTACATCGAGAAAAGGCTGAGCGGCATTTTTCATACAAAACTTAAATTTGGGTTTGAGGCTAAAATATCCAACCAAACCGAAAGATTATTAAGAATTATTATAAGCAATAATTATTAGCCTGAAACACTCATCAATATTGAAAACTCTCCCGAGAAAAGATATGTGTCGCCGACGGGACTCGAACCCGCACCCCTCTGTTTGCCGGACAGGAGCTCTACCATTAAGCTACGGCGGGATACCTCCTACCCGCCAAATGATTCAATATATACCTAGTGTTTCATTCAACAATTATTGCTTATTATATTTTTTCACCTGCAAACAACCAACTTTATTTATATGAGAAAGGCATGTAAGTGCTAACTCTCTCACTAGGTGGCGTCGAGACATTACATCTACATTTTTTGGTGAAAATACTTTTAACTCGTCAAATATTGATTATTTTTTAAATTGATAAACTAATGTTTAGGACAAGATTTTTTATGCATAGCACAAAGGGTAACAATTATTATAAGCAATAATTATTAGCCTGAAACACTCATCAATATTGAAAACTCTCCCGAGAAAAGATATGTGTCGCCGACGGGACTCGAACCCGCACCCCTCTGTTTGCCGGACAGGAGCTCTACCATTAAGCTACGGCGGGATACCTCCTACCCGCCAAATGATTCAATATATACCTAGTGTTTCATTCAACAATTATTGCTTATTATATTTTTTCACCTGCAAACAACCAACTTTATTTATATGAGAAAGGCATGTAAGTGCTAACTCTCTCACTAGGTGGCGTCGAGACATTACATCTACATTTTTTGGTGAAAATACTTTTAACTCGTCAAATATTGATTATTTTTTAAATTGATAAACTAATGTTTAGGACAAGATTTTTTATGCATAGCACAAAGGGTAACAATTATTATAAGCAATAATTATTAGCCTGAAACACTCATCAATATTGAAAACTCTCCCGAGAAAAGATATGTGTCGCCGACGGGACTCGAACCCGCACCCCTCTGTTTGCCGGACAGGAGCTCTACCATTAAGCTACGGCGGGATACCTCCTACCCGCCAAATGATTCAATATATACCTAGTGTTTCATTCATTCTTGAATGAAACACTAGGTATATATTGAATCATTTGGCGGGTAGGAGGTATCCCGCCGTAGCTTAATGGTAGAGCTCCTGTCCGGCAAACAGAGGGGTGCGGGTTCGAGTCCCGTCGGCGACACATATCTTTTCTCGGGAGAGTTTTCAATATTGATGAGTGTTTCAGGCTAATAATTATTGCTTATAATAATTGTTACCCTTTGTGCTATGCATAAAAAATCTTGTCCTAAACATTAGTTTATCAATTTAAAAAATAATCGAAAGATTATTTTTTAATCAAAAGGTTTAGCAAATATCTAGTACGGATATGTGTTTTTTAATTATTTTATTTTTAAATTTAGTTTTTTGTGAGTTAATGATAATTATTTAAAAGAAACGAGTGTGCTTTAGACCACACGACCGAAGTAAAACTTATTTGGCTCCATCCATATGTATGTATATATGTATTTTTATATGTGTAATATATACATATATTAATTTTCTACAAATATTTATTTATTTCAATTTATTATCGTTCGCCTTGCCGAATCACACTTTTCGTAACGCCCTCTTCACGCATTCGCCAGCTTTCTCCAAGTCAAGCGTGCTTAAAGAAGTTTTACTTCAAAAAAATGATTTTGCTCTATTTGCTGTAAAGATATAAAATAAACAATTAAAATTAATTAAAAAACGCTTAAAAGGGGTAAATTAAAATTAAAACGATTAATTTACTTTGGAACACGAATTTGTCATTTATAAATTATTATTTTTTCAAAAAAGAACGCCTTTTTTAAGAAATTATATTAATTACAACCTAGTAATTACAACGAACTCATAGAGAAATGCCAAAGTTGCTTATAAAATCAAGCAAAAATGCATTCTCTAATGACCTACACAAGGTGTCCGGGGCTAAAGTGCACAAACCTCGGCAGGTTATTCTACAAAACAAGGTAAAAAAGTTTTTTCTAAAATCAAACTATTTATTTTTGTTTTCGGGTAAAAAAGTTTAATTGTTTGGAAATGGAAAAAATAATATTCATCTACGGAAAAATATTTTTGTACGGAAAAAAAATTGGAATATCGAAAAAAGTTATTTATCTTCACTTTTACCATTATGTTGAATTACCTCGCGAAATTTGTGCACTTTACCCCGGTCACCCTGTATATCATAATTTAAGACACAAATAAATAAAATAGAACGTATCCGCATTAGATAGGTATTTGCCACATACTTTGATTCAGTTGAATATTTTTTGCAACCGCAAAGCCGTTCCTCTTAAGTATCGCTGCATCAAACACTGAAGTGGAACTACACCACACGACCACACATCAGTGACATTATAACAATATACACTCGTATGTGTGCTTGTGGACTTGTGTTTGCAATCGTCATTTCTACTGATGCCTCAGTGGGAGGCGTTTCGAAATGCCAGCGGGTAACAGTAATGCTAATAATGCCTATTTGCGCAACTACACTACACATGTCACTTTCATTGTCCAGTATCGAGTGTACTCGGGACCCAAATAATTTTACCTAATGCCGTAATGAAGCCTTTAAATATACACCTGCCCTGCTTTGAATACTGTTTACCCTCGATATAAATACCACTATTACTTTAACTTACTATTTTCCTCGCTTATTGTTCAAGACTCATATTTGCACACACATCAGGGACTTATATTTTAAATACAATCTGTTTTTAATCGTTTAATTCACAAATATTTAAACAATGATTCTTTTACAGACGAGATAAATACCATCATTGATTTGACTTATTATTTTCCTTGCTTATTGTTATTTGGCCATACATCAGAAGGACTTATATTTTTAATACCATCTACTATTTTCAATCATTTAACTTACATTGCTTTTTAAACAATGGTTCTTAAAGTTTGCCAACGGTATAAATTCCACATTTGATTTAGCTTTTATTTTTCCATTTTTCCTTGTTCAATACTTATTTTTGGACATACATCAGGAACTTGTATTTTTAACCAAACTTTATTATCATTTAACTTTTAATGCAATTTATACAATGGTACTAAAATAAACAAAAAATTGCAATTCAAGTTACAAAATACATTTGAAAATTTCAAATTAATATTGTATTCTCAGGTATTTGTATATCGTGGTACTTGCGTTATTAAGTATTTGATCAGTGGTATATGATCTCACGCAAAAACAAGCTTCAATGTACATATTTATTTATTATATTTAAAATACCCAGTTCCAGCGAAAAAATCTTTACAAATTTAATAAAACCACAAAATCTTGACATTCAAGTGTTTTTTCTATGGATATTTCATTGCAATTTTTATTTCACTTTGAATAATTATTGTCGAAGTTCCAATTCTGAAAATAACAATTAAAATAATTTTCAGTTAAAAGTATTATGTAATTATTGGTAGGTACTTAATCGCTTGTCTGAATTCTTCATACAATTAGTTTTTAGTCCAATTTTGAAAATGGAATTAAATTCAAAGCGAATTTGTATGGAATGAACCAGAGTTTCAGCTGTCATATCAAAAACTTGGCAACCATGAACTGCCGCGTCGCTCTCCGTGGCAACTAGCAGTGAGCGCCTCCGCCCACTCAGGCAACTGAAAACTCTCAACTGCCAACTGTCTTTGTATGACAATGTGATGGCCCGCACACTACACAATCACACAAAACCCCGTTGTCAATGGTAACGCAAGCGGTGGCTTGCGACCATCTTGCGACTGTCACTGCTCATTGCCCTGGGCTTCCGTTGCTAGTTGCGAGTTGTCAGCTGATTGTTATTCGTCTATGGTTAAACAAGCTTTTTGACCAATCAAGACAGAGAAAACAGCCGGTTTTAGTTGGTTTTCAGTTGCCTCAGTGGGCGGAGCGCCTGAGAGTTTCGAGTCACTGCTTGCGTTGCCATTGACAACAGGTTTTTGAGAAGTTGTGTACATACACAGGCTAGCGAATTGAGTTGAAAACTTTTTTTTTTTCAGTTGTCCGTCAGCGGAAGCACTTACGCAGGATGCACAGCCAATCGAATTTGGTATTTTTGATTGATGTCACCCTAAGTTTTTTTTTGTGTGTGGATTCAGCATGGCTGGTGAAGTAGGTGGAATGAAGAGTATACGAACAGTAGGTCTTTATTCACTTAGATCAAACAGTTTAGATCGGCCACCATAACACGGGCATGTGCGTACCATGGAGGTCATAAAATCCACAAATTTTATAATTACTAAGCAAAGAATAAAGAAACATAAAATTAAAAATTGATGTTGTTGGGTCGTGTCTCTTGAATCAGGTTTTTCATAAAATTCTGGGCATTTTAAATGGGTCAGGGGAATTACCTGGAAGCTCTGAAATGTTAATGTTATGATCATGGAGAAACTTTGTCACGGCCTTGGCCTTGTGGGCGATTCAATAATCTCACTGATAAATAACTGCTTGCTTTTATACCTAAATTTTTGGAAAGTGCATTCCTTCCCTGCCTTATTTTCGTAAAAACTTACTTGTTTTTTTGCAAAATTATGTTTTTGTAACATCCACCTTTTATTATATATGAATATTATATATCTGTTCTTTGTAATGTTATAAAAAATATGCATTATGAAGGCATACCTAAATATGCAAGAGTTTTATTATGTTTTCCTGCTAAATAAGAGTTTTTCACAATAAAAACAAGCCACATGGGAATTTTCTGTAAATAATTTCAGTACGAATTTTCTTTAAATAAATTCAGTATGACTTTTGAAAACCGAAATTATGGCATTTGACATGGAATTTTTCGGCACGCTTTTTCACGGAATAAATGAAAATATTTGTATGATGAAACGTCAAGTTAAATTATTTTAGATACATTGAAAAGTAAATAAAAGTTATTTTTTTATATTCTGGGAGTATTTTTTAATGTAAAAAAAAATGCTATAAAATCGAGTCAAGTTCGGTGAGCTACTAAAAGATCCACGGTGGATTTCTTGGCACACTAGGGGTTGCAATAGATATTTCTTTATTTTTTAATTTACTGTTACTCTAAGTATCTTTTACTTTGTTCGCTGTGAGGATGGGTAAAGTGCAGAATGATCGGCTTCGGCCTTCATTTAACCTTTTCCGCATTCGCTTAGTGACGAAGAGAACAACCTACATACATTTGTTTCCATTTCTCATTGCAAACTATTATATTATATTCTAATAAAAAATAAGATACAGCATTTTATGTATATTTTAATTAATATTATGCGATCAATCAAATACCACGCATTTACGACACATTGTTGTAATTTTTTTTAAAAAACCTTTTCAGAATTGAACTTGTTCTATATTAATGTTACCTGACTCTTGGCACATATCCACCAAGGCAACGACCGCGACATTTAGATAAGTTATAGAGATGAGCAAAATATATCATTGAAAATAATAATATAGCTCATATTTGGTGAAATTTACATCTAGCAGAAAAAAAATTGCACTCTAAGTGCATACATATATATATGCGTAAAGTAACATTTACTACCGAAATCAATTAAAAATTTAATTTAATTCGATAAAGATAATACATGTATATATAGCATTATTTATATTATAATGCCTACATTCCTGTAATTAAGCATAATAAATAAAGTGGGTATAATGTAAAAATGTATCAAGTGGCTGCGAGTATACATAAGTATATACCTAGAAGACATTTAGGAGATTATCGATTTGTCTACTTTAAATTGCTTTCATCTAGTTATTTCTACTAAGCAACTACCTACAGGGATAAATTTATATTTTTTTAATGTTTTAATTATGGTAATATTTTAATCCTAACTCATGAATAGAAAATGCATATTTAATTCGCGGAAATGATAAAATCCATGGCCGTCGCATACTCGTATTATAGGTTCGAGTGTATCAAATATATATAGTTAGCGTTCAAAAAGATGAAAATGATTTAAAAGGGAGATAGGTAAATACGATTGCTAGAGGAAGAAAAAAGCTTATAATCAAATGCCTGAAATCTCTCGACGAATTAGAAAAACTGTAATTTTTTTCATACCATTTTTTACCGCTCTTTGCGAATTTGTGATTGAGAGAGTGACGTTTCTTTTCACGAATTATTTATTTCCTTATTATGTTATGGTTCGTAATTAAATAGGAAGGTATTTAAATAGTTACATACTTACAAATCTAATGATTTCAGACTAAATTTTGGTTTTGATTTATTAAATAAGGGAGAATTAGAAACGTACTTTTTTGGACACAATGTCTACTGTTTAGTGAGGTACTAAAAGGAATGGTCTATGGAATATAGGTGCCTTTACCTATAATAACCAATTTGCGTGTGTTCATGTTTGACAATAATCGTAGCTTAGTCAATACTACAATATTCTACCTAGAATCACTAGTCATTGTCATAAATTTTAAATAAAACGATCCTTTCCTGACCTTGTGCTATTAGCAAATCATTACTGAAAACATTATAAGTACAATATTAAAAAAGAAACCGTAGTTACTTAGGAAACCAAAACAGCGTTGTTTTTCAGATAATTTTTAATTGATAAAAATGTTTAAGACAATATTTTTATGCATAGCACAAAGGGTAACAAATATTATAAGCAATAATTATCAGCCTGAAACACTCATCCACTTTGAAAAATCTTCCGAGAAAAGATACATGCCGCCGACGGGACTCGAGTCCCGATAATTGTTACCCTTTGTTTTTCAGAATTTAAAATAGTTCAAATTATGTAAAAATGGGTTGAGAACGAAGGGTCTAGCAATTTGTATTTATTTATTATTTATAATATAACTAGCTGAAGTACCGGCGCTGCCCGTCTTTACGCAAATTTTTTAGAAATCGTATGCAGTAATTTTCATCTTATTTTGAACTACATGTTTGCAAAATTCTGCTTGGGGTAGGAAAACGGGATGGGTTGGTTTTTAGAAATCTCGTGTACACATCTGTAAAGAAGTGTTTTAGATACAGAGGTTATCGACAGTTTCAGTAACCGGACAACTCAATACAGCAACAGTTCGACACTTTTGAAAAGTGATATAAAGTCATGAAAAGTAATGAAACTAGGTTAAATAAGTTTCGTTACGTTAGGTTTATAGGTTAACTTTTTGCATCACTTGTAATGATCATATATCACTTTCAAAGGTGTGTTGATTTGTTACCGTGTTGAGTTTTCATCGAACCGTTAGAAAATAGCAAATCAATAACTAATTATTAAAACTTTGAAAAAAAAATTACATTCTCTATCATTAAGACATCTACAACAGATTCTTTTGATTTTTTTAAAGTTATTCTAGAGGCTAGTACGCGTCCATAGTTTTGGCTGAAACCGAAACCGAAACCGCGGCCGAAATACGTTATTGGCCGAAATTTGCCGAAGCCATAAACCATGAACATGAATCCTTTATTAACCGAAACTTGCCTTAACCATAATAAAATACCGAGTATCTTTATTACAAGAATGTCGGTCGGTCACCACCCCGAGTAGTGTGGAAAATTGGATAACGATAAACTACAATTTAAGATAATTCCAACAGACAGTAAATGATAATATTATTACTATTAGATAGTTCTTGTGGTCATATTTCACTTTGGAATCTTTGACGATTTACGAGCTGTTCAAGTGTTTGTTGAACATCGTAGTAGTTACCTGTAAATAATTCTTACTCAAATATTTATCTTCAAACGACATCAAGAAATAATCCATTTAACCCCCCACGCCACTGACATATTCTGTAAGGTATTCCGCTTTGCAATAAAATTCAAATAATTGGAATATTTTTGAACATATCCGAAAAAAACTGTTTTTTAAGTTAATGAAATACGCTTTCAAATGACAATAAATATTAAAAATAAATACATAATTTATGGAATACTAGCAATACTAGCGGCATGCCTTGAAATACCACTCAAATAAAGAAAATGAATGCGTGTTCTTTCCCATGCATCCCCGTTCCCCTTCGACCTTCCCTTCCCCCGCTCACGCCACAACCCGTCCCACGAACCCTCCCTCCCGGATTCCTCTTCCGTCTTATCTCGCTGCCGCTAAACTATATGAAATACACACATTTCTCAAGCTACTCGAGCGCCATCTTTATACATTTTTAAAACAAATTTCATAACGCCAGAGCTCACCATTATATATAGAAACCATCGCGGGTGTGAGAACAACAAAGTTTCATAGTAATAGTATTATGAATGGTTTAGGATTGCATAAAAGACAAACTAAGAAAAAATAATTTTATATTATTTTAATGAAAATATAATTTTTTTTATAAAAATTGCTTACTTTACGGTTTTTTTTAACTAAAATTATTGATTTTATACACATAATAATATGTAATAAAAAATTCACAAAGTTTCATAAAAATATTTCACTATGAAACTTTGGTTTCATAGAGATGTATACTTTAATTCTTATGTGGTTAACTTTCAGATTGAATATATAAAGCGTGTGGTTTTCTCTTTCTAAAACCGTTTAGATAATATTTCTCACCATGGAAGTAAGGGAGACACAACGATTTTTATGAGAACTATGTATATGAGCTGTACCTGAGAGCGAACAAATTAGCGCGAGGGGTTAACTCGTAGTAATTAAAACGTCATGCAGAGTCGTAAAACGAAAAATATTACAAACGTCAATTAACTTTATCTTGTTATGATAATCAAACTAATAAACATAGGTAGCTCTTTTAAACTACGTATATCCCAGGGGTGTGCCTTGAAATATATATTTTCAATTAAAAAATAATATTAATTTTTATTTTAAAAAGCAAAAGCTTTATGGATAAAAGCGTTATATTGGTAGAAACTGTATAAAAATAATGCAATAAATTGTCTTAAAAATTTCAATGCCACATTTGTATGCTTTTGAAACATCTGAAGAAAAGTCTCAGTACGCCACTGGGGCGTGAATTGCCCTAAATATTTTTGAACCGGATGGTTTTATAAATTATTGCCTTATCTAAAAATCACGCGTATAATATATCGCCTATAAAAGTTTTTTTTATCAATATGTTATCGACCATCACATTGTGAACTGATATGTATTTATGACGCCGGCACTTGATCGCACACGGAGAAAAATGTTATTCTAAAATACGATAATTTTATTGGTAAAAACGGGACTGAAGTTCTTACGAACAAATTAACAGGGTTTACTTTGTTCATTGGCGGGAACATGTAAGAATAATTTGTTGGTATACGTAATTTCGTACGTATACCAACCAATTATTCTTACATTTTCCCGCCAATAAATATTGAAACACTGTAAATTTGTTCGTTAGAACTTCAGTCCCGTTTTTAACCGTGTTTACGAATAAAATGATCGTATTTTAGAAAAACATTTTTCTCCGTGCATACTTGCGTAAAATGTATTTTTACCCATTAGATGTTAAAGTTTCATAAAAAGGCATAATAGAGCATCGAAATAGTGCAAGATATAATATGAACTATAATACATAGGTCTTTTCAGATCGGAAAAATATATATTTTCTGTTATGGCAATTCCAATTCGATTTTAATACCAAAATAAAAATAGATGTTCGGGTTGATGTGATTTTGGTTTATTTTTCGCATTGTCGGACTGCCAATAGGGGAAATAAAAAAAATCAGTAATGCTTAATTTTCGGAGGCAGGTATGGGTACTGACTTTCCGGGAAGCATTTATCGAATAACCAAGACCCCTGCCTTAGGTCCCCTCAAGTGGTACCTATTTTCTTCTATGTAATTATATACCGTTTGTTTCTGCAAAATAAAATAAAATACAATATATAATAAATACACCAATGATCTCTTTAAATCCCATATTTTCACACAAATATATCGAAATGTATGTTTAACGTGAATAAATTAAAAATAGGTACTGAATACAGTGTACAATCAGGATGTTCCATTTACAAGCAAGATAATGGTTTCAAGGCTTTATCAGACTGTTTATCAAAAGCTTGTGAATTACTTCATCCGAACAACACCTAACAGTCTCAAACAACAAGTTACTCAAAGGAAATAAAACATCATTAATACATTCCCCCTTGTACACAAATCTCTATATACCATACATTGCCTTTACGCTGATTAAATCAAATCCTTCCTCTCTCGACTTAAAAGGTTTTCGGATCTTTGGTAGTATTTATTTACTATCGTAAATTATGTTCAACACATGATTCCAAATGACATTATCGAATATAGTTCTTCTTCTTATAAAGTTGATCCAAGAGAAATATAGTTATAACTTAAAAAAAAAAAAAAAAAAAAAAGTTATAACTTTTATAACTTTTTTTTTTTTTTTTTACAAGATCATCAATGGCCATACATCTATTGAATTTCTAAGAAAAATCGATAAACTTCAGTACACACACAGATATGAGACGAGGAAAAGAAATGAACTGAGACTCCCCTTCAGGAAAAAAACACAGAGTCAAAATTCGTTGATGTACGGAGCGTTGAAGATATTTGGAGAATTACCAGAAGAAATAAAATTAGAAGAAAACATAAAAACATTTAAAATTAAGTTACGTAAATATGTGATTGATGTGTTGTAAATGTATTACTTTAATTATGTATATATATAAGGATTGTATTAGGACATAGATAACTATGTACCTACTTAAAATGTCTCAATAAATAAATAAACTTGCATTATAACAGGGGGGAATGGTCTATTTTCAGTTTCGCTTTAATTCAGTCAGGAAACAAAGACAGACAATCAATGTATTAGCTATTCGTTTTGAAACTAGCCTTGAATGCCGAAACAGATGTCATAAAAATGAAAACTTCTTTTTCTTTCGTATGGAGGGTATTAGAGGGGGATTTTTAGGTTTGCGGGCTAGTATAGGGCCTCTGCGGGCTAGTCTAGTGTGTAGACCTCATCGCCTCTTCTTTCGAGAACATATTTTTCTTTTTAAATTACAATTTCGTGAAAGTTTGGGTGTAGAAAACTATTTTTTCCCGAAACCCTTTTTCGAGCGATTTCTGTAGGTAAATTTATGAGAGTCTACGGCAGTTGTCCCATTCGCACGTTTCGCATTCGCATGTATGTGGATTTATTTTAAGCAGGACAGAATACAGACCATGAAATACCTAAACTTTCCACTTGTGGTGCAAAGACTAGCCTCTTAACCTATTGATGGCGAAACAGAGTTTACGAGGCAATGAGAACCCAGACTGATGACTAAATGAAAACCAAAAAATTCTAATTGGAGAACATAATATCAACTACTCTCTTATTATTGCTTTTTGAAATTTCACTTTGCGACGTCATTTTTATTAATTGAAAACAAATCACTTTGTACACAAAACTTATTTAATCAAAATTATCAATACATTTTGAAACCAATTTGCTCCTCCACACTTCTAATACCGGTCCACTCTCGTACATTTGGCAGCCAAGACATTTGTCTCCTACCAGATTCACATCTTGCCTTTTAATATTAGTTGGAGGATACTTTAATGACCATTTTGAATCTATTGTAGAGCTAATAATAAAACAATGTAATCTTACTAATATTATAAATGCGAAAGTTTGTATGGATATATGTTTGTTTGTTACTCTTTCACGCAAAAACTACTGAATGAATTTTAATAAAACTTTAAAATAATATAGCTCTTACATCAGAATAACATATAAGCTATAATTTAAAAAGCTAGCTATGTATTTTCAATATATTGAAAATAATAATTATTGTTTAATAGAAAATGTCAAAATTTGAACATGACATTTTGTAAAACAATGATTGTTAAATCAAAATTCTATTTTAGAAAATATTTAAATCAGTGAATTTATTTGAAGTACTCGCCTGATACTTTAAGTCGAATCAAGAATTATAGATATTTTAAATAAATAGATTACTCGAAGTACTAATCCTACGCAGACGAAGTCGCAGGCAGAAGCTAGTCTGAAATAAAATCACTAAAGAATCGATAATGGATATTACTACTCCTAAACTATTCCTAAAATAATGCTGTTTTGTTTGGTAGGGTAGGTTTCCATATATTTAATTCTGAATCTAGAGCTAATTATAAAACAATGTAATCTGAAATACAATTACTAAAGGACAGATAATGGTTACTGTTAAAATATATGACAAAAGACAGTAGCTTTCACTGGTTCCTTCTATTTACGTCTCTACGGCCGCGGTGTAGCAGATAGGATGGTACGGTGAGCCAGAGGGTGGGTTTAGGCGGTGGCTGGACATCCGTCACGTGGTGCGGTCACGTGGCTCGCCGTGTCACGGGGCTGGCCGCATCTCCAATCACTTTATCTCTAACAAGAACAGCTTGACACACTTATCTCTACAGGCGGCCTAAGAGGATCTAAGGAACGAACAACTTTTTTGTTTTAAATACATACGGATTATTTTAAGCTCTTTTAAATGTATTTTTATTGACTAGAGTTATTTATATATTTCTATTTATTTTACAGTTACATTAATGTATTGTAATATATCGTCTTTGGGGATGCTGCGTGGAGGGTATTTTTAAAGAAATGAAGGGGAGGAATTTCTGAGAAGGATAAAGGTTTGTGGGGTTGGTTTGGGTACCACAATGCTTGCATTCCTATATATATATATATATATTTTTTTTTTTTTTTTACATTATCTCCGACAGAAGGTCCTGAGGGGAAAAAATCCCTCGTGACATCTTTGGGGATACTGAGTAGGGTGTTCTTGGGGAGGTTCTGGGAAGGAAAAAGGTATGAGAGGTGGGTAGGAATCTGGGGGTCGGTGTGTCCAGTAGTGACTGTATGATTCAATACCTAACACTGGGGTGCGAGACGATGGATCGACAGTCCGGCTGGATAGGTATAAAGGTATATTAATACTTTTTTTCTTTCTTATAAAATTATTTACAATATGTTTCGCTAAATCCTTTCTGGCCCCCTAGATCGAAAGATTGATAGGATAACTTTCGGTAACTTCTCAGCGTTCATTATTATGTTAAGTTTGTTTACATACCTTTCATTTTTTATGTACCTGAATTGTGTAAAAAATTTTCAATAAAAAAAAATTACTTTACGAAGGGCATCTTCAGACTGATTGCCTGAATCTGAAAGGATTTTATTGCGTAGCGATTTTTTTCGACCTTGTGACAGAATATGCCCGAGGAGAGAGGTTAATAAAAACAGTGAAAACCATTTTCTAAGGTGTTTTAATGTATAAAATGTCATTTTTTTTATTTTTTTTATTTTTTTATTCTTCGTTTGAACACCCGCTAAACTGCCAAAGCAGTTTGTCAGCAGGTCAATTTAACAATAATTATAATATAATATAGTACACATATTACAAGAAACCATAATTTGTAAAATAAGTACAGAAGAATAACTTATGATATAATAACAATACAAAGGCACATGGAAAAACATACAGAGGAATAACTTTCAAGTAATTACAAAATAACGGCATAAAATATTCAGAGAGACAGTTTTAACACAGGCAGATTACTCATATTTATATTTATACATAAGATAAGATTACAAAAAACTATCAATATAAAAAATCTTGATCTATTAACCATTTTTTAATTTTGGTTTTTAGTTTGGTGGTGCAATT
The DNA here is from genome assembly GCA_951813805.1 of Limnephilus auricula. Lineage (NCBI taxonomy): Eukaryota > Metazoa > Arthropoda > Insecta > Trichoptera > Limnephilidae > Limnephilus > Limnephilus auricula. The sequence continues at coordinate 8,819,058 of OX638391.1, read as the reverse complement.
TGATTGATCTTTTATGTGCATTGGAATCTTATTAAATATGGTAGGCACAAGTTAAGAAAAAGTCCGTTGTCCGTATTTATTTGTAATTTTCGGAATGGACATACCCTCATTTTTACTAAATCTTGTGCCATGTGTATGATCTACTTTTTCTTTGTATATTGAATCAGACGTTAGGTTTTGGCATACAATTTTAAACCATAGTATTCCTCGAACGGGTAATATATTAACTGACTCATACAATAATTTTGTATCTCTTCTTAGTGCATAAATATTTTTGCTTACCAAAAGCTTGGTCATGGAGTTTTGAATTGATTGAATGTAACCTATATTTGTCTTGCATGAGTTTCCCCAAGATGTTATTCCGTATCTGATTGTAGATTCCGCTAGTGATAAGTAGATTATTTTTAACGTACTTATAGGCATAAAATATTTAATTTTGTAAATTCGCCCCGCAATAGCTCGTAGGCGTTTGCAGATGTTGCTTATGTGAGAATCCCATTTCATATGTGCGTCTACAGTTATCCCTAGATATACATACTTTTGTACTAGTTCAATGGTTCCACATTTACAGGACTGTGAAGAGTTGTGTATACACTCAAATGAATGCGATCTTATTATAGGCGTTATTACTTATAGGCGATCTTATTATAGGAAGAACTTTTGTTTTGAGTATTGCATATATGTATGTTGCTTTTTATACTTACGTTAAACGGTCAGCTTTCTTGTTATGAACATTGTGTAGCTTTTTCTTGTTGAAATTTATAGGATATCGCAACTATGTCTATATACACAGCACAATGAAGACAAATGATCGGTCAGTGGTTCAGTGGGCATCGCGTTTGGGTACCACCCAGGCGTTCCGTGTTCGATTCCTCGGCTGGCTAAGTCCTCCATCACAACACAAGCAACATCTTCCGCTTAGTGTGGTGGTAGTAGGAGATTTTCAAATGTTGTTGGGTTATTCGTAACCTGGGAATGTTTGTCTTTCTTTAAAAAAAAAAAAAAAATCAATGTAAAATATAATTAAACCTACGCCATGATTATGTTTTGTCGTGTATTAAAAAAAATATAAGAAAAAGGATTGGAATAAATATTATTAAAACTTGGGCAAAGAAAACCAGGTTGTTAGTATGTAAGTAAGTACAATTTTAATCAAATTATGTTTTTATGATAAGAAAATACAAAACGGTAATTTTGAAAATCCTCTGTATATAAATATGTACAGTTTAAAGCGTTGCATTGTTTTATTTGGCGATTATTATTGAGCGATGCGTTGGCGTGCGTCCAAAAATCTTAGTGCGTTTAAAGTTCGCAATGATCCAAGATTAATGGATTTTGCTGTTTCGTAGCATTACCCCGCTCTAGAGGATTCAGCGGCGGTAATGTTCTTAAGTAAATAAACTGAGCCGGCTTAAGTCTTGTTTGACGTGGATTAATTGATAATACTGCATTCATGTTGCCGATATTTACTTGATAATACAATCCAGAGTGATGGATTATTGCATTAGTCTGCGCCGGTTTGAAATAATGTCGATAATATGTAATTTTGCTACCATTTTTGTATTTATTTAGTGTTTCATCGAATGTACAGGTAATGCAAGCATTAGAAGCGAAAATCTGAAATGCGGTAAACGTTATTTGATAATCCAATATTTATCAGTAATAAATCTGGTAAACACATTGTATCACTTGCGTTCGATTGTTCCTACAAACATGACTTCTGAACTAATTTACAATCAGATTTACAAATAGAGAAAAATTAAAAAAAACCATTGAAAAAGGCTACTGCACTATTATTATTAAAATAAGTCACATTGCTTTGCGTTGGGTTTTTTAATGTAGGGAAATCCACTTGTAGTCGAAAACACATTTTTATTTTTGATACTATGCAGTGATTTGTGTTATTTCACAATTAATTAATAAAAATAATATATGTTATATTTGCGGCACGTTCCAGAGTGGAAGATACTCTCAGTATCGCCCTGGTGTAAGACCACCATTCAGAATTGAAACGTTGCTTAATAATGGCTTTAGCCATGTTTAGTGACTAGATCTGAATAGCCAGGTACTTTCCCACCTTCCTCTTCCCCATCTCCTTCCCTTTCCCACATACCTTCAGCCTCACAACATACTCCAATTGGGGATGCCATAGTCTCACTGGCTCCATAAGGGAGCAGTTGGGACTCTTGTGAGGTTTCTCTATAAAAAAAAAGTGATTCCCGACATTATCTATAATATAAAAATTAATGTTTGTTTGTTTGTTCGTACCTTATGCGCGGCCATACCGTTTATCCGATTGAGATGAAACTTTGGGAATATGATGTGCGCATACCCAGGATGGTTATAAGATAGTGAGCTTTGACGTTATAAAATTATTTCCTTTACTATTCATACGATTGCGATAAAAATTTCATCCGATTGCTATTAATTTTTTTTTGAATTGTTGTGAACATGCCCGTGAAACTTCCGTACTTATACTGGTGAGCTCTGACATTACGAAATTTGAATAAAAAAGTTAAGTATTTTTTACAAAAATGAATGTATTTTATGGAGTTGTGAGTTGGGAGGGGGGACGAGGGAGAGGGGAAGGCGAAGAAAGTGGAAGCGAAATGCGTGAGGGGGGGAGGGGTTTCCGAGAAAGGGGTGAACGCGAGAGGGGAGGGGGAACGCGGGAAGGGGAAAAGGTAACGCGGGAGGGGAAGGGGACGCGGGAGGGAAAGAGGAAGAGGATTCGGAAGGGGAACGAGGACGAATGGGAAATGACACGAAGGTAGAAACAATTGATTTATTTAATTAGCATAGCAACGCATGCCGGGTATCAGCTGGTTTGTAATAAAAAATGATAATCAAATTTTGGTCTAAGAGAAATTCTTTTTTTTCAAATTAAAACATGGAAAAATCACAAGGTATGGATAGTGGGAGTCGAGGGGAGAGGTTGGGCGGTTGTTTATCTGAGTGACCAGTGGTGACAAATCGTAGATTTTTTCTGTTGTTTTGGTTTTGAAGAATACAAATTTTAAAAAACATCTAATAAAGTCACCTGAGACTAAAATTTCATTAAACTTTTTTTACTCCAAAAAATGTCAGGAATCGCAGGTAAGTAAGTCAAGTAAGTCATTAACACCCTGTTAACTGGTCCGAAGTAACCAGTCTCTAGATGGCCATAATAGGCTAAAAAAATCAAATTAATGGAATAAAGTTTAAAATTATTATTGTTTCAAAATAATGTTTGTATTTATTTCGAAAAAACATTTATTAATTATTAAGATTTAAGGTATTTGTAACGTAGCACTAGATTACAGAAAACCTTATTCCAATATATATTCCTACATATTGAATCGCTGAAGATATATATTTTTTTTAAATACATTTCAAAATATTGGAAACAAAATATCTATATTAGTGACTTGTTGCGGTTGTTGTAATAAAAGCTTGCTTTATTGGCTGAGCGCAGCGAAATCATATTTTAACTCCGACTCATCTTTCTGTACATTTGTTTGTTACATTGTTACGTACCGGTTCCGGTTAAAGATTGTGGCCGTATTAAACTGTCGTGCGCCCCAGCAACATGCAAGTTTCCCACCAAAAAAATCATTTATCTAAACACAAGTAGCTATTCTGAAGAAAAAACTTATATTCTCCTGACGAAGGAGGGTTATTCCGAAACCGGTAGAGTGTAATTAAAATTTAAAGTGGTCTAAAACAAATTTATATATTTTATTGTAAAAAAACTTATGACAGAATATGTACTGCTTTCATAAAAAAACACATCACCTGTTAAGACGGCACAATTTGCAAAAAAATCGTTTATATTTAAAAAACAAGTAAGTTTTTACGAAAATAGAATCAATCAGAAAAGTTAGGACCGACGGGGTAATGGTTAATTATACCATACCGTCGGGGTAATGGTTAATTATACTACCTACTTAATTAATAAACCCGTTTCAATCAACGGGTTTATTATTTAAGTGGTTAGGTAGTATTGTGATTTATTTTTGAAGTACCTATATATTTAATTATTCATTATATAATTATTAGTCTTTTATCTTTTATACTTTCATAAGGCTTTTACATTGGTTACAATTTTTTTTATACACATTTAGTAATTCACAATGATTTCACATGGTTTACAATTTGAATAAACTAAACAATAAATATAATAATTTGAACACTTTTAGAAATTATATTTTGACATAAAAGATGTATTTAGGTATGCCGAGAAAATTTCAAATCATAAAATGACTATAGTACTTTATTTTTAAGTTATTGTGCGGCATAATAACCCAAAAATAAATCACTATAATACTTTTGGCCGTGAAAATCCCAGAAAATTACTAATCTTATAATTTCAGAGAAAATTTTGGTTTTGATTAATTTAATTACAGAAAATTGGAAACGTACCTTTTTGGAAGCGAGGTATATCTGCTTTTCACAGAACTACTAGTAGTAACAAAAAACAAAATAAAATATATTTTTTCAATTTCATCTTTAGCACAAACATTAAAAGCCAAGTAATATAATATAACAAAGATACCTAGATATCAGGGATTCCAACTCGCGGCGTAGCGTATCGAAGGATGCTACGCAGTGTTGGTGCGGGGGTGGAGAAGTGGGGGCGGAGGCCACCGTCACGTGGTCCCGTCACATGGCCCGCCGTGTGACGGAACGGGGTGGATTTAATGTAGATAAAACAGGATGGCCGTTTGGAACCCTGTTTTTCCCCGGTGTGGCTTACATATTTTAATTCTTTATCTATATTATTAATACGCTAACGTCTGTCATATACACTCGCTCCACGCACAAGATACAAACGGAAGTGCTGCCATCTGTAATAATCAAATAGAACTATTGAAGTTTTCATAATATTGTTTTCCCGCGTATGTAGGTTTTTAACTGTTAGTGCTAATATAATACGCCCTTAGCGATTTTAAATTAAATACGGGTGGCGTGGAATTGATTTTATTCTAATCTACAGTTTTATATCGAGACTGATCAAATTTTTCCACAATTGACCTTCTATGCAAGAAGAAGGTCAATTATTTCTATATTCTATACCACCAAAAGCTCTGTGTAAACGCCCGGGACTTCAGATAGTAATATTATATTATAAAGGTCTGTAGCGGGAACGCTGGCGCAAGGCTACCTGGCTTTTTTAATGCAAATCTAATGTTTTATTCCGAATTTATTTTCAATTTAGTTTGCTGTGACAGGGATGTTTGGCAATGTGATGTTTTCGCTGTGGGAATTGTTGTGGGCTGGGCCACCCATCCACCGAGCGCCTCAGTTGATAAGCCTTAAAAATTTGTTGAACTCTTTCAATGTGTAAATATTGACGTACTTTATACTACAGAGACCAAATAATGGAATTGTATTCTAAATAACTTATTACTAAACTAAAGAAGTAAAGAAAATTTTAAATTAATAAAATCTTTTCCCAACTATTTTATATAATTATTTGATACCGCATTGATGTGAGGAACAATATTAGTATTTCATCGAATATTTTTATGTGTTAGATTTGAGACACCTCTAGGAATATGTTGATGCTATGAAGAATAATCGAAAATGTATATTTATACATATTAGTTTTTCATTTAAGGTATCACTCTCAAATTCATATTATACGATACTATGACGATAAATATTTAAAACATGAAAACATAATATCTTCCCTTTAAGATTTATATTCGTATTATAATATCTTCCATTGGTGAGTAGTGTAGTAAGAGTAGTGTAAGAGTAGTGTATTTACTATTACAATTAATTATTGGTGTCACCGAGCCGCATGCGTCAATAATATGAAATGGTTAAAATTCATCATATTAAATTTTATCTGCTGAATTAGTTATTACATATCAATAATATCAAGTTAATCTGGTTGGTTTAATCTCACGATATCTGAATTGGCTCATCGATCAGTCTGTACTGTACGGCGAAACTTTTTACCTTTCTTTGGGAGTTATCCGTTATCCATTTTTGCTTTAGATAAATTAATTTAATAATATACTTAATAAATTTAAATAAAGATTTTATGTCGATTTTCAAATAATACAATTTTATTTATTTATGTTAAAGCCCGGTAGTAAGCGTTCTAAAAGAAGAAGAAAGGGAGATATATAAATACGAATGTAAGAGGGAGGGCGGTAATATTAAAAATCGATTATAATTATGTGAAAATAGTGAAAAATATTCATAAAACGCGACTAGTTTAAAGTAGAACAAAACTCTCTCGAAAAATGCTTCGCTTAGATTCGCTGTGATTTTTTCATAAATTAAGTAACAGAACAAGATGTGTTTTTAATAATTTTCGGAGCATACTTCGCGATTTTTTGCTATCGAGTGAATTTTATAAAAAAAAAAATAATCAGATATTATCTTCAAAATAACATATATTTTTTTTTAGGAACTTGAAAACTGAAAGTGTTCCAAAGAAAATTTTTATGAATCAGTAAAAATGCGAGATGCCACGACTAGTAATCGTGAGGTATAACATGCTAATTAATTAATAGATCCCATGCAGAAGAATAGTACCATTAATTTATTGAGGTATGTTATTATAGCCTGTTTGCAACCACATTCCGTGCAGTTGAATACATCGACTTCTTATGAGAATGCATTTCCAACTGCATGGCATCCTAGGTATAAGCGAATACCCTAATGACTCAGTCCTGATATTAATGTTGCAATTTAAAAATAATTTTAGAATGAGTACTTCTTGTTGGTATATGGAAGGTATTTAAGCTTAAGGGAGAGGAAGGGGGGGGGGGGGGGGGGGGGGGGGCGTAAAAAAGGCATATTTTTCATGATTTTTTTTGGAGATATGAATAATGTTGGTTTATGTTTTTAATATATACCTACGTTATAGTATAACATCTAAAGAATCTTTAAAAATAAAAATATCAATAAATAAGTCCGCGAGAGCGTATCTCCGGAGCCGCCTGAAAAAAAGTTGTTATGCGGTGAAACGGTCAGGTAGATTTTGAGTTCGAAAAGGGCCGGTGATCGAAAGAGAAAGCTTGAAACGCTGTATTTTCGTTAGTTTTGATTTGATTTACTTGAAATTTAGACACAATACTCTCGACATGTTGTAAATTCAGAAATTTAAAAAAAAGATTTAAAACTATACCCCCCTCCTTAATAAATCACGGCTGTCTAGACTACCTCAACAATTTTAAAAGTTAAAGTCACTTTAACTTTAGAGTTAATTTAATTCACACTTTACACATAGTAATCTTACTTAAGAATTGTTCTTACAATATAAACTATTCTGTCTGTTTATTAAATAAACTACTAACTAACTATACATATTTAATCAACGTATAATAAACATATAGTTAATTATATCACTTCAATCTTATCGCTCTGTGCATAACATTTATCTGCCAGTCAACTAACATTACGATATTAATGTGTTACTCGTAGATATTTACTTATCGCATAAGTTCAAATAAACATTGTGCGCGGATATATACCCATTATCTATTGAAGAAATTAAATGACGACATAATAATACACACATAGATTTGAAATTAATTTAAAAAAAAAGATTATTACGTTTTATCTGCCGATTCAGCATTAGTTATAGTTAAGCTGACCTTTATACCGGTTTAAGGTTAGTTTAAGGTCGGTTTAACCATATCTATGCCGGTTAAATACCTAGAGTTTTCACTATATTGACCTTACGCTCCGCGTAATTTTTACACCGCGATTACGCTCATGTAATGCAAAGAACCACATGTGCAAAAAAATCTTTTCAGGATAATTCATGTTATTATCCTGACGAAGAAACCATCGGTTTTGAAACATGTAGATATTATAACATTGATTATAGTGGTTTACACAAAAGTAACATGTTTCATTTGAATAAAATGATGCCACAAAGTGAATTTGCAAAGATTGAAAGAAAAATCAACAATTTCGATCAAACTTCATTTATACACTTTTTTCATTGGTAATAACGCTTGATTGATTTTGAAAATAAATATCCTGTTAATATGTGAGAAATTATTAGGATGCAGGCGAATTCTCCAGTTAATCCCATCATCAGGGCAGATCCGGCAAATCCGCAACACGGCATAACACCCCAAAAACAAACAACGAAAATGCTTTTGGCCGTGAAAATTTAAAAACCTAACTTATACACGTATATTTAAAAATAGGTCCAATTCACCTGTAATAATATCATGCTCTTTTGGGGTGGGTATTTTTAGCTTGGTTGAAGGTTTTATTTAATGAATTTTTTTTTTGTAAGCCCACTCGATTTTATTGAGACATTATTTTTTAGCCTACACATATTCGTTTGATCAGAGATTTCTGGGCTGATCGAGCCAATTAATTATTTATTTTTTCGCTGCTTATTGACACAAAGCAACACCTCAAGGGCGATCGAGATTGAAAGTTCAAAAGCTTTCTTGTTATTCTTCGTTGATTGTAATTTACGTCGCATTTCTCCGAGTGTTACGACATCGCATCGGGCACTGGAATTCAAAAAAACCCTTTAAACTTCAATAAAAGTTTTCTATTCATCAGCAATTATTGCGGTCAACCATAGAAAAAAAAAGTTCTATGTGATGACGTGTTTTTAGCCCTTGAATCGTAATCACAGAGAATAAACGAGGCAGCAATCAAGGTTATTGTTAAAGGAGGTGATTTACTTATTATATTATAATTTTTATGACGAATTTTGTCATAAAACTATCCGTTAATACAACACCTGAGTAGCTGCCTTCCTAGGCATTTTGGTATTATTCACCTGCAGTATTCGATAAGGCCTATATACACAGATAAGACCTCTCGTCTTTTACTGAACTTTGTACGTTACCACAGTCAATTGCTTGTAAATTTACGCATGCCTTTGCATGACTTGCATAATGTGTACATTTTTTCCAATAATTCAAATTTATTCAAAAATTCTTTGTTAGAAACGATACGAGTATTTTCACAATTAATTTTATTGTACAAGATCAACTGAAAATAATATAAATTTTGTGTGGTTTGTAGATTGTATTGATTTTACCTTTAACATAGAATTGGAAAAGATTTCTCCTACACTGCTGTGTACTCTCCACTACGCACTGCATTCATCACCGGGAAGGTAATTTTTTTTTGTTTGGAAAAGGAAATGAAGGGACTTGGTGAAATTTGCTTTATGGTAGTGTGAATGGATTTCGCGAAGTAGTAGATTTGTAGTAGCAGACCACACAACGTCTCAACATTTTGATCCTTCGAGCCGGATTTGAATCAGCGGCCTACAAATTTACAGTCCAGTAACAACCAATAAATTATTTAGTCTTTTTCTACCTTTAAATGGACATTGCAATGCTACGTATCTCATGAATCAAATGTCATTGTTAGTTGAAAAACATTGCGTTAAGAAAAAGCCACAATACAAAATTTTATGTATTATTAATATGCCTTATATCACCACGAATGTAGGTAATAGGCATAAAAATTGCTTGGCAAGTGGAATCTAGAGGTCATGATGTCAAGCGCAAATGTAGTTTTTATTTATTTTATGAATTAAAAGAAAATAAAAATATCAATCGAAACTCACAGATATTGTCGCCATAAAATTGTATTAAAAAAAAATTGTTCTTATATATGTGTTCATACGTTTCATACGATTAAAAAACAATTTTTTTTTGTAAAGTAACTACATTTTCATTGTTATTTTACTCAATGGGAACAGTATAAAGGCTTTAATTTATCCAAAGTATATATTTTTTGTATTTATAATACAAAAAAGGTCATAATAAATATAAATATAAAATAATGATTTAATATTTAGGCTTTGCCTTAAAATAGAAATATTAGACTGAAAAAGCATTGAAATTTTCCTTTAAAATTTATTATAGGATGCACATAACACAATAACGATGTAGCAATTGAAACCATTGTTGAAAATTCGCTTTTGTTTCAGTTATTCCAACAATGTACAATTATGTATACACTTTCAATCAAAGTAATATTAATACCTTGAAGATAAATATATCTCACAATACACTTTTTAAAGTCATTCTTATTTTGATCCATCTTTTTTTAACATAAAAGCAATGAAAATAACAAAATTATGGAGTTGAATGCGTGTAATTATTTATATCGCGGTCAACAATTGGTTTTAATTTAAACCAGGACTTTGATAAACTCTCCACGTAACCCTTATTCTTCTTCGTAGAATAAAGAGGTTTTTTTTAAAATTTATTGTATGCTCAAAAACCCGTCTTCAATGGCAACCCAAGCAGTGACTCGCAATTCGCCGTGCTTGTTGCCGTGGACGGCGACGCGCTAATTCCTGGTTTCCAAGGATACGCCAGTTTTGTTGTCAGTTTTCGAGGTGACAACTGAAATGTTCGTTGTCTATGGTGAAACAAGCTGAGATAGTTACTGTTAATTTGACATGCGCCATGAGAGAAGTTTGGCTGGCAACCATAGCAACGCGCAGTTGTAAGGCGCTCTGCTGACGAGGCAACTGAAAACAAACTAAAACAAGCTGGATTATATTTTTTTATGTGTTGATTATTATGTCTTATGATATGAGTTGATTCATATTATTTATCTTTATTTACGTAACAATCCTCGAACACCATAATACTGTTCTAGTTTGGTGACCGAGAAAACATAAAATAATTGTAAAAGTAAATTATTAATTTTTCACTTTATTTCCCCCATTTTACGTAAAAAAAAAAACATATAAAAATGTTATTAATATTTGCTTCTATCGAAATAACAGCCACGTCACGCTTATTCTACACGAAAATTTTGGCAGAAAAATGTATCTACACAATGAAATTTCATTGAAACTCACAATCTGCATTACATATTTACTTTACCGTACGATTTCCATTCGAATGTGAATCTAAAGTTGCGTTTTGTTTACTTTTCTTTAGAAAAAAGGTTTAAAAACATTTTAAGATCAAGCGCGTGGGCAAGCGCAAAGGATTTGATTTTTACACGAAGAAAAAGAGGTGATTGTTACACGAAACCGGCGCTATATAAATAATCCAATAACTATTAAAATGATTTCCTCTCTTTTCTTTTTCTGTATCGTGCACTTTGACATGTATTATTCACATGTAAATTTCTCATATTAACCTATACTATATTATTATTTTTATGCCATCTGCAATATAAAAACTGGTTTCAGTTTTTTTTTTTTTTTGTCTTTCATATAATATAATATATTGTTTTCACAAATTATGTTTCGACTGTGAAATATTTGACGGCCTCCGTGGTCGAGGGGTAAGTCTCTCGTCCACCAATCCGAAGATCGCGGGTTCAAATCCCAGCTTGCACAAATAATATTTATTTGATTATTTTGTTTTATTTTACAGTTAATTAATTAAAAATTATACATAGTATATTTGCAGCACGTTCCAAAGCGTAAGACACTATCAATATCACCATGGCGTAAGACCATCGGCATCGTTCAGAATTGAAAAATTGCTTGAAATGGCTTTAGCCGTGTTCGGTGATCAGATCTGAATATCCAGGCACTTTCCCACCTTCTTCTCCTCCATCTCCTACCCCTTCCTTCTACTTTCAGCCTCTCAACATACCCACATTGGGGATGCCAGTTGCGACTCGGTGCAATATTCATATTTAAAAAAAAAATTGTTTTATGATTATTTGACCATTGGCCTCGGACTAATTATTGACTAATGAATACTTGACACTGGAGCGACACAGAGTTATAAAAAATCGCCTTGAGTATTCGCCACTTTTGAAAATTAATTTTGGAAATTTCCCGCCCACGTTAAAAAAATTATTACTCTACATTTGGTATGTAAACATAACAAATTATAGTGCTATACTATATTTTTAAATTGATAGAAAAATTATAAAAAAATCGTTAACTTTATAAATGCGCGAAATTTGTGCTTTAGTGATTTGAAGATTAGAAATTGCCGCCATTGGATATTTTCAATATCTATATTGAACTCTATTTTTATGTTCTCTGTGGCCTGTTTGATATTCACAGATGCAAATACACACTAGAAAACCAATTTTTTATATGAGTTCATCAAATGAAAAGTTTGGTTTGTTAATTATATTGAAGTTCGTTTGTAGAACTGAAGCTTTCCAACTGCCAAAATTCATTCTAGAAGAGTTCAAAGACAATCGATAAGGCCATAGACTTAAAGTTTTTTTTATCAACTATTTGATAGAATAAATTACTGGCAATGAAAATGTTTCAAACAATTACAATAAATGTTTTACGAATGCTAGGAAAATGTGGTCCAATTTTGAACCGATATCAAGCGCAGAAAAATAAAAGCGGTCCAAATTTTGACCAAAATCACTCTATAATATAACAAATCAAAGTTCTTTAATTATCTTTCATACCTTCACTGGTCACATAACATTTTTGATCTGTTGAAGTACCTCAGGGGATGGATGTTTCTGATTTCAGAACCAATCATTGGGGGCAGAAGCAATCACCTACGAACTTCACTGGCGGGGACAGATTACATTCATTATTATTATCACCTTATTATGTTGTTGTGACGGATATAATGTACTGTTTTCAGTCAGTGACGTGAAGTGGTATTCTAAATCTTACTAATATTATAAATGCGAAACTTTGTATGGATGTATGTATGTTTGTTACTCTTTCATGCAAAATTTACTGAATGGATTTTAATAAAACTTTACAATAATATAGCTCATACATCAGTATAACATATAGGCTATAATTCAAAAAGCTAGCTATTTATTTTCAATATATTGAAAATAATAATTATTGTTTAATAGAAAATATCAAAATTTGAGAATGACATTTTGCGAAACAATGATTGTTAAATCAAAATTCTATTTTAGAAAATATTTAAATTACTGTATTTATTTGAAGTACTCGCCTAATACTTTGAATCGAATCAAGAATTATAGATATTTTAAATAAATAGGTTAAGAATTTTGGTATAAACGTAGATGGGACCTAGGAAAAGAAATAGATTACTCGAAAATCTAAAATCTAAAATATAAAATCTAAAATCCTACGCAGACGAAGTCGCGGGCAGAAGCTAGTAATATTATAAATGCATAATTCTTTTTAATTTTTTCTATTTTTCAACGACGTTTTTTTAAATGTATTTATAAATTTTTGTTTTGAAGAGTTTTATTTCACTTTTAAATTTGTTACTTATTTTTTAATTGAGTAAAAAAATGTACATTTGAAATAAAACTCTTAAAAATGTTTTTTTAGAATATGCTCAATAAAAGCACAGCATATTATAACATGTATGAGAAAAAAATACTAGGCGGCGCAAAAGTCATCAACCTATAGGAAGATGCCGTAATTTTTGCAAATGGCGGCAAATGTCAGTTCTACTTTGATATTTGTGAAGTAAACAGATACAAAATATACGTCAATAAGACATGAATCGTTATACTATATGTATAAATTATATACATGTATATATATTAATTTTCCATAAATATTTATTTAAATTTATTATCGTTCGCCTCGCCCGATCACACTTTTCATAAAGCTCTCGTCACGCATTCGCCAGCTTACTCCCGATAAATAAAAAAAAAAATACATGGCACAGAACTTCACTGCATTTTTGTAGATATCTACTGCAGATATTATTAACATATTTGGTAATTTGTAATCTACAGAAGATATCTGCATTTTCAACTCCAAAATATGATTATGTACAATTTACGAAAAAGGGCTAACACTAGAATGTTAGGGGGGATAGTGAAGTTTGTTGTTTGCTAAGGGGTAGAGGGCCCAGTCTCCACCGGGTCACGTGTCCGGGCGCGTGCGGACAGCCACTCACGTTGTCCGCCCGCGCGCCCCCTTCCTCTCGTCGCGCCATAACTCGCCACTTGCACTGCGAGCGTCGATCCGACCGCATCCGATTGACCACAACCCTCCTCCTCGTAACATAAACCCGCCTAACGTAAACTTTAAAAGAGCCTAAACAGTGTAATTTTAAAGTAATAAAAAAAAGTGTTTGTTTTATTGACAATCGTTTTTCGGGAATTTGAGATTCTTGTTTAATTTAAGACATGCGTGTGGATCGTTAGAGCAGACTGGCATGGCCACGGGATAAGCACGGGTATCTGGATATGGCGGCCGATTCTCGCATGGCGCCCGAGGGGTGGCAGAGGTCCCCTTGGGCGGCCCCCCCGCAGAACCTGTACGATCAGCCCCAGTACTCTGGATTCCAGCCTCCGCCGCCGAAGAGGTTCTTTGCAGGTACCTATCTGTACCACCGATCTGTCTGTGTTGGTTAGGTTGCTTTTCGTCGCTCTCGGATCCTAGGACCCGACACCCCATCGGTATTCTATTTACATGACTCCATCTTATGGGCAATTTCATAAAATATCAGGATTAAATTTGTAGGTTTTGCTAAACTGGAATATAAATGTATTAAAAAAATTACATATGACATTGTCAATTTTAGATCAGAAATTTACCTTTCGTATAAACACAATTAATAAACTGGAGAAATTACGACATCTTCATTTTCAAAAATTTTAACAAATGAAATACATCTCAACATATAAAACAAAGTCGGGTTAGTTACACCATTTATAACTCAAGAACGGCTGAACCGATTTTTATGATCTTTGATTTGTTGGATTTGTCTTTGTCCCGATTAACAGAATAACTATTAAAACATCGGAAAAAATCACGGGAAAAATAATTATGTAGAAAATTAATTTTTTCATGTATTTTGTATGGAACGGCTTTTCAAATAATGTGCGTTGGTCGACATAATCAATTCGAACTGTCGATGGTGTAGTGTGCCGAACATTTCGTGCTTAGTCAACAGCTCAATTTAATTTTTTGAACTTAGAGTAGGTACTATTTATTTTAACTTAATAAAAACTTAATTTATTTCTGCTAATAAATTAAACACAACATTTATTGATTCTTAGGCGGTACGAAGTTTGCCGGGTCAGCTAGTTTAAAATAAAAGGTTATTAATGATTTAATTAAATTAAAATAATTTTTATACCTACTTTATCGCTTGTCTTAATTATTCTGGCAATCAGTTCCAATTTTAAAAACGACTCTATTTTGAAGCAAATCAAAGTTCTGCAGATCGTGGAACTGGAGTTACACACAGACTCAGCCGTATGATTGACGTATCTGTAATCGGATATATAGATACAAACATAAAAAAATTCCCGGCCTCTTTTTCTAGGCAATGTAAGCCACAAAACAGTGTCGCACAAAGGTCGACAAAAAGAGAACGTCAGGAGCTTTTACACCCCTGATTTCAAACATACCAACTCTTTGCGTGTTGTCTTAACCTTCCGAGTTATCACCAGTGTGGTCTTTTAAGAGGCTAGACTTTGAACCACACGCGGAACACCCGCGACTGTCATTCTGTCCCGCTCACAATAAGCTCACGCACACTTACAATACATGCGAATGCGAAATGTACGAATGTGACAACGCTCAAATTTACCTACAGAAATCACTCGAAAAGGGGTTTATGGAGAATACACTTTTCTACACCAAAACTTTCACGAAATTGAAATTTTAAAAAATATATATTTTTTAGAAAGAAGAAGCTACGTCGGCAGCTTTTTATAATTTTATAATTCTTTATGAGAGTTGAGCTAGCAGCACTTTTTCCTTAAATAATATTTAATGATAAATTTGACAGTGAATGTTTACGTTAATACGAAACGCATCGAAAATTCGAAAACATACCGACATAGTTTTCACCCTCTAGAAGGCAGTTTAAAAAAAATATTCATTTTGCGCAATTTTCGATGTAGAAAAGTGTTTTTTCCCGGGCGTTCTTTTTGTATGGGCCGAAAAGCGAAGTCTATCATCTTAACCTTCCGAGTTATCAGCAGTGTGGTCTTTTAACCTCCCCGCCGTATAACAAAATCGACGAAATGGAAATCAGGTAGGTACGTTTCAAATCAGGAGTGTAAAAGCTCCATTATTTGGCGAAAATAAGAGAATTTTGTGGTTTTCATTGTCTAGAAAAAGACACAGGGATTTTTTTTATCTTTTAGTAAGCTAAGTACGTCTCTTAACACCCTGTAAAACTATTTATACACAGAAATCGAATAAAATTATCATAACTTCGGGAATCATTTAAGAGATAATTGAGATGGTAACTTACAAGACAAAGTAAAAAAAAAACATATCAACATTTAGATCTTCACTTATGAGGGTATTACCAGAGAATACCGGAAATTAGTCCTTTTTAAATCAAATTCTAGACGTATTGACTCTTTTTTACAAAAAAACATAAATTGATTTTGAAAGATTGTTATTTTATCTGGTACACGCAAAAATTTAAATTTAATTTTTTTTTAAAACAAGTGTATTTATAAGTAGTAGGCGGCTAGGCGGTGGCAAAACGAAGAATTCCAAGTTGAAAATTCGCAAAAACATCATTCGGAGACATTGAGGTTTGAAGTTTAGAATTGATTCGTTATTACAAAAACATATCATTTAAAAAATTCAATTTTCAATATCTCCGAATGATGTTTTTCCGGATTCGTGACTTGGAATTCTTCGTTTTGCCACCGCTTAGCCGCCTCCTATTTATAAGTTACCAAGGTTATACCGTTGGTCATTGGCAGATTTGTTCAATTTTCAAACGATAGATTCTATTAAGCAACACTAATTTCAAATCATATAATCATACAACAAAATAAATCAAAACATAATCTAGTCAGCACAGTTTTGAGAATTTTAATTTTAGTTAAATTAAATTCATTAAAAAATAAATTTTGTGACAAAAATACCTCACACTTTTTTTATTTATTTAAGGTCTTACAAACTAAAATATTTAAATAAAATTTTACACACTTATTTTGTTTAGACATTATTGAAAAATCATAAATACTTATGAACAAAAAATACTTACAAGTAGTACACGATATTTAATAATTTATCATCGTGCTTTTTGCTCATTTTTATTGCTTACTTGTATGTAGGTATATATTAAAGAAAGTTTTGAATGAAATAAATCGATATTAAATTTTTAATTAAAAATAATTGATACGGGGAATAATCGATCTTTCTCATTGGAACCTCCCTGTACAATTGCAAGCATTTTAAAACTTTTATTTTCAGCTGCTGGTCAATCACTCTTAAATATGCTAATTGTCGTTGTCTGTGATGTGAATATTCCTGCGATGTGATTGTTTTGAAACTTTTTTGTTGTTGTGATTTTTATGAAGATTGTGTGAAGATAAGCGATAATGTACCCTTTATTTTGATTTAATTATAATAACTCTATAATTGAAGTGTGGCTTTTTTAATTAAAAAATTTCCATGACATCTATAGATGAATTTTCAAGTTTACTAACGGGGTCCATTCGAAGAGTACATTTCTGAATTAAAAATTTAGTTATCTTCTAAAGAAAAATGGAAATATTTGTTTTTGAAAGCCAATGGGAGTGCCGTTGCCGTGGGAATTTTAAAATCAGCCAATGGGAGCTTTTATTATTACCGTGATGACCCGCGGAAACGGCATGGCGTTGGTAATGGCTCGTTACATCTCATTTCTTTAATACGAGTATTAAGATGAAGTTATACGCCAAATCACTATTTAGATTTATCTTTTGAAAAAATATGTTATGGATACATTGAAGCTTTTCCGACCTTTTCAATTTAATGAAATTAAAATACAACTATTAATTACGTCACATAAAATATAAGCGCAAAGTACTAAATGATTTGTTTTTTAATTATATAAATATGAAGTTTAATTATATAAATATGAAACAACTTTTTAAAAATACCCCTTTATGGCTAAGATTATTTTTGACTCGATTGTTGACTAACTTTTTTTCGTTCTTGTAAAATTATTCATAAAAAAACAACTTTGGCGCTACTTTCCTCGCGGAGATAAAACCAAAAATACGCGGAGTTCTAAGTTCTAGTTCTCTCTTAAAGAAATGAGATGGTGCTAGCCATTAAAGTCGTCGTGACGTTTGCGCGGGAAGTCTCGGTTAAAATAAAAGCGCTCAATTTGATCCTGTGGTAAATCTTACTAATATTATAAACGCGAAAGTTTGTATGGATGTATGTATGTTTTTTTACTCTTTCACGCAAAAACTACTGAATGGATTTTAATGAAACTTTACAATAATATAGCTAATACATCAGAATAACATATAGGCTATAATTTATAAAGCTAGCTATTAATTTTCAATATATTGAAAATAATAATTATTGCTTAATAGAAAATGTCAAAATTTGAGAATTACATTTTGCAAAACAATGATTGTTAAATCAAAATTCTATTTTAGAAAATATTTAATTTAGTGAATTTATTTGAAGTAGTGGCCTAATACTTTAAATCGAATCAAGAATTATAGATATTTTAAATAAATATGTTAAGAATTTTGGTACAAACGTAGATGGGACCTAGGAAAATAAAATAGATTACTCGAAGTACTAATCCTACGCAGACGAAGTCGCGGGCAGAAGCTAGTATTTTATAAATACTTGTAGCTTCAGAAATCCTATACAATTATAATATCCCTTGATCTTTCACGGGTCTGGGCTAACACATTATTATGCTTAAATTTCCTACATTTTTGTCGCCTCGGACAGCGTTACAGTATAACGTCTGAACAACATAAAAACGTACAATTTCTTCTTCTTCGTGTGCCCTATCTGGTCCCCCCGACGTTGGAGATCACTCTGGTGAATGTATCTCTATCTTGCGCTGCCCTGATTAGCTCCTCCACAATTCTAATACCGGTCCGCTCTCGTACATTTCGCAGCCAAGATATTTGCCTCCTACCAGGCCCGCGGCGGCCCTCTTGCCTTTTAATATTAATTGGAGTATGTGATATTTCTACTCTCGAAGTATGTTACGCAGATATGAATACAATTTACATACAATTAACGTACAATTTATATTAGAAGAATAATCTCCGATACTGATCAGTATTTCATCAATATCTTATCGATATATATATACATAATTTTTTTTTGTAAGAAAGACAAACATTCCCGGGTTACGAATAACCTGACTATATTTGAAAATCTCCTACTATCACCACAGTAAGCGGGAAATATTGCTTGTGTCGTGATGGAGGACTTAACCAACCGAGGAATTGAATACGGGACGCCCGGGTGGGAACTAAACGCGATGCCAACTCGGCCACTGACCGGTCGAAATAAAGTAAGGCTGCTTAAGCCTGAAGAAAAACCTTTACTTTAAACGCCGTATGTGCGAACTATTTCTATTTAATTCATAAACTATTGGAAATACCAATTTTATACATTTTTATTAATAATTGGAGGATATTGGCAGGCTATCCATTTTTACTTTATTTATATTCTGTATTACCTACATTTTTTCAACTCATATTTTATCTAACCTGTATTATGTGTCTTTATATTTTCTGTTACTTACCTGTATTTTATTCACTTCTAACTCTTCACTGTAATTAATCAAAACATGTATTGCTTTATGTATGTAAAAGCCCTATTGGCGTTTAAATATAAATAAATAAGACAAAAGGGCAATTTATACGTAAGGATATTTTGTAAATGTGCAGCGGTTGGACGATGAAAGGAGTCTCAGGAAAATGTATGACCTGGAAATGAATGTTTGTTGTTTATTGTTTATTGAGGCATTTTAAGTAGGTACATAGTTATCTATGTCGTAATACAATCCTTATATATATATATATATTATATATACATAATTAAAGTAATACATTTACAAAATAACAATCACATATTTACGTTATTTAATTTTAAATGTTTTTATGTTTTCTTCTAATTTTATTTCTTCTGGTAATTCTCCAAATATCTTCAACGCTCCGTACATCAACGAATTTTGACTCTGTGTTTTTTTCCTGAAGGGGAGTCTCAGTTCATTTCTTTTCCTCGTCTCATGTGTGTGTTTGTTCTGCAGTTTATCAATGTGAGGACGGTTTAATTTCAATACAATTTAAATACAATACGTGAAACTTACTTGAAAGTAGTGCTTACTAGTGATTTGTGACTACTTGCTTGTGCTAAAAACTTTTTTAGGTTGTCCGTAAATGTGTCCGGTCAATCCTGTCAAGATGATAGCCGTGTTGGATAGTACCTTTTTATTCCGCCAGTAGTTCGCACGAGCGTTACAAGCTGTCGAGTCAAAAATTACGCGAGCTCCACTTTCATAGTTGTAGATGAAAATCATTTTCTTCCCTTCAAAGCATTAATATTTTAAATCTTGTATAAATTGCCATTACAGATTCTAGTAATTCCTCTTTGGCCTCCTTCACAATGCGCTTTTATTCTTCTTACATTTTATCTTCTCCAGTTTCTACATTGTTCATGTATCACTGGCGAACCTCTTGAGGTATAAAATTTAGATGTTATGAATTTTTCACATAAAGCGTAACCTCATACTCTCATTCTACCGTTATAAGCAAAAAGGCAGCAAGGAAATTGCAAGTCACATTCTTAATTCTTATGTGTTTTTTTTATTATTATAGGTCAAAGGTATCGAATATAACAATGTGGCTCAGCAAAATCGTAGTTGCCTTTTAGCTTAAGATGGAAGTTCTCTAAAGATTAAATTCTGTAAACAAAAATAATAGTGGATGTTTTTCCTTTAGCAAAGAGTTCAATACGAATACCTACGTAAGATTTATTTACGAGAAAAGAAATCTATATTACTATAAAAAAATAGTTGTTTATCAATATGAACCTACCTTACTTTTACTTGTAGCACCGTTCTCCGTGGTTAAGTGGTTACAATTCTTGTTGCGGGCTCAAATCCCGTCTTAAAATTTTATTTGATCAATTTGTTATTTCATTAAAGGTAATATGTAGGTAGTATATATGTAATTAAATGAGCAGTTTTAAAAATAATAATTTTTTAAATAGTCCCCTCCCCCCCTTGGTGAGATTAAGTGAGATTTAGTGGGATTTTTTTCTTACTCTCGAAATAAATGTTTTTCATAATAGCCATTTGTTCAGAGGGAAAAATAGGACACTTCAAAAGAAGTGAAACAATGTAATTTTTTTATTATCTCTATAATCATATATACTCTTTTAATGTTGACATGAGATTTTTATTGACACCCCCCCCCCCCCCCCTTACCTCGATATAATGAGATTTGGTTAGATTTTACTGGACCCCCCCCCCCCCTATTTTTTCTTTCCTATCTCAATATGCCATCCTAGTGAAAGACCCCACCATTTAGAATCGAAACTTGAAATAGATTTAGCAGAGTATGGTGACCAATAAATAGATAGATGCTTCCCCACATTCCTCTTCACCTCTCCACTATCATCAGGCTTACTATATACCCAAATTAATGGTGCCATAGTCTCACTGGCCCCAGACGGTTGGCAGCATATTGAACTATGTGTGGTAGTCCGATAAAAAAAGGCATAATGTCAAATTAAAATGTTTAAAAAACTATTAATTTTTCGTCCAATTTCATCCCAAAATCAGCTTTCAAACCTGTAACTACATTTTTTTGTATATTTAAGGCAGTACATATTATTCTAAATTGATAGGCATGCCCCTCGCGGGATTCGGTTAATATAACAAAGTGCTCGGCTGTAACCTCTGAACTAGGCACTCACAATATTTACTGTTCCGACGGATATGTTCCGAGTTAATTTGATAACAGGGGCGTGCCGTGACTTTTTTTACGATTTTCCACCAGTCTCCAGAGTAAAAAGTTATTGGCTTCTGTTTGAAATTTTTGTTCGAAAATTTGCTGTTAGAGATGATGTAGTTGGATTCAGTCTTTTTGAATTTTTATGTTTGGAATTTTTTTAAATATTTTATATAAAGGCTTACACACTTTTTGTGAGAAGAAAATAATGGAATCCGTATTATTTATCATTGAAGAAGAAGATGACACTAATAATCTAACTGAAAATATGAAAATTAACAGACACAGAAATATAAAATATAATGGTTGCAACCGGGACTCTAACCCAGAACCTCTCGTCTTACCGGGACGGGTGCCTCTACCAATTCGGCTATTGCCACCAATTATTTAAACGTCATATCTGTCAATTTCATGTTCGACTCCCAGTTGCGACCGTTATCTTTTAATTTTCTGTGTCTTGTTCACTTTCATATTTTCATTTAGATTATTAGTATTTTCTTCTTCTTCAATGGTGTATTGACGAGAATAACCTTCAAAAGTTAAAAAAGAGAGTTGTTCTTATAAAATTTAATTTTTATTTATTTATTTGTACTGGTTTTTACAGATGACTTAATTGAACAATCTAATTATTAAAAGTCAGTTACTCTAAACAAAAATTCAATATTGTATAAAAAAACTCAATCCAATGACAAATAAAACAAAAAAGACAAGAGACAGTTTATCTTATTATATAGTCGACAAATTTGCAGTTTGTCGCTATACCTCATCAAAAAACAATACTGGCTCTTGTGCTTAATGTGAAAAAAAAATTAAATCGAAAAGTTCTGAAAGATCACGATTATCGCTAAATAAATTGCGGATCGTGCCGTTATAAAAAAATTAATTAAAAATCCTAGCACACCGCTGTTTGGTAAAGATGTCATATTACAAATTATCGTAAAACTTTGTGGGAAACTGTATTTGACAATTAATTGGTTTAAATGCGATATTTATACCATTTGGATTATTGTTAGTGTGTACGGCTATATTAAATTATATGCAATCTCTTACTAATATTATAAACGCGAAAGTTTTTATGGATGTATGTATGTTTGTTACTCTTTCACGCAAAAACTACTGAATGGATTATAATGAAACTTTACAATAATATAGCTCATACAGCAGAATAACATATAGGCTATAATTTATAAAGCCAGCTATTTATTTTCAATATATTGAAAATAATAATTATTGTTTAATAGAAAATGTCAAAATTTGAGAATGACATTTTGCACAACAATGATTTGTAAATCAAAATTCTATTTTAGAAAATATTTTAATTAGTGAATTTATTTGAAGTACTGGCCTAATACTTCAAATCGAATCAAGAATTATAGATATTTTAAATAAATAGGTTAAGAATTTTGTTACAAACTTAGATGGGAAAAGAAAATTGGAAAAGAAAGTAGATTACTCGAAGTACTAATCCTACGCAGACGAAGTCGCGGGCAGAAGCTAGTCTAACATAATCGCAGTTCTTCGTTGTTATATTTGAGCACATCACGATTTTGATTTTACCTAAGTCTTAAATGCTATGATAAATTAAAAATGTTGCTCCCTCGCGTCATTCGTGTTAAACCCCTTTCAATTTTTTTATTTTTTATTCCTGACTTGTCCTTTCTCTTTATTTGAAGAAGTCATGCAAAACTTTACATGCTTTCTATATTATTTTCTAATGAAAGGAAGTAATTCCTAAAACCAGGCCGGGCACACAAAAAAGAAACGTTTCCCAACCTGTCTCCCGAGGGACGCTGCCGACTGCCTATATAAGCTTCGGAGACCAATCAAACAAATTGCCCCATAAAATTTCCGTTGGATGTTACCGTACCGCCATTCAAATTTACCTATAGGGTAAAATGTTTTCCATAAGCGACCGAGCTTAGAATTATTCATTGATTAGTGTCGTCGCGCGTCTCTCCGACCGTGTGAATTTCTTTATGAATAATTTACGAGGATTTTATGAAGGAAACTCCCGTGTGTGTGGAGGTGATTTGTATTAGCATCCGCTCCGGTACGGGCTGCAAAACACGACAAACGGAGAAGAGACGGAACCGTCGCGTCGCTTAACGTCGCGCGTCGGTCGCATCGCCTCTAGTGACGCCTCCAGCGGGAGTGCATTAATGAATTATTCAACTGGAATATTCTCTCCAATCTAAATACTCTCTTATAGATTTGTTTTCGTTTCTGAAACACAAGAAATTTAAATAAGTGTACAATAAAATTATTCCTCGTGAAAATACTACTTATGCTATTGGAAAATGTATATTTGACAGTCTACTATGTTAATGCTCAGAATACGATTTGGTAATAATGGGTTCGTGTGGTTTTAAGTTTGGGAGTTGATGATAATCTAAACAGATTTATTGTGTAGCCGATATTACCAAAAAATGTGACTTAATTTTGTATTATTTTTCCTTTATCAAGTAATGGAAAGAATATCACCTAAGGGAGGAACTTGTGGAAATATATTTTTAGAAAATCTTTGAAAATAGTACAGAAACTTGATGAGAAGGGCGGGAGACCTACGGGTAAAATATACACCACCGGATGAGATGTTTATTCTTCTTCTTCTCGTGCCCTGTCTGTTCAACAGACGTTGGCTATGCAAACTCGGCCTAGAACAGCTCTACAGTAGACTGGCCAAACCACTGTCTCAAGTTTTTCAGCCACGATGTCCTCCTTCTTTCAGGGCCCCGTCTTCCGGCAATATTTCTCTGCCCTATGAGATGCAAGATCTCGTACTTCTCCGGATGTCTCATCACGTGTCCTAGATATTAAAGTTTTCGGATTTTTATTGTTTGAATAACTTATTTTTCTTTATTCATCTGAACCATGACATCTTCATTCGTAACTCTGTCCATCCAGCTTATTTTGAGTATTCTAAAATTTTCCACCAAAGAATATCTGGGGAGTCGAAATCGGTCCCATTCGGTCTCATTCCATTCCAGTTCGTCCTCCGACGTTTGGCCTCACAGGATACTTATAAACAATATGCAGTAGGTTAAGGGAAAAACTGTGTACCTACGTACACAAAAAATATTGTCCTATAAGTTTCTCCCAAGTGGTATGCAAAGTATGTACCGCCGAATAACAAAAATATAAAACATGTTTTCATTCTTATGCATCAAGGTTAAAACTACTTATAGACCAGCGTATAAGCACTAATAATCGACACTTTAAATAAATTCGTTTGATATCCATGCAAAGTTACTATTAAATATGTTTTTGAAGTCCTTTTTAGGTTTTAGAATTTCAAAGGAACAACTCTCAGATATTCAGTTGTCGAGTCACTTCGGGTGACTCCGATTTGTGCCGATTCTAGTGAACTTTAAGATATACCCCCAATTGAAGATAGAAAATAGGAAACCGCACAATAAGCCTGTAAAATGAAACTAAAAAAGGTAGGTTTTTTTTTAATTTTTCGAAGACAACTTCTTTAGGAAGGGTTTTCACTTTGTTATGGCATTATTTATTTTAATAAAAAGACATATAACCTTGTTTATATCGCCTTTATTTATACACAATCAACATGTTTTGTGAACGATGTTCACATCAGCAGGATTAAATGTACACTAAAGTTAAAAATTAAATATAGATCACATATGAGAGGAAGGGTTAGAAGTAGTAGGCGGCTAGGCGGTGGCAAAACGAAGAATTCCAAGTCGCGAATCCGCAAAAACATCATTCGGAGATATAGAGGTTTGAAGTTTAGAATTGATTTGTTATTACAATAATGTATCAATTCTAAACTTCAAACTTCAATATCTCTGACTGATGTTTTTGCGGATTCGTGACTTGGAATTCTTCGTTTTGCCACCGTCTAGCCGCCTACTAGTTAGAAGGGAGGGAAAGGGGTAAGAGTTAGGGAAGTTTAGTAGAATTACAGATTTCAAAGTCATTAGTAGGGAAAGAGTGGTAAAGTGGGAAAAGGTTTAAAAGAGGATTTATACAAATTTGCTGCTTATTAATTATGTCTGCTTTATTTTTAACACTTTTTCATATTTCTAAATCTCAAAATTATTAATCTGCGATGCCTTATAACCCGTATGTAGTATTTTAAGTCCTAAGTTTTTGTCAAAAGTGTGATAATTTTTTAATAAATGATCTGCGAACTCAGATTCACTATTGCCATTTAATGTCCTGAGATGTTCTTTAACCCTTACTTCAAAATTTCTATTTGTTCTACCTATATAAAAGCGATTACAATCTTTAAAATTAGTAGGTTTTTTTTTATAGAAAATAACACGAAAATTATTTACCAGCATTGAGAAACTTAGAAACATTATTCTATTAAAGACTAGGTAATATCTGTCATCTTTTCAAGACTCTTGGTTCAAATACAAATAATTGACATTTGTCGTATTTTAAGATAAATTATTGCATCTTGTGTGGCTAATGTGGAATGTAACGGCGACCAACACAACGGTGAGATGTGTTCATTAAACTGTGTGCAGTGTTTCGTTCCTCAGTCAAAACTCCTAAATAACTCTCGTGCTAATAAGCATGTGCAATAAGTGGGAGGTTTCTGGCTTATTATATTATGTTTCGTGAACATCGTATTCGAATGTTTTCTTATTTATGGGATATTAGTTTTATGCATTGTTATGAGTTATGAGTAATTAGTCACTCCCCAGCATTCTGGCTCCAGCATTAAAATTTTAACAAGCTATCGGTATTTGGCTCGTTTTAACAAAATTTGGTTGAACTGCCTCGGACATTGAAGTAGACCATTGATAATGTACATAACATGTACTTCATTTATGAGGTATTACTGTTTTGTAAGTTTGACGACTAGGTCCCATTAACACGCCAAAAGCAAGTCATAAACTCTAAAATATTAGTTATTATTGCAGACTGCTCTGTTTAATGTTCTCATAAGTAAAAAATTCAAATAATTCTAATTCATGTTTTGTTTCTTTCAATGATTCCTTACCTCACACCCGATATAGAAAAAAATATATATATGTTGTTATAGAAATACACTTTTCTGTTCACAGAAATCATAGACTTTTTTCCATAACAGATTTAAGAGGCTAGACTTTGAACGACACGCGGAACACCCGCGTCTGTCATTCTGTCCTGCTCACAATAAGCTCACGCACACTTACAATACATGCGAATGCGAAATGTGCAGAAATCGCTCGAAAAGGGGTTTATGGAGAATACACTTTTCTACACCGAAACTTTCACGAAATTGAAATTTTAAAAAATATATATTTTTTAGAAAGAAGAAGCTACGTCGGTAGCTTTTTGTAATTTTATAATTCTTTATGAGAGTTGAGTTAGTAGCACTTTTTCCTTAAACAATATTTTTTGATAAATCGTACATGTTTGACAGTGAATGTTTACGTTAATACGAAACGCATCGAAAATTCGAAAACATACCGACATAGTTTTCACCCTCTAGAAGGCAGTATAAAAAAAATATATTCATTGTGTGCAATTTTCGATGTAGAAAAGTGTTTTTTCCCGGGCGTCCTTTTTGTATGGGCCGAAAAGTGAAGTCTTAAAGTTTTTCCGCTTCTTTCTGACATAACTGTTAACTATAGACCCCACGAATTATATCGTAAATTCGCCTATATGTATATCTAAAGGCTGCCCAGTTTCGGTAATACATATTGTTCAATGGATACTTACGATTTCGATGCTGTTTGTAATAGATTATTAAACAAATTACTTGTGCACCTTTCATTTTTGTATTAATTTAGCTATGTTCTGTAAATGACCTAATTGGGCTAAATATAGTTAAAAGATAAAATAAATGATGCCTACTTTTTTCCATTAATATTTTCATTGAGTTGGTTAAATTCCTGATAGAATTCTATTTTAATATAGCTTTTCACGGATTAAAACACAATCATAACTTTCTTTCTTTAGGACTGGCACCAGTCTGAAGATGCCCGTCATAAGATAAAACTGGTCAGGTCATTAATAAAAAAAGCGAAAGAAAGTTATAAAACTATTTTAATCCTTAAAAACGATATCCATTCTTGGCTTTCCGGAACTTTTAACACGTACAATTTGTTATGGTAATTAAATCATGATTTTTAATAAATAAATATGTATTAATATAACTCTTACCATTCATACACCAAATGCAGGAAAAAAAACTAAATTTCTTACCGAGTTTATTTCGTAATATTATTTTTATTTATAGTTGGTACTAGATTTTATCCGGTTTAAATTGTATAAATACCGCGAGTGCTCGCCTGAATGAGTTGTAATAATGTATACGTATTATGTGCATAATATAATATTATTTCATTATTTTTTATGGCGAGTGCCAAATGAGTACAGCGCCATCACCGAGAAAAAATCGTACTATTTGTGTCGCTCTGTTGAAATTAAATGAAATTACATATAATTTAATCAATGTTGCATCGATTTATTTATTAATCGGTTTGAGTCTCGGATAGCACTTAAACAATTGAACGGTAGATGACATTAAATATATTTTTGATAAGGTTTACCTGGTATCTACCTGTTCAGGTAAGATAGCTAAGATAATTTCATGCATACAAAACAAAAATTAATACACAATTTAAAAATATGTTTTAAACTGGTTTGGAGCTTTGTAGATTTTTGTGGCCAGTTGAATAATGTATATTTATATTTAGCAATAATGTGAGATTACTATGCTGTGCTTTCTCCTAATTTTAACATAGAAGTCGGTGTTTGAAGCTCGTTTAAAGATGTGTATGCGTTTTCATATATTTTTCGTTACTAAAATAAAGATAGGATCGCTAGAAAAAGAGGGATAAGAGATAAATTTTAATGGTAATTCTGGTGATTTACCAGCAACTGAATGACTGATTCTTTTGGTGACTTGTTCTGAAAAGAAGTGCTTTCCTAACCTCTCTCTTCACTCGTTTACTTTTTCGTAAGGGTTTTAAAAGAGGGATCTTGTAAAGAGGAGAAGGGAGGTAGGTAGGTACGATAAGCGGTGGAGTGGGTGGGGGTTTAATGTGAATTTTTGT
Organism: Limnephilus auricula; assembly: GCA_951813805.1. NCBI lineage: Eukaryota > Metazoa > Arthropoda > Insecta > Trichoptera > Limnephilidae > Limnephilus > Limnephilus auricula. Next base: position 8,790,472 of record OX638391.1, on the reverse strand, counting down.
CAATGGAATTTTTATACCTACTCGTATTACTTTTATTTATTTTTTTAAAGGTTAATTTAAAGTAAAGTCGAAATCATGATTTTCCAAGAATTATCACTTTTCAGGTAACATGGAATTATAAATCCTGCAACCTCCTACAATTCAAATTATATATAGGTTTCTCACCACCCTCCTAATAGCTTATCCATACTATAACGAATATTATTTAAAATAAAAATAAAATGATTTGCCAACTTATCCAATATGCACATAGTCACTATTCATAGGTTCGAGTACCGAATAATAAACTCCGACTTAATAAATAAATAAACCGTAAATCGTAAATAAACTTTATAGTATGGATAAGCTATTAGGAGGATGGTGAGAACCCTCCCCCCCCCCCTTTTGAGCTAATTCATAAATAATCACAGATTTATCATCCACAATATAGGTACCTACTATTATCATTCCTAAAAAATAAATATTTTCTTTTAAAGTTCTACCCGAATTTAAGTAACCTGATGGTGTCTTGGATAAGTTTAATTTTTATGTTTAATTTTTATGGGAAATCTTTTTACTTTTATAAAATTAACGTTATATTTAATTAAAAAAAAGAGATAGCATTCATAAAAATATGGAAAATAATTTATGACAATGTTAGGGATTTTCAAAATGCGTACTTTTTGAGATTGATGAAAACGACCGAATGGAATTATAATTACGTCGATTTCAATAGTCTCAATTGATAGAGACATTGGACCCGGTAAGACTAGAGGATCTGGCGACAAGTCCCAGTATTTTTATTTATTTTTTAAGTGAATTCTGCCTAAGAGTCCCAACAGCTCCCGACTGGAGCCAGTGAGACTACGGCATCCCCAATTGGGGTAAGTTGTACCAGTATTTTTTGAGCTGATCACTAAACACGGCTAAAGCCATTTCAAGCAACATTTCAATTCTATACGTGGTTTCATACCAGGGCGATACTGAGAGTATTTTCTTCCCTGGAACACGACGCAAATATACTATCTTATTTTAAATTTTTTAAATGTTGAAGTTTATCAAATAAAATTTATTTGCGCACGCAGGGTTTTGAACGCACGACCTTTGGCCCACGTATGCCGTCAAATGTTTGAATTGCCTATTCATTAATCGGTGACGCGACAACTCAGAAACATGCAACATCAACACCTTCTTTGAAAAGCCATTAAAGTGATGATATATTTTGTTAATCACGAGTAGGTTACGTTAGGTTAGGTTAAATTATGGGCTATATTTCAATTTTTTTTTTTTGTGATAACTTTTAATGACACTTCATAGGGGTGCTGAAATGCCACATTTTTGAGTTGTCGTGGAACCGCATTAATCTATATCATATGTTATTAAGAGTTCTTGATATAATTTTCTTCGATCATTAAATACTAGCTGGGGTACCCGTCTTCTTTCAGGGATTTGATATTATTATATTTTTATTTTTTTTAATTTATTTTATATTACAGAAACAAACAGTACATTACATTGGTTACAGTGATGAGACAGTTTACAGATATTAAATGGTATTTCATGGTGGGTACCTATGATATGTTTCTTTGAATGTCTTATTTGTGATTACCGGGTGATGTGCGTAGTGTATGTGTGCGTGAGTGTATGTGTGAGTATGTTGGTAGGTGTGAGAAGTGTATGCACATTGAATAGTTTATATCATTGACATGTTTATATCATTGACATGATGCTCTTTTTAAATTTGGAATATATGATATGAATATAAAATATGAAATTATGTGGTAGCCCTCTATACAAAAAAGCTTAAAATGGTCCATAATGCTCCAGAATATTCTACAACATTCGAGAGTGTTGTTAAGGATGTTCCGGGTACATTCAACAACATTCCATGTTCTAGGATGTTCTGGAATGTTGTGGAACGCTCTCGAATACTCTCGAATGTTCTGGACTGTTCTAGAAATGTCTAGAGGGCGAAACTTCCAGCCCTTATAACTTCAAAAGCACGCCCTTCAGGTAAAAACGGGAATCTTCCTTATGGATGGGGTTAGAGGGCTACCACACCATATAACTACATTGATCGTACCGAGATTCGTTTCTGAGTTTTAGCGGCATGCACATTGTACACTTACTTTTATAATATATATATATATATATATATATATATATTTATTTATTTAATATATTGATTAAGGGGGTTTCTTACCATCCTCCCAATAGCTTATTCGTACTACAACGAATATTATTAAAAATAAAATACTCGCAGTGGTTAGAAAACTCGGCTAACTTATCAAATATATAGCCACTATTCATAGGTTCGAGTACCAACTCCAACTTAAAAAGTAAATAAATCGTAAATCGAAAATATTCATTATTAGTGTAGATAAGCTATTGGGAGGATGGTGAGAAACTCCCTAAGAGTAATGATTTTTGTTATTTATTTTTGGGGTGTTATGCTGTGCTACCTCCTTATTTAGCCAACGTTTCAGACAACGTTAGACAAAGTGTCCATCATCAGGGCAGATGTCCGAAACGTTAGCCAAAGAAGGAGATAGCGTAACACGGCATAACACCCAAAAAATAATAACAATAATAGTTTTGGCCATGAAAATCTAAAATCATATCCAAGAGTAATTATGTTAATAAGCTTCAATAAATTGAATATAATATTTTTCTGGTTATTATATTTTTACGGTAAAAATTTACAGTAGGTGTTCGGAATAAAAGACGACAATAAATTATTCATGATATTAGGTAGGCATAATTACTTGGTTATTAGTTATGAGATGGTGAGGTTGTCGGATACGTTGTGTATAGTATTCATACGCCTGTTTTCTCGCGTAGTTTTCTAATACTAATGTAAAATTTAATAAGCAATATTGTTCTAATAGATATTTAATATCATCATGATAAACAACATTTTGGAATATAATTATTATTTAGGTGACTTTAATATTATTTTAAAGCTTGATAATGATAACTTTGCAGTCGTCAGCGTCACCACACATGGTGTTAAGGGACGTACTTGGCTAACCAGTGATTCCTGACATTATTTGAAGTAAAAAATGTAAGTCAAATTTTGGTCTCCGGTGACATTGTTGACGTTTTTTTTGGACTAAAAACCTAAAAAAGATCACTAGGTATTGGACAGTTAGGGGTTAAGAGTTGGTTGGTCACTCGCTTGAGGTGACGACTTATGGAGGATTTTTTTTTTAAATTGGGTTAAATCAAATTAAAAAAAGACTTATTTATAAAATTACCTGAGACCAAAATTTTATTTATAGATACTTTTTGCTGTAAATAATGTCAAGAATCCCTGGTTAAAGTAAGTCAAGTACGTAACTTAACTGCCTGTACACAAGGTAAGTTATTTATTTTCATTAAGGTTGTTTGTTCTATTTAACCTGTCTTTTATTACTGAATGTGAAATTTGTATTTTTGGTATCAAAATACCTTTGTAAAATTGTACTTATTGCCTCCCACCTACGAATTGTTAGTTCCTCCCGTCTTTAAATGAGTTTTGTAACACATCAGAGGCCCTTATAACGATCGATAGAATAACTATCGGTAACTTCTCATGGTTCCCTAGCATGACTACAGATCGCCAACGAATAAGTGACAGTTCACAATAACTAAGTGTCCCTAACATATTCGACATCAACTGTTGTTTGTACGTTAGCAATGTGAAGTTGTCCTAGGGAACGATGAGAAGTTACCGATAGTTATCCTATCGATCGTTATAGAGCGAGCGTGCTTGGGCCTCAGGATTGCTCTTGCAAGAAATAAAAACAATGAAAAAAAAAAATTCGTTTAAATTATTATTAATGACTCCCCAAAGCGATTTAGCGATTATTGGAGAACTTTTCATTAATATTCATGAATGGCAATATCTTGATATTAACGTTTAGTACACCAAATTTCATTAGTCTTTCCCATATAAATCGTTTTAAGTATGTTTATCATAATAACAATAAAGTTTGAAGAAACCTAAAAGAAAATATTTTCATCCACCTTTACAAAAAAATGGCTTCTTTAGTCCCTTCTGATCGCCTGCAAACTTATCACTATCGTGCTGTATTTGGTCTTATTATATCAAACAATTATTAGATTCTTCATATTCTAAATTTGTGTCCTTCAATTAGCATGTAGTGATGATACTGTCATGACCAATCATCAACATATAAGCGTAAGTTTCCATGAAAAGCTGCATTCTTTATGCAGTTATATAATTCATAATTGTCTATTCGTTGACTAATTTAATGTTGTTACATTATAAAATTTGCGAAGACAATATGTTAATCAATGACATTATTTAATTATATAATGTATTTCTATACTTACATAATTACCAGTTCAAGACAGAAAACGAGTCTGATTGGGAGGTATTTTGACATAGACCTACTTAATGGCAAATAGAATAATTAGCTTGGTTTACAAGCTGTATCTCCCTTAAAATGATTGTTACTGTTCTTTTTTTTAACTTTGTATAGAGTTAATTTTGAATGTTGTGAGTGCCGTTTAGGGCGCTCACTGAGCTCGATATGTATTGTACAAATTGTGCAGTTACATTGTACTAGTCGTTAGTTTTTACTTGTATATATTGATAACACGCTATAACGCAGGCATATGTCTAGCATGGTGGTCGAAAAATCCGTAAACCTTGTAACTAACAATTCAAAGAATAAAATTTAAAAAAAACGAGTAAACCACACGACTGAAGTAAAACTTCTAGAGAGAAAGAAAATGTGCGCGCGCACTGCTCTCTCTTGCTCCTACAGTATTTATAAAATTGTTCAAGAACGAAATGAAATTACGAATAATCTTCATGCACTGGCTATGAGAGGAAGAGAGAAAGAAAATGTGCGCACTCACTGCTCTCTCTTGCTTCTGCAGCCCGTTCGCCTTGCCCGTAATGCATTACACTTTTCGTAACGCATTCGCCAGCTTACCCCCCAAGTCAAGCGTGCGTAAAGAAGTTTTACTTCAAAAACGAGTGTGCTTTAGACCACACGACTGAAGTAAAACTTATTTAACTCCATCTATACACGGAGAAAAATGTTATTCTAAAATACGATCATTTTATTTGTAAAACCGGTTAAAAACGGGACTGAAGTTCTTACGAACAAATTAACAGTGTTTCAATGTTTATTGGCGGGAAAATGTAAGAATAATTTGTTGGCATACGTACGAAATTACGTATACCAACAAATTATTATTACATGTTCCCGCCAATAGACATTGAAACCCTGTTAATTTGTTCGTAAGAACTTCAGTCCCGTTTTTAAACGCTTTTACAAATAAAATTATCGTATTTTAGAATAACATTTTTCTAACTTATATCTCTAACTCATCTTCACTAACTTATATCTCCCTATCAACCTCCGTTCACCTCGCCTAATCACCACTTTTCGTAACGCATTCGCCAGCTTACCACCCAAGTCAAGCGTGCGTAAAGAAGTTTTACTTAAAAAAAAAAATAGAGGAAGCTGAAAATTCTTGGGGAACTCCAGCTGTGACATCTCTATTGATGATTTGTTACCCATCTAATTTTATTGAAAGCATTGCATCTGTATTAAAACCGTAATCGACCAAACCTCAGATTACGATTCCTTTAATTGAGACTTTACATTAGTAAAAATGTATTTTTTTGCTGTTTGAGTTTACCATGCTTTCGCGAATAAAGGATCGAATATGTCACCATCGTTATGCCACTGAGTGTAATGAGACAGCATACTGGGATATAACTTCAGTCTTGCGGAATTTTTAATGGTGAAATTTACAATATAATCACAGATAATCGAATTTATTATGCTTGATATAAGTTCTGACATCTTTACTGCATAGTTACTGAGGATGATTCTTCTTCTTGAAGTTTATTGCATACTGGCCTTGTGACCTCTGCGGTATACCTACTCTCTTTAATAGCAGTCAATTAGTGGAACGCACACTGTTTCAAACCGTATCACTTGTGCATCCACTACTTACTACTTCACCCAGTAGCTATTAGGACTGAAGTCGACTGAACAAAATTAAATCGCATCAACAATTTTATACAATAAAATACATACTCCGACAAGAATCGCCCTGGTGAATGCTCGTCGTTCAAAATCGAAACGTCGCATGAAAGGCATTAGCCGTGTTCAGTGGCCAGGTACTTCCAATTTTCATCGGCCGCATCTCCTTCCCTTAAGATGAAACCCGGTGGTGGAGAAATTTGAAAAATAGATTATACTTAATTGTTGCTGTCACTGTTGCTCTTACTCCACCGGATATTGAGCGAAAGGGACAATGCTCCTCGGGCTACTAATATCTAACCAAAATCGAGGTTTTGTATTCCCCACTTTTCTCCTCCATAAGTGGACTGATTTTCAATTTACAAACTACATAAGAAAAAACTATTCTATGTCTGTACGTTTTAAAAAAAAAATAAACCTTGTCCAGTTTGTATACTGAACGTCTTTTGACGGCGTTTAAACCAGTCAATTTTATTGATTTTTGGAAGGTCATAACTTCTAAAAAAGTAACTTATCGAAAAAAACAAAAGTACCGACACGCTAGTAGTTGATATCTATTTTATGTAAAAACAATATTTTCTTTAGGGTTAAAATCCAGAGAGATAAATAGGGAATACGTTTGTATGGAAAAATCACCGCCGTGTATCCCCTTATAATATGGACGTAACAATGATTATGGTATGAACATATTCATACCATAATATATTATATTAATCTTTTATATTATATAATCTATTGTATTACACTTTTTTATGTGTAATTACTTCGCGCTTCCCCTTTCTTTAGCCAACTTTTCGGACTGCATTACAGTTTACAGTGTCCATTATCATAAAAGATGTATATATACTAACGATAATTTATACCTGATAAAAGTATTATCATGATTGATTTTTGAGGTATTACGCCTTGTACCTCGTTCTTCAGAAAAATAAAACATTTCGAACAGCATTACAATACCAAATATCGGGGCAGATGTGTAAATTTATAATTGTATAAATACTTAATCGATAAAGAAGGATGTAGTGCAAGACGGCGTTAAATAAATCTCGATAATATATGAAAACAGTTTATGTTTATACTTTGTAATATTATTAAAGCATTCTACGAAACGATTCATTAGTTCTGTACTTTTTACATAAATATGTGAACTTTAAAATACCTGTGCTAATTTTCATAATATATTCGCACTCACAATAGGTAGATACTTATAATATAAACATATAATTAATAACGAAGAATGGCTGATAATGAAACGTTGCTTAAAATGGCTTGGTATATAGTCTGAGTAGTCACGTACTTCCTCATCTTTCTCTTCCCCATCTCCTTCCTCTCCCCACTAGATTCAGCCTCACAACAAACCCTAGTTGGAAAATTTGGTTTGCCATAATCTCATTGGTTCCAAATGGTTGGAAGCAGATAAAGAAAATGAAATATTGATACACTAGATGAACCGGCCACCCCTTGCTGTTGCTATCCCCGTTCCCCTTCCGCTTCCTTTTCCCCTCCTGTGTTCCACTTTCACCATCCTCCATTCCGCGACCTTCCCTCACGCATTCCCTTCCATCTTTTCCGCCTTCCCCCCTCCCTCGTCAACCCTTCCGTGAACTCCCCTCCTTAATTCCCCTTCGTCATCCCAGATTTTCCCTCCCACCGTTTTTCCCTGCCGCTAAACTCCATACAATACACCCATTTTTCAAACAACTCGCCTTTGGCCTATTTCAATTTTTTATGCAAACTTCATAACGCCAGAGCTAGCTTTATAAAATATAGCCTATTTCTTATTCTATGAGCTATATTATTGTAAAGTTTCATTAAAATCCATTCAGTAGTTTTTGCGTGAAAGTGTAACAAACACAAACTTTTACATTTATAATATTAATAAGACGAAAATAATCAAACCATATTTCTTATATCATTGTAGAAGTAGATAATGCCAATAAATCATGAAAATATGAAAAAGAATAAGACACAGTAAAATAAATAAAGTCACGGTAACAACGGGGAATCTGTGTTTTTTTTCATATTTTCGTTTTATCTTCTTCGATGATATATTAAATTGATAGGTATAACCCTCAACAGTTATTTTAATGAGAGTTATTAATAAACATAAAAATCTGAACAATTAATATGTGTAATTTATTAACATTAAAATTTATTTTCGAATTTCTAAGTAGGTACTGCTGTAAATTTAGCCGAATATGAAATATTAATGTCTAAATATGGGTTCTTTATAATTATTGCAAAATCCAAGAGCCTACTTTCCTGTTTATCCAATTATGAGACATGACGCAGGGAAGCCTTAAAGCTTCGTTCACAGTTCACCCAAGAATCACATTTCACATTCATCGTTGCGATTGCCATTCCGTTTTCCATAGTGCCCTTTTCGAAATTACACGAAAAATAATATAACAAAAGTATATCATTGCAATAGACAATATAATAACATTATGTTACAAAATAAAAATTTCAATAATTTATTTAAATTAGCGCCGTGTATATTAAAAAAAATACATTTCCTAATTTTTTCTTAGCTATAAGCTAATATTATGACGTCATGGCAAATATTAGTACAAACTAAAAAAATATGTAATTGCTTCATTATTTTGTATTTTCTTTCTTTCATTCTTTTTTCTCTTTCTCTGTACTATATACTTACTACGTATTTTATTTTATTTGACTTATTATATCTGTTATTTCGCTAATAGCATCTTTACATATTAACAACTAAACCTTGATTTGCGCATGCTGTGAACATTTTTAATTTTTATTGTATGCTCGTCCCAATGGCAATTTAATTAATGTATTTATTGTTCAACACTATATCAAACAACAAATAAATAAAAATGCAAATGCACAATGATATTTACCATTAAATTCAATAATGAAAAATATTAACGAGTATTTAAATGCTTACTTTAAAGGTTTTTCTAAAAGTTTGTTACCTTTTAAATTTGAAAAAAAAATAACTCTTTCCACTTCAATTAGACATTTAAAATGTTCGTTTTCTGTGATATATAAAGAATATCGGAAAAAATCACTATTCAGGGTGTTCGGTTGAAAAGTGCATTAACTTCGGGAGGTGAGTCTACATGATAGTGTATAAGTAAAAAATATAATAAAACTTTTTTCGAAATTACAACTTTTAGGGGTATTTTTTTGGTAAAAAAATAAAATTAGTCCTTCGTATGCAGCCAGCACTATTATTTTCCGCTGTTACGATACGTAACAATCACAGCAATCAAACGTCGCCACAGTCACTCCCGGCAGGCACACAGCAAATTTATCGGAAAAGTTTGTACCTTACACTGAGGATTAGGCACGTCTTTTTTTATGGGAAAAAAGTGTTGAAATTTCGGAAAAAGTTGTTAATCTTTTTTACTTCTACCATCATGTAGAATCAACTCCCGAAGTTAACGCACTTTATCCACGGACACCCTGTATATGCAGATGATTTTTAATTGCCAGTAGACATATTATAATTTCATACTTAATATAAGTTAACTGGTCTATATAAATATAAAGTTCTAGTCGTAAGGTTTAGCGCCATGTTTTTTTTTTCAAAGCGTATAGATTTCTCACTCTTCTGTTGTCTTCTCTTTTTGAATGTTGTCCACAATCGTCAGGCTAATAATCTTTTCATAACGAGATATAGATTTCAAATTTCACAAAAAAATAATTGAAATGTAACCTAAACCAAACATTTTAAGTTCCGGTAAATTGCTAATGACACTAGAAAACATTAGGCATTAGATGTAAATTAACAATTTGTTTACAATTGTTTTGGACAATGTAAGAGAAATACAAATAATTTATATCTTATCTATACAGAGTAATTAATTCTAGGAATCTAAGACTTTATCAAATTTCAATATTATTACCCCAAGAACTTAGTGCTGCTGATATCAGAGAGGTTATCATTTTGTTTTTATGATAAAGTCTCGACGCTCCGAATTCAGTCAAGAATATTTTTAGGAATGTAATCTCTGGAATAGGATTTTCTGTATTCAGAAAAAAATAGTCATTAATTATAAAATCCTGATAAATTAATTTGATAATGATATTTCATGCAATTCTTTTTATAATATTAATCTTATATTTGCGCGATAATAGGTATATGAAAGAGAAGTTCCTTGTGGCGAAGCCTTATGGTGGGGGCTAGCGGTGGCGGTGGCGAGAGGCGAGCCGTCAGTCGGCGAAGGCAGTATAGTAGAGGCCGAGCCTTCAGTGCTAGTTGAGCGGTCGCCGGTTTTAGCCGACTCTACTCTGAGCTGAACTCCCGTCCGTCCGCTCCACCAAGCAGTCGCAGTCGCTCAACACAGTTCGCACAAACAAACAACAACCCTGCAGACTGCACACTTCCTCCCAGGTGGTTTCGTCAAGTGTTAGACTAGTCATATTCCCAGTCAGTTTGGTGGTGTTAAACTAGTAAACAATCGTCAGGGTTTAGTGAGTGTTGCAAACTATTCAGTACGGAAGTGTAGCATGCACCGGTGCAAGTGCTAGACAGTAGTGGTTCCCAGGAGAGGATAAGGACACACGGAGAAAGTAAGGAGTATGGAGTACCAGCACGGGGCTCCGCTGGGCCCCCCCGCCCCACCACCCCCCGCGCAACCCCTCCTCCCCACCGCAGACCAGTATCACCAGTTCTGGAGACAGCAACTCTACATCAACGGTCAGACCCAAGCCAACTTTCGCCCAATATTCATTCCGAAATCAACCATTTCTTTTCGCACCATTATCGGACTTGGTTAACCTAACCTGTGTAGCACCAGCTATGGGATATAATTATGTACTTATTTTACAATTATAACGTGATTGTCTTTAACTAATTGCCGTGATGCTCGCTTCAGAGAAGACAAGAGTTGCGTGGTTTTCTGGTGAGATAATTAGCTGAATGATTGATAAGATTTTTATCTTCGGCAATAATTATTATTCATCTCTACCTTTAACTTGTCGTATATTATGATAACAGGAAACTAAGTTATAAATATACACGATATTTATTTAAGTTATTATTAAGACATAAAATTATAATTCAATCGTGCGATGTTATGATTTGATCTGTAAACTTGCAGTACATATATTCTGTCAAGCTACTCTTATGTTTTTATTCTGAGAGCATATATAAGTAGGCAGGTACTAGGTACATACATTATAGCAGTGTACATACATACATAAATAAGTTAAACACTTAACAATCTTAGATGTAGAATTTATCAAAGCATATTCCAAGAATTATAAAACGTTATTGTTGGATCACGATTTTCGATTCAAAGTTTGCCATTTCTTGAATTACTTTTATTGTGTTGCTTTTTTCTTTCATGGTGCTGCCTCTAAGTGAGGAAGCAAACCTTTGGTACGCCTTTACTTTCTTTTTAGTAACTTTATCTCTTCAACAACATCACGCAAAAAATCACTTCCTGAAACTGATATTTTTATTTTACTAGCTTAAATATGAGTTCTTAAATTGCCATTTATAATCATTTGTAAAGTTTTTGATGATATCAACATGTCCTTAAACCCAACCTTGACCGAGAGATAGTAAAATTCTTCAACCCATTCCATCGTATCATGTTTCTTTCTTCTTGGGCGTTTATCGTGTCACTTTTCACATGTGCATTGTAATACGTTGTTTACACTATTATGTGTACTGCATACTGGATTACAATGTATATATATTTTATAATTATAATGCCGAATTCCGAATTTTAATTTCGATTTAAGCTCGTGCACCGATTCTTTTGGACCACTGAATCGGAACAGCATGGGCCATCGTAAGCGCAGTCGAAACAAAAAGAAAGTAAACTTGTTTAGAAAAGATTATGGGGCAAAATTCAGATATAACTTTCACTTTTCGGCCTGACTAATGAATGCTCTGGGTACGGATTCTACCAAGGCTGGCTTTATATCGCGACAGCTATAAATTTGGATTTACCTCGTGTGGATTCGACTTGTTTGACTTGGCTGACTTGGTTGGCTTGCAAGACTATGGGTCGGTATCTCAGTTGATTTTTAAGTTCGGGTTGAGAGATATAGATATACTTTCGTTGCTTTCGGGAAGATTTTCAATTTTAACAAATCAACTCATAACATCATTGAGTATTCTGAAATACCGTATGTTTATTTATTTTATTTAAAGCGGATACGGTTTACTGATATTTTCCGCGAGTAATCAGGATATGGGCTCATTGTGCTATCTCCCATTTTACCTTATTCCTACAGTAACCCAGTCACTCCGATAAAGTTTGGTCTCCTGTATCCACAGCGTGGCATTCCTGGTAGCTGAACCTTGTTCCCACCAGAGTGCGACAAGGCACCATAGGCCCATTAGTCTCTTCATCGTCTTCACATTTCCTGCATCTATTTGTGTTTTCTACTCCCAACAGCTGCATGGGTCTCCTGAGGTGGCAGTGTCCTGTTAGTAGTCCTATCAGTTCCCTCAGACAGTTCCCTGTCCATATTAAGTATTAGTTGCCTGGATTGTCTAATTCCTTGCGAGTAATTTGAATTGTCTCAAATACTGGCCCTTGGACTTGGTTGCTTTGCCGATTGGATTGATTTAGCTGACTTGGTCAACTTAGCTGACTTAGTTGCCTTAGTTGACTTGGTTAACTAAACCGACTTAATTGACTTAGCTGATTTGGTTGACTTGTATGTCTTGGTTGACTTAGCTGACTGGATTAGTTGCACTGATCGGCTGATGATAGAGTCATTCCTCCAACCCCCCCCCCCCCACTACCGCGGTGACCTGGAATCCAAACCAAGAGCATAATTGTATATTTATTTTCTCTATGAAAGTGAAAAGGATAACGCAATATGGTGCAATCCAATTATTTTTTAACCATATTTTTTATTTTACAAAATTACAGTGATCAGAAGAATTGTCTAAATAGGTCGTACCTTTATTACAAACCACTGTAAATCGTATAAATTAATGTGAAGATTAGTTTACTTATAACATAACCTAATAATATAATATTGTCAAACTTAACTTCCATAATACTGTATCTATAATTTTATTTCACCTTTTCGTTCTCGTGTTTTTAAAATAATTCTCATTTGATAAATTAACATATATTTCTTAAATCTTTTCAAAAATCTTCTATATATATATACCTTATTGCCCCTACACATGGATATCTCAGTGACACAAGCAATGAAAAATCATTTATAATCATACATATTTTATTATATAGATAAATAAAAAAATAACATCGTATTTTTCATTATTTTAAACACACGCAGAAATAAACTAACCATAATATGTTATAACGTTTTATATTTCTTCTACTTTTGGTTACACATATATGTGTTTTACTTTGACTTTTCCACACTTTGTAATTCTTTTCTCTTGTCCGTCTACTTTCCCTCCCAACTCCCCTCCTCACAACTATTTTCATTCACCGTTATCAATATTTTTCTTCTTTTGGGTCACATCCTGCACGATAATCCCAATATTCAATTGAATTACAAAAAATGTGGTCGTTCCATCACCTCTCAGCTACTCAGCGTTTACCTTCCAGCACTCGGCAACCTTGACGCGATAGCACGAAGATAAGAAAAATATTATTGAATTAATTTGTACAAAAAGCGGATCTTATGAATAATTGTTTTTACTTAATCAGTGAAGACAATATTGGCGACTCTTAAACGAAAATATTAAACAGAAATTTATAATATAAGGAAAAGTGATGTCTAGAAAGATGTGACCGTATCTTTTTTCTTGCGAGTTCCTAAATGTCTTCATTGCTTAAATATTACATTTTGAGGTTTTACTTAATAGGTTAAAAATAATAATTGCTTTTACTATCAAGAGATTTCGTATTTCTTTTTAGGATTTCTTTATAACGAAAATTATAAAAAGTATATTTATCATTCAAAGCTCTGTAGCTCATGAATGAAGGTTTACCGAGCTAAAAATAGTGAAAACGTTCCATATTTTCCTCTATAAAGTTTAATAAATATATACATTCACAAAAACCGGTTTATTTATCGGTTAATTATCATTATACGAGAGAGCTGTTTCGCTTTCAGAAGACTTTATCAAACTGTGGTGAAGCCACTTACAGACGAAATATATTTATATTATTTTTATACAGGTGCTTACTTATAAAAAAACTTTTAACTTTTTTTATCCCGTGTGTTCATTATAAGCAATTACTTAAATAGAAATAATTTTAAAATAGATCGTCTGCAAGTGGCTTCACGAAAGTTTGATATTGCCTTCGAAAGGCGAAATAGCTGTCACGCGTAATAATAATTATATAGCAGAACTTGTTTACAAATGAGCTGTATTTCACTAAAGTGTATAATAATAATATTATTGTAAATAAATAAAAAAAATAAAAATTAAGATGCGATAATCTTGTTTCTTGTATTTTTTATTTTGTAATGTGTGGTATACCTATCCACTATCTCGATAGGTACAACGTTTCATTACATAGGTATATAATGTTTATTCACATAGGTGCACACTACATAATACTATATGTATGTATATACAATATGTCTTTTTTTTGTTCGTATTATTTACATAATCGCATTTTACATGTTATTCCTCATTGTTGTTTAATAGCATTTTAATTATCTTGTGTTGATATATGGTCAGGCGCTTTACAAATTCAATGAACGTGTTATATATTATGATACATAACACGCGTTATTAGGGTAAAACCGGGTAAAATAAACTTATTATTTACATGTACAAATATTTTTATAAATTAATAATTTATATATTTAGGGTAAATCATAGAAGAAAAAAGGACACGTGTGTGTATTGTAGGCGACTGTCATAATCGACTGGTTCTTTTAAATATGTATTATTAAAAATTCGATTCGATATATCGATATATCAATATCAATTTCTCAAATGTTTCGAAAACTATGATATTATAATAATATGTTGGTACCAGGTCATTTTGTAGTAAAAGGATGTTATCAATGCATTGTCTATTGCGAGTACTATAGTAATACTGGGGACAGTTTTTTTCTGTCATGATATAAAACCTACAAGTCACATTTTAAGGAATGTTAGTTTTCAGTGATTTCATGTAGAATAGTCATCGAAGTACAACATGATAAAATAGTTTTCAGTGGTTTCGTGTAGAATAGTCATCAAAGTACAACATGGTAAAATAGTTTTCAGTGGTTTCGTATAGAATAGTCATCAAAGTACAACATGCTAAAATAGTTTTCAGTGGTTTCGTGTAGAATAGTCATCAAAGTACAACATGATAAAATAGTTTTTGCTGATTTAAGCATTTTTAATACTAAAAACTGAAGTTATGCGTAAAAGTTGTTTTTGTTTTTTTTTCTAAAAACTGAGATGAAATTACTTAACCTTCAAATCTTTCATAATTATCAATGGAATTGCAACATTTTACGACCACATTTTGAAAAACGAACAACCACTTTTTTTATTTTAATTAGATTTACGAATTTGTAAATATTTGATTTTACTCCTCCTGTAAAATTTTCATTTTGTAGCTTGAAGGATTTTACCAAACCGTAGTCGAAATAATACTCCACCAATACTTCTATAGAATGTATTCAACATATCAAAAGTAGATAATATTGACATTTTTATTTGAAAGTACATACCAATATTCAATATACGAGTCGAAAGGTTATTAGTTATTGTTATCTATAATATGTAATTTTATCAACAATATAAATAATGGCGTCAAACACGTAATTAAATACTAGTTGCTTCTTTTTCTATTGTACTGTTATATTAATACATATAGTGCGTAAAAAAAACAACAAACTTACTAACTCAACATCACACCGTTCCTAACAAGAGTAGGAAGGAAGACCTCTGTATCGGCTCACACACTCCATGCTTCACTCACATTCTTATCATCATCACAATTGGCTCTACAACCCGTGGAGGGTCTTGGCCTCCTCAAGAGTCTTCCTCCACTCATCTCTGTTTTGTACCAGTTCTCTCCAGTTTGGAAGCTCCAAGGTACGTAGGTTTTTGAGGACCTTGTCGTTCCATCTTAATTTTGGTCTTCCCAGACTCCTTCGCCCTACAGCTAGATATTAGCAGGGACTTTTGTGCTTGATGCTCTGTCATTCTTTCCACATGACCCAGCCACCGAAGTCTTCCCAACTTTATAATTATTCACATTCTTATATTGTCTCCTATATAATATATTTTTCTATAAATATTAGTCAATATACTTCGAAGGCCATTGTTTCTCCATGTGGTGGTCACGATCCCCGGGGTCGCCTTTAGGAATAGGGGGAGTCACAATCAGTAAAAAAATAAGTCACCATACAAAAATCCTTTTATTAAAGAATGAATTTCAAGTAATACTCAAGTGTAACATATATCTACTTGCTAATAAACTAATAAATTAAGATTTTGTTTTACACGTAAAAATATTGATATACCTAGATTAACGTTTGAAACACCCATACGTTAAGTGATAATTATAATAGACTATTTTTGTATTTGGTTTTTAAAGCCATATACACGAGAAGCCTTTTTCGGATAAGTAAGAAGTGGCGAATGTAATGAATATTTTCAACGCTTCCCATATTCATATCATCGTGCGAAGTCAAATCTTCAGTAGTTTTATCAGCTGATATTTCGATTAATTGGTTGTTAGTATCAACGGGTAATTTGGCATCAATATTTTCATCAAATGAGTTGCGAACGCATCTTTTCAAGACCTTATCACTTGGAAAATATTCCATTAACTGAATTTCAATTCGCGTACATGCTTTTCTTGCTCTCCAATACCACTATCAACATCAGGATTTTCTAAGTTGTCAATATAATTAGAAATTTACAATAATTAGTCAAAAACTTCGAATAATCCAAATATCAAGCTTCCCGATGAAAAAATTGACTTGTCTGTCATTAGTAACATGTTTTTTTGAATGCCTTGTAAATAATAATAAATTAATTAAAATGTGATAATACATCACTTAAGTAAGCCAAAAGTAATAAATATTCTCTATCTTAAAAGAACCCAAGAATTTCAAACACGGTAAATAAGTAATAAGAAGTTCGAACTGGTAAAAGAAATATGAGAACAAATTAACGTTATACATTTGGTTTGAAGATGTCGCTTACCGTGGTGCCGCTCCTGGCAGTAGTTGTTTGATACTCGTGGTACTCTGATACGTGATACTCGATAAACAATTTATTGCATTCCACGAAGTATGGGACTATCTATCAAATAATCTTTTTTTGTTTCTCTGCTTACTGCAAAATAGTAATTCTTTAAATAATCATGTTTTAAAAAAGTAGGATGTGCTTTTTACAATTTGGATACCGTTAGAAACGTTGTTTTGATTTAATTATCAATGCTCGTTAGATGTAAATATTTTTTTAAAGAGTCAGACTGACCAATCAAATCTGAACTAAGGCGAAGTCCCCCACGAGGTCGAGTTTTAATCGGCTGTTAAACATTATTTTAAATTTCATCATTTCAATAGAAGTTGAATAATTTGATTTGCATGCCTTGGGCATTAGATATATGAATCATTTATGAATGCATTTGTGGATAACATTATTTTTCAACTTTGTTAAGTTTCCCATCGTTAACAAAATAACTTATCAGAGTCACATTTTCATGTTTTCTCCCTTTTCTTATTGACAACTCTTCTTGTCACTTAACAGGTATGCAATGATTCATACAAATAATTAGAATATAATAACACAAAAGTCGAGACACGTCACCCCATATCACATTAGGCACCTACCAAATTGTCCAAGTGATGACAATGTGGCTCATTTTAATTAGCTGAATATCTGTTTATGTGTCCAACAAATATAACGGTGAGCTCTGGCGTCGGGAAAATGGCAATTAATTTGAAAACAATTGCTTAAAGGTGTTAATTTGTATTCAAAGTGATAAGGGGGCATTAATTTTATCAATAAGATTGTAAAAAATACGATAATAGATTACCTAATATTTAACAGTCTGATAATCAAATAATAATTTTTCCATTCAAGGATGAACAATTTTTTTTAATGCGTAGACAATTACGATCTCCTTACATTCATTTATTGTTAGGTATGTAGTTTCTCATGGGGCGGGTTCAAATAATATTTTTATTGAAGTATAGTTTTTTTTTCTCTTTATTTCTGTCAGGAATACTATTCATCTTTTTTTAATATAGTTTATCATCAATATTCCGTCGTATTTGTTGGAGTTAGAGCGCGAACGTGCAATCAACTCGTCAGTAGCCAGATCATTTTGCGGAAACCGCCCGGCAGCCGGAGCATATATGTATTTAAAATAGCCGGCCGGTTGCCGTCCGGCAAAACCAGTTGAATTGCCTGCGTACTAAGAGAATTATAAGTGTTTATTTACGTGCCTAAGTGTGCTGTGAATTAATAATTGCGATGATTTCAAATAAAATGGCAATCTTTATTTGAGTATTTCGAGAATAGCTCCTAAGAAATAAATTTTGAAGAAATACATTCAACTAAATGATTTCAAATATCTAGCTGATTATATAATAGTAGTAAATACTGAATAAACCGACAATATTTTTGACGTAGAACCGATTTTATATAAAATCTTTTTATCTATCGGTGTAGGTTCACATTTTCTACGAACCTTGCAATGCTGCAATGGACTATATCCTAATAATCATATGTCAAAAATGTTACAAGCCGAAATATATATACTTTAATTTTTATTTGAACAATTCTTTTCATAATATATGTTCTAGAAATAAGAGAAAAAAAAAGACTTTGACCCAATGGCCGAGTTTGTTAAACCGTTGGTCCGGTAAGACAAGAGATCCTGGGCTAGAGTCCCAATTGCTACCGTTACAGTTCAGATTTTTCTGTGTCCTGTTCTATTCCATATTTTCGTTTAGATTTAATAATATTATCTTCTTCTTCTTATATTTATATATTATACTTTAGTTCAGTATTTCTTCACTCCCAGAGTTTCTACTTTATCGGTTGAGATAAATAAATGGACATTTTTTGCAAACAATATCATTATTTCGTTTACAAAAATAAAGCTTTTAACGCATTGATGTGTAAAATTCTCCGAATTACATCAATAAATAGTTTAGTTACTAAATTGTTTACGCTTCGTTAATAAATTTCTTTTTTATGATGAACTTTTACTTTCAACGCAGTCAGTGGTTTTGTTAGATCTGTCCGCCCCGACCGGGCGGCGCCGTCAGGTAAAAATTTCGTGTGACAAATTATAGAATTCAACATTCTCATCCTTGAAATTCACCTTGAAATGGACATTTAATAACAATTATGCAGAAATTTGCTTATTAGATTTTTTTTCGCAACCTACTTTATATTTCAACACGTGTTATCATTTTCAGTTTTTTCTTCGGAAATGATGACGGATATAATTGAAATTCAATTTATAAATGTGCTGAATATAGAATCTATTTTTATGTCAGTCTACTTATTTGGAATGTGGGACCGTGTGATCTATAAAAGAACGAGGTTTTTTTCTATTTCACAATCTAAGATATTAAAATATGTGATATTGTTAAACATTGATTTTATTGCAATAGTTTTAAATCATTATTTATTTAAATCACATACAAAGCTCTATTGTCCGTTTGTGCTATATCCAAATTAACATCTAGTGATACATGAAGAAAAATGTTATTCTAAAATACGATCATTTTATTCGTAAAAACGGTTAAAAACGGGACTGAAGTTCTTACGAACAAATTAACAGGGTTTCAATGTTTATTGGCGGGAACATGTACATATACGTACACCAACAAATTATTCTTACATTTTCCCGCCAACAAACATTGAAACACTGTTAATTTGTTCGTAAGAACTTCAGTCCCGTTTTTAACCGTTTTTACAAATAAAATTATCGTATTTTAGAATAACATTTTTCTCCGTGTAGTGACTCTATTATATATAGATATCGTTACGATGAGAGATTTTTTGGTTATAAAAGTGTATCAATTATTACCATCTCTATTCTAAGATCTCTGTTTCACTTAACAATATCAGCCATTGGTCAGTATGGTTCATACAACAATAATTTTAATCAATATTTTTATAGTGGAATCTCAACAAGTCAAACCTTTAATCGTAATATTTAATGGTTGAAGTTAATATTAATCAATCACTGTCAAACGAAAAATGCGAAACAAAAAGATAGAAAAAGATTTTTCCTTGGCATTGCTCTGATCACTGAGCTCTTTCGACCATATCAACATCCGTCATTTTTAACTGTGTCGTACCTTCGACATAAGAGCTACCAACATTATCTTCATTTTCTTTACGCATTTTTTTGGTTGCTGTCTTTATGTATGAATGCAAGATTCTAAACAATTAAAAAGCAATTTAATTGCTCTGTACGGTGTCTTTTATAATTATATTAATTTTGAATTGAAGTAAATACTTCTTTACGCACGCTTGACTTGGGGGGTAAACTAGCGAATGTGTAACGGAAATTGAAATGCTTTGAAAGGAGAGAGCAGTGCGCGCGTACATTTTCTTTCTCTCTTCCTCTTATAGCCAGTGCATGAAATATTTCATTCAGTATTTTCAAATACGAAATACCAGTGACGTGCCAAACGCGGAGGGGAGCGGACATCGATGCGCACGGCTTAATCGTGCTAGTCAAATGAAAATAAATTTAAATAAATATTTGTAGAACATTAATATATGTATATATTTTATACATATAAACATTTATATGGACATACATATAGATGGAGCTAAAGAAGTATTTACTTCAGTCGTGTGGTCTAAAGCACTCGCGTATTTTTTTTCTCTTTGAACATGGTTATCCACAACAATACACAGAAGTTCCTAAGTGAAACGCAGGCATATATATATTATTTACGTTTATTTTCACCCTGCGAACGATTTGCCTAAACGGAAACATCAGGAAGTATCAGTACGCCTACCGGTATGCTCCAAGTTCAAAGAGAGTACAGTGCAAGCCGAGGGTCTTTCGACAAAAGGGTGGCGTATCTTTAGAGAAAGCATTTGATTGCGCATTGATCGGATCGACCCTGTTACAAGGTGTCCGGTGGTTGACTGCTCGCCGCCTGAACGAGGCGGTAGACTCTCAGACACAACTTTCTCCGGACTCCGGGCTGGACCCGTAGAGCCGCGCCTGTTCAGATTTATCTTAACCGTTTGGAGGCGAATGAGAATAATGCGGAAACAATAAAAAAATATACATTTTATTAATTTAGATGATATAAAAACAGCAATTGCCTACACATTGCAAACTATCAAATCTTCAGTTCAGTTTCATTGCCGGGAACCCGGGCGTTTATTTTATTTTAATTTATTTACATAGTTTTCTTTTACCTGCCTCACTAGAAAAAGTTTGTTCCGATGCAATATTTAGTGGAGACATGGCATATTTATTTATATATTTACTTAATAAATTACGTAGTGCTGCATAAAAAAATATTTAACCTAGTAATTATAGAAATAATAATTTATTTACCAAGTGTTGATATCTGTATAAATAAATTGCAATGACCGACATTAAAAGAAAAAGTAGGGTGTAAATATGGTAAATTTTAACATAGAAACTAAGTTACAGATTATGATATACTATGATATATTATGATATAGATAAGATAAAAGATAAACATATAATAATACCCTAAGGTTTTATTTTATGAAATTCGTAGAAAAATCACGGGATATTATAAATTCTCGACAAATCGGTTTCAAATTTTGAAAATGACAATTAAAATAATTTTGTATTAAAATATTAAAATAAAGGTCTTTATCGCTTATTTCCATTCTTCAAACAAACATTTCCAATTTTCGAAATATTAGGTACTTACATTCGAAGCTGATCAAAGTTCTAGATTTCATTGAACCACAGTTACATATAGCCATGCAACAGAAATTAATGTTTTTGATTTCGTTATATATTAACATAGTAGGTTGAATATATTTTATAGTTATAAACACAAATATATATATAATATCTCACATCCGTGCTCACTAGATATCTGCTATACATTTATATTTCAAAGAAGTATTCGGTATGGTTGGGTATTTTGTCTTCAAATCCAAAATTAAGTTGTGTATGAAAAAGGCCAAGCAACTGTCAATTAAAACATATATATGCTTAACAGTAAGATATAGCAGCGATAATAATAAAACAATATTCGGTTGATTACCAGAATCAGAAAAAGGCCTAAGGAGAAAGTCCTAAATCCAGACTGAACTTAGATAAAATCTCAATTTATTAATTGCCCTTAACGTTCTGGGTATTTACACGTTTATATCAAAATACTTGTTAACGTGAGTTGTTTAGAAATTGTAGATAATAATTATGATCATTGCACTACTTGTAGAAATGCAGTTGTTGTTAATGTTGGTACATCTTTCAGCTAAGTATAGCTGGTTAGTTTCATAAAGTAATTAGGTTTTATACGCAGGCAATATTATATTGCGACGAACATTGGCGGCGCACAGTGGGCTGAAAATCGCCTTTCATAGACATAGAGACTTGAAATTTCAAGGCTCTTTTTTTGGCTAGAAATGGATTAAATGATTTACATATTAGTATGCTTTGTCTAGTTTAAAATATTTTATTGACACTGTAAACCAAAATTTTGCATTAAAATGAATTATCAATATAAAAAAAGTTTTTTTTTCAACATTGAGGATTTAAAAAAAAGCGCAAGTTGCGCCACAATACAAAGTATGTCAAAAAATACAAATAAATAGTAGTATATCTGTGTGTAAGGATATAATGGCCAACCTTATGATTCCACAGATAGTCTCATTTTTATTGTCAGTGCCATACAATTTTTTCTTTAAAAAATGATAACTCCTTCATTTGTACACGCAATTGCTTCATATGAAATTTTATAGCATAGTAATTATCAGTAGAATCCATTTCTAGGCAAAAAAAGAGCCTTGAAAATTCAAGTCTCTATGTCTATGAAAGGCGATTTTCAGCCCACTGTGCGGCGCTGCTACGCGGGAAAGACAGTCCGTCACTGGGTTTAATTCACCGGAATGGATCGTCGAAACTGTTCGCTTGACCTTTGTGGAAAAAGAGAAATTTCTTATCTGCACTTGAAGAGTTTTATAGATGTGGCGAATACATTTCATTTACCGAATCCGCTAATTCGATTCAGATAACCTTTTTTAATTGCAGCGGTTTTCTGTACAACTTTTGCGAACTTTGTACAAATCAGTTCAATGTGACATTAAAACCAAAATCAATTATACAGTTTTGTAATAATTGGAGAAAGCGTTTTATCGTATTCTTAGTGTAGGGTGGTCACATCCAAATCCTGGAGTAAAACTTATATTAATTGTAATTTATCGTTTAAGCCACTTTCAGTATTTTAATTACATATTTTTTTTATAAATGCCGTCCGGTTTCGGAACAACCGTTTCTTTCTCATAGTAAAATACTAATTACCAAATTATGGGTAAATGTATAAATCAGGTGTTGAAGTGCGGGTGGAGGCGTGACTAGGGATTAATGAAGAGTAGGGATAGAAGATGGATTTAACGATGGTAACATATCTAAAATAGGGCTGTAAAATGGTATTTTTCGTTTGTAAATAAAAAAAAATTTACGCACCAGAATTTTAGGTTTGTGACTATTAAATGGGAAAATAATTCACCGACTCCAGATATTTTCATATCAGAGGGTTCGGCTCGGTGGAACTCCTAATTTGACCGATAAATCCTACTGATACCTCAATATAAATATTTAAAAAAAAATCGTAATCCTACATGTATTTAAAATGACTGATTTTTGCATTTTTATAAATAATAATAATAATTTAATAGACTTTTTATTAAAGGGATTTCTTGATTTCCTTATTTCTTTATTTTATTATCGTGTTTAGGAATCTTGACATGTTGTACGGTGCGAAAATTAAATTCCATTAGATTGATTTTATTGCTTAATTTTTTAATTGATACATCTGTGAAAATTTCACAGATGTATCGTTTAGATATAAGAATAGATGATCATTCTTCTCTGGAGAGACTTATGCAAGCATTTTTTGTTTATAATGCTAATTATTATATTGACGTGTTGATGCACAGCACCAATTTATTAGTTCTCACCGCAGACACATTCAGCTGTGTGTGTGTGTGTACGTGCATGTGGATACGAAGTTATAATGCAAAGCCATACGAATACATTCAAAGTTATTACTTCCGCATAAAGTTTCCCTTTCGTTAACGGATTCCGTGTAATTTTCACTTATTATGAGAAGCTTAGGAAACTCTTATATATTTTCTACAAGCTCATGCCCGCGACTCCGTCTGCGTAGGATTAGTACTTCGAGTAGCCTATTTTCTTTTCCTAGGTCCCATCTATGAATATATAACAAAATTCTTAACCTATTTATTTAAAATATCTATAATTCTTGATTCGATTCAAAGTATTTATTAGGCGAGTACTTCAAATGAATTCACTTATTTAAATATTTTCTAAAATAGAATTTTGATTTAACAATCATAGTTTTGCAAAATGTCATTCTAAAATTTAGACATTGTATATTAAACAGTAGATAATTATTTTATTAATATTTGGAATATAGCTAGCTCTATAAATTATAGCCTATATGTTATTCTGATGTATGAGGTATATTACTATAAAGTTTTATTAAATTCCATTTGGTAGTTTTTGCGTGAAAGAGTAACAAACATACATACATCTTTACAAACTTTCGCGTTTATAATATTACAAGCTTCTGCCCGCAACTTCGCCCGCTAGGATTAGTACTTCGAGTAATCTATTTTCTTTTCCTAGGTTCCATCTACGTTTATACCAAAATTCTTAACCTATTTATTTAAAATATGTATAATTCTTAATTCGATTCAAAGTATTAGGCGAGTACTTCAAACAAATTCAGAAATTTAAATATTTTCCAAAATAGAATTTTGATTTAACAATCATTGTTTTGCAAAATGTCATTCTAAAATTTTGACATTTTATAGTAAACAGTAGATAATTATTATTTTTAATATTTTGAATATAGCTAGCTCTATAAATTATAGCCTATATGTTATTCTGATGTATGATGTATATTACTATAAAGTTTTATTAAAATCCATTTGGTAGTTTTTGCGTGAAAGAGTAACAAACATACATACATCCATACAAACTTTAGCGTTTATAATATTAGTGAGATGAAGAACAAAATTGAAGACTTTTTTGAACACATTCAAAAGCGAAGAAGAACGAAGGAACGTTATTTGTAGATATGTTGTAATTGAACATTATTTAGTTAATCTTTACTTATATGGGAATGATAATAATATTCTTATTTAAGTTTTCTTTGACATTAGTACTGATACAACATACCGTGCATATAATAACAGGTTGCGACAGTTCAAGGATTGCCGATAGTAGTCCATTATTATTACTTAATGAGTGTTTCTTGGTAACTGAAATAGACGCTTTAAAAGATTCATTCAGTGATATATTATCATTGAAGTAAAACTTCTTTAGGTGCCGTATGAGGAGTAATTCAGATCTTTTTCGGACGGAAATAACGTTTTCAAACGGAAATTACATTTACTGCCATCTGTGTGTGTTTTTATTTTTAAAGTGATCTTCGCTAGAATAATATGTTTAATCTTTTTAGTAATATATGCCACAACAGTCAAAGAAGTTTTACTACAACCGCGCGTAAAGATTAGACACATTCATGTTTTAAAATTAATCTATTTTTACCACATATTTAAGACTAGCTTCTGCCCGTGACTTCGTCTGCGCAGGATTAGTACTTCGATTAGCCTATTTTCTTTTAGTGGGTCCCATCTATGTTTATACCAAAATTCTTAACCTATTTATTTAAAATATCTATAATTTTTGATTCGATTTAAGGGTGAGTACTTCAAATAAATTCACTAATTTAAATGTTTTCTAAAATAGAATTTTGGTTTTACAATAATTTTTTTTCAATATGTCATTGTCAAATTTTGACATTTTCTATTAAACAATATTTATTATTTGTAATATATGGAAAATAGCAAGCTTTGGGTATAAATTATAGCCTACATGTAATTCTGATGTATGAGCTATATTATTGTAAAGTTTCATTAATGTCCATTCAGTGATTATTGCGTGAAAGAGTAACAAACATACATACATCCATACAAACTTTCGCGGTTATAATATTATAGTAAGATAGTAAGATGTTTTGCCAAGAAAATTTCCCAAATTAAGGTAAATAGTAATATCTATTATAGATATTCAGCGTTGCCGTTTCCCATAATGTTGGCTGACACATCTTATACTGTTTGAAATATCAGGGAAAATATTGTAATATATCAATATATTATTATGTTGAACTATTGAACTAGCTTGTTTATGTTGAGTTATAAGATATCCGGATCAGAGATACTGCATGTTCCTCCGATTGCGCTCTAATTTAACAATTCGCCTATCGATCTGTTTATATGCACAAGTCGGCGTGTATGCGTAGGATCTAAATGTGGCCCACAATATAAATACCCCGTGGTGGCGCACGTCATAAGACAAGGAATGCACCGCCAAAGAAGTGACGCGAACACTTATTACTTATTACAAAATATGCTTTAATATCTAATAATTCTTGTTGCAGTGCGGTTTAGTGGTACAGTCGGCGGTGCTGTGCTGTCGTTCTCTTTTTTTTTTACTGTAACGCAGAGAAAAATTTGCAAAGAACTCAAGTTTCACTTTCTCCGCTGATGGCTCTCTCGCTTCTTCCATTCCCCGCTTGGGGAAGCTGGCGGTTGGGTATAGAGGCTATAACAGAACCGCGAGCTCCCACACGCTCGAAGAATGCCCAATCTATCACGAGCAAACAATCGTACGACTTCTCGTTAATATTCAGCGCTCTCGTGGAACCATTTCTCGGGCTAACAGATTCTTCGCTGCTCGCTGCTGTTGATAGGCGACCTATGGCAGGCAACAAGTCGCCCTGTTTATTATTCCGTGAGCCCTGCTTGATACAGCTTCACTCAATTACCGCTAACAGGCTTTACTGTGATATTCGGAAACAGTGAGAGTCAAACATACAAATTAGCTGGGTCGAAGGGGTGCGCGTTTAAGGCAATCTATTATTTGGAGAATTTCGGAGTTGGATGGTTCTAGTGAACGGCAAATTTGCGTTGTGAACCACATTTAAAAATACATATATTGAATTTTTCCTTTTCTCTTGTAAAACAAAGTTTTTTTACTGTGATAGATATAACTTTTACTGTGGTAGATAATATAAATAGATATAAAAATAATTTGTTTTATACGTGTTGATTTTTTTAAATAAGACAACTTAACTAATATTTTTACTCATTAAAACCATTTAATAACAATTTTAATATACATATAAGTATAGATACAAAATTTGCCCCAATGTAAAGTTAAAGAAAAGTCAGTCGGTTTTACTTTTTTGTAATATAAAAATTACCCTCTTGTGCATCATACACGCCGACTAAGGGAAATATGTTCCTGAAAAAATCCATTCTCCAAGAAGATTTTGAAAGTTACACGTGGCCTGCTTTGGAAAGTAATATTATATTTACCCAGAAGCGAATAGTATACATCAAAGAAGAATGTTGCAAAATTATATTTTTTGTTCTATTTTTAAAAAGCCAAAAGAATCTTTTCATCATCATTTCAAATACTGATACAAAATAAATAATGCATTACACACCTCCCCATATTATGATGCCGTACGTTACTATAGATTGGAATAGAGCAAAATAAACACTCCTTAGAGTTTAAATATCAATAACTGATCGAATAGACGATATATTTAAATTTGACAAAATTATGCTTTATAGAGGTATAAAAACTTTAAAAGAAAATTAAACGCCTATTTCTATTTTCTATATTGTTACAACCGTATGTGCTATGACACAATACTCAACAGTAATAAGTGATAACAGATAACAACCATTGTTGACTTAAGACGGATTCACGGTTGAGAGATTTCACTTCATAAGATGGACCTACAAATGCACGGCTCGCTTTTGCCATGTCAATAATACGACTGCATTTCAAATTACGCGGAAATGCACGTGTAAAAAGTCGCGTAAAAAAGTGGAACACGGTTAGCATTATGACAAAGCATTCTGTTATGGATGATATTACTTTTGTCTTAATATTGTGCTAGTGCCAGTAGGGCAACCGAACACGCGTGGCTCGACATACAGGCCTATACACACGAAGTGCGATTGTGTACTTATACTTACTCGATATTTCTACTGCTACCGATTCACGGACGAATTCGTACTGCTTTTGCCCTGCAGTCACTCCTGCTGCCTTTTGAGACCAATTAGTATTAATGTACGCCTTAAACGGAATTCGAATTATAGGAAAGCGGTTTGGCTGATTTATTGGCTCATTATATTGGTTCATTTATTATCAGGAATCCATGTTAATGTCGCTCAAGTAAAATCATTCAAGTTAATTCTTTGATTCCATCCATGACGACTTCTGAACGTCGGAATACGTTGATACCATCATTATCACGTAGTTTTGATTCTTCAATGGATTCGTATTTAAACTACCAGCTGAATCAGTTACTTTGATAAAAGATATATACGAAAAGTTAATATTTATGCATTCAACAATAATATACATATTTTTTAAATTCTACATGACATCATAAATTTTACACTGTATAAGCTTGATTGTATCCGGATATTGAGATTGTGTGCTTTTTAAAAAAACTGATTTTTTATGGCACTTCGCCAATAGGTTGATTGGTGCATTGATGATGCCTGGTTGATGTAGTTATCAGTGGTTTGGTATTTTTGCTCGGGCTTGCGATTTGCCGCCGGCTGGCTGAGCGAGGCTGCGCGGCCGCCCATGTGCGCACCAGGCGAAAGCGAGAGTGCCCGCGCACACTTCGTCGGTCCGCATAATAAAATTCAACTTTTTAATAAGTGAGAGTGAAAACTAGAGAGCGTGCCTTCTCGCTGTGGATATCATTTCCTTCGTAGTTGTACGCTTTTTGCTCGGACTGGCATTCCGATATTACTTCTTTACTACCGGCGGAACTTGCCCACAGTTCCGACCACACCAGACCACAGTTGCCCCTCGATCAACCGACCAAACAACCAACCTGCTAACTGGCGTGAAAACTTATAATAAAAATACGAGTGTGCTTTAGACCACACGACTGAAGTAAATACTTTTTTAGCTCCATCTATATGTATTAAATATATACATGTATTTACATAAATTAATTTTCTAAAATTTTTTATTTATATTTATTATCGTTCGCTTCGCCCGATCAAGCCATGCGCATCGACGTCCGCTCCCCCCCGCGTTTGGCGCGTCGCTGGTATTTTAAAATACTGACTGAAATATTTCATGCATTGGCTATGAAAGGAAGAGATAAAGAAAATGTGCGCGCGCACTGCTCTCTTGCTTCTACAGTGAGCCCGTTCGCCTCGCAACGCATTTCACCTTTCGTTACACATTATCCAGTTTACCCCTCAAGTCAAGCGTGCGTAAAGAAGTATTTACTTCAATAATCATTCGTTTCTCTTATGTGTCATACAGGCAGGACCCACATGTCAACAATATTGCTCTTGAAAAAAGGCGGGCAAATAGTACCTAATTTAACAAGTCATCGATGTAATATTATGAACATAGTTGGTCGATGGTTACGACCTATTTAATTGCTACCTCTAATCATCATATCTGTTAAATAATAATTATTTACCCCCCGATACTCAAATATTAAATATTATCCAGTAAATTAAATTGGACTTCAAAAATAATATTAGCAGCGTCCATTTTGTTACTCTTGTATGTACGCTGATATACGCAATATATAAATAAGTAGTTTTATCTTGATGCATTTGAATGAAAATATATTTTATACTTTTGTTATTGCTTAGTTATGTTTTGTGTAAGTATGTACACCGTATTTCCCTAAAATGACTGCATATAGTACATACCTAAGTATGCCAGGGGCAGATACGTTATTAGTCAGGAATTCAACTGCGTACAATATTATTTACCTACATTTTATGATTGAACACGCAAAACTAATAATACAAATGAAAAGCAATAATTGCACCACCATACTTTTTAGTAAAAATACAACTAGACGAAGGAATGTTTAAAAAATTGATAGAACAGGCAAAAAATGCCTTTACCCAACTTCCAAGAACTATAGAAAAATTGCAAGAAATTAAAAATTTAAAAGAATGTTTAATACAAACATTTTAACATGTATACCGCAGTATTATTAAATCATTAGTCATTACGTCATTAGTAAATATTCCGTTAACTGCTGCACTTTTATTATGCACAAATTTTGAAAATTACACAACGTTCCAACTTAATTACCACAAGAAACAAATAATTTCGTTTGGATAGATTGTAAAAGGTGCATTGAAGTTACAGCTGTACTCAATCAAAGTTTAAAATTTCTCAAATAAATTTAAACTTAGCCGCCATTTTTGTATGGAATTGACTTTTGCGAAGTTTCAAATATTCCGTTAACTGCTGCACTTTTATTATGCACAAATTTTGAAAATTACACAACGTTCCAACTTAATTACCACAAGAAACAAATAATTTAGTTTGGATAGATTGTAAAAGGTGCATTGATATTATAGCTGTACTCAATCAAAGTTTAAAATTTCTCATATAAATTTAAACTTTGCCGCCATTTTTGAATGGAATTGACTTTTGCGAAGTTTCAAATATTCCGTTAACTGCTGCACTTTTATTAGGCACAAATTTTGAAAATTACACAACGTTCCAACTTAATTACCACAAGAAACAACTAATTGCGTTTGGATAGATTGTAAAAGGTGCATTGAAATTACAGTTGTACTCAAATCAACGTTAAAAATTTCTCATATAAATTTATACTTTGCCGCCATTTTTGTATGGAATTGACTTTTGCGAAGTTTCGTGTCAATCTAAATAAGAATGAATTACTTAGTATACCTAAACTAATAACCTTTTTTTGCATCTAAAAAGTGGCTTCTTGTAGTAATTGTTGAAATGAAGTGTAATTTTCATAATCTCTGCCTAAAAATTGTAGCGGTTAGGGTAACAATTACCAAACCAGTCGATAGCATGTTATTGTAAAAAAATGTTACTGTCCTCACTTGAATTGTATATATTTTTCGCAAGTCACTTATCTGTATTTGTCCTAAATTGTATAAATTAAAGTCTTCATACTCGCAGTGGCCACCTAATTACCTACTGTAGATGCTATTATTGATTGGAAAAAAAAGAATAGTGATCTAATTATAAAGCATAATGTATTCCGACTGAAATGTACACCTTGTATTCCGTGTCTGAAGTCAGAATGAGGAAGGCGCTACGCTTGCTGCTATAAATTAGAGAAAGCGGCCAGTAGTGAGTTGTGAGTACTGAGCCGAGTTACGGGAGCGCGGAACGACCATCATACCTGCATCATCTATTATTTCACTCCAACATAATTAATAATGCATATTGCAACATTGTTGATGGCTGCATTTTGACATTAGCCTACTGCGATAAGTGATTAACGTTTCGATTGAATTAATTTATCGTGCTTCTGATTTGTACGGTACTTTAAACGTTTGCATTGATAAAAATTGATATCGAAGAAATAACAGCTTTGCAAATCTCTTCTTGTTCGCTCCCACTTTCATATACGTATTCTTTATATATGTATAACTTGTAATTACAGTGTTAAATGCTTGTTTGATTTATACACAATCCATACACACACACACTTTAAACCCCTCATAAAATCTTTTTTCTTGATAAAAATAGAGTGCTTAAACTGGCTTAGTTAGTCACTAAGATTTTCCGCATGGTATATAGAGAAAGCCTTCTTGACAATATCTAGGGGGATGCTGCGTTTTTACTTATGTCGACAGAATAACGATTAATCTAAAATATGCGAACACTTCAGCACAGATTATCCTAGTGAGGTGTTCACAAAACACTACTACTAACCTATTTACATACAGTTTCTGATTGTTAATTATTTTTTGGGTTACTAGAACTTATTATCTATGTAAACGTATATATATATATATATATATATATATATATATAAAACCATGCGAAGAAAAAAGTTATATTATTTTTGAAATGCTTTGTGAAGTGGCCTTTTTATGTAAATGAAGTTTTGGGAAGAAAAAGGTATGCGTGTGGGCTGGAGTCTGAGGGTTAGAGTGACATATTACGAATCCATCTCTCCCCTTGCGGTGCTGTTGATGGTCAATGTAGCTGGCGGACAACGTAGTTAACGTCTAACGTAGCTGCGGATAAACGCATCCACGGACAATACCTGTACAAAACTCATACCATGAACCAGGGCACCCCTACTATGACATCAAAAGCAGGATGACCTGTGGCAGAGGTCCAAGTTGGGAGGCGGGAATGGGTACCGCCGCCCCGGGAACCATTTATTGGATAACCAACACCTCTGCCATAGGTCACCCCAAGTGGTTCGCTACGTTTGGTGACTTAGCAGGGGTGCCCGGGTTCACGGGGTAAGGTTTATCTAGGCTTTGGCGGCGGATGATCTAGACACACTGAACCCCAGATTCCTACCCAACCCTCATACATTTTTCCTTCCCAGAACTTCGTCTCCGTCCTTTCCTTAAAAAATACCCTCCACACAGCATCCCCAAAGATGACATAGGCCCTGAGGGAAATTATTTTCCTCAGGGCCTCCTGTGTGGACCTAATGTAAAAAAAAGAGGTGATTAACCAATGACCCCAAAATTGATTCTAATCTTACATATTATCTCTTTTTGACTCTATTCAGACATTTGACTTTCTGGGACAATCCTTTCTTCTTCTTTCTTCACGTGACCAAACCAGCAAAATGATGAATGAATCTCATTTCTATTGCTTTTAATCTACCTTCCTCTTTCATCTATTCCGATGCATGTGTACGTGAGGGTTGGTCACTGAGATTAGAACTACATTGTGAAACCTCTCTTCCTTTGAGAACATACTGTGTTCAGTCATCCACAAATTTAGTTTCTAATTTAACAGATTTCATATCGTATTATTATTTATGTTGCTAATCATGAACTACGGACCTGTATAACGTTCAGGTTTTCATTAATCATTATTTACAGTTTGGTTTCAGTACATTTTACTTGTTTCAAATAATTCTCAGAGAAGGTGCACTGTAAAGCGTACAGTGTCTGTATTTCCTTCATAGTTCTGTTATAGTATAGTCTATGATATCAATTTCATTAAACTACGATAGAAGTTCTAACTTGGATTCGAATATTCCTAATTGAACGTAGTTCACAGATATTTTCCTGCTTTTGAGATTGAAATTACTGCTAGTTTTATTCGAACATTCGGTGGTTATTTACCAATATTTCGCCCGTTATTTTCAAAACTCGTTAATCTTATATAACACTTTTCTTATGGTACAAACAAAATGTTGTCTTGTCTTTTTTATTGTAAATACCGCGAGTCCCAACTGCTCCCGTCCGGAGCCAGTGAGACTGAGGCATCCCCAATTGAGGTATGTTGTAGAGCTGAAGGTAGTGGGGAAGGGAAGGAGATGAGGAAAAGGAAGGTGGAGAAGTACCTGGCTATTCAGATATTGTTTTCAAACATGGCTAAAGCCATTAAAACCGACGTTTCAAATCTGAATGGTGGTCTTGCACCAAAGTCATACTTAGAGTATCTTCCACTCTTGAACGTGTCGTAAATATACAAATATTATTTTAATTAAATAAAACAAATTGATGAAATAAAATTTACTTGCCCCCGATAGCCTAACCCCTTAGACCACGGATTCCGCCTTATATTATGTGGACATTACATAGCTCCTTAACTCTTAATGGAAATATGAAAATATCAGAACGCCAGAGGTCAATGTTTGAAAGTTATTGCTGCGACAATGTTTATTTAAAATAAAAATAAAAAAACATTAGCGATTACACATAATTAATCTGAATCTACCAAAGATAATAGAGCACCACCGTTTTCCACTTCGTAATTATGTTCCCAGTACAAGTAAACGATTTTTTTATTCAAACATTTAGACTGTCAGTTTTATGAGAGAATGAATATGTCCGTCTCTTTTGTTGGGATTCAATAAAAGCCTTTCTCAATCCATTCATGGACACTTTCTTAATAACGTACTATTTTTATCGGCTTCGCCACCTCCATGAAAAATGGCTATATGATTTCAACTTAGCATTTATACGTGCGGTGTAGTAGCTATTTCTGATTTGGGCCAATTGAAATCTAAAAGGATTTTTGCATTCGTTAGCCATCAATTTTTTTTTAATACTGTGTGATCATTTTGTCAGCATTATGCATAAAAATCAAGATTAAATTTTTTGTTTGTTAACTTGCCACCAGCTGTCCACAGTCAATACGATCTTTTAGATTTATAATAATGCTGTTATCTATTCGAGCAAGTAGAAATTTATCTGTACTTACTTATTAACATTATGGGCTATCTAAGTTCACGTAAATAACAATTATAATGCAAAATAATTATGAATCAAAAAGAAAATTTGGTGAAGTGGGAAGATGACGAATGACGATATCAACTTATTTTGCGTCATTCAACGTTAATAGTTGTTTAGTTGTAATTTCATTTATTTATTACAGTAGTTGTTGATTTATAGAGTTAGTAAAATGTCATAATAATCGTATAAGTAATATCGATGTGATTCTCATATCTGTTTTGTTGCATAAAAGTGACCAGATGGGGTTCGGGGGCCCCACCGAAGTGACCGAAGCCAGAGTTAAGTTAGCCTCTCAGAAGCTAAGCGTACTGTACAGGGTCCACAGATACTAATAGTACATAACTGCAAACCCTGTACAAATCGCTAGTGCACCCAACCGTTAAAATTAACAGCTATCTCTGTTCTGGAACCCCAAAATACCTGATAAAACCCTCGTATCTGTGCAGAAACGGACGGTCCGTTTGATAGATTCTTCATTCTTAATAAATGGTTAGCAATCTTTAGAGCACAGACTCTTCTTCTTCCTTGCACTGTCCCAACTCATTGCCTAGGTAGGCTGTTCTCAGGTTGTAGCTTCTTCGGTTCTGGGTATCGCTTTCATCCAGGCCGTTTCTACTTAGGATTTTGGAGCATTGAATCATCCAGGAGTTCTTTCGTCTTCCTCTGGATGACTGTCGATGAAGCTCCATAGACATTGCCTGCTTCACTGTGTGGTCTGGTGATCTGGTGCCCATACCATCTCAACTGTCGTTCCTCTAGCTTACTGTTTATGCCCGTGACACCCAGGCTACCACGAATGCGTGAACTTTTAATTTTATCTTTTAGTGACACTCCTGTCAATCTTTAGAGCACAGACGTCGGGTGGGAATTTTGTTCTTGTTCTGCCGGTATTCCAACGTTGATATTAATGCCTTATACACCGGTGCACATTCAGAAAACATGCATAAAGCGCACCCAAACATTTGCATACGGTCGATCGCTTCTATGACTCGTTCTTGAGTTCAACAGCTCGGCTGTAGAACGATTTGCCGTTCCCCGATTTCCTCGCTCCTACAACATGGGTGTCTTGATCTGATATTTTTGTTGTTATTGGAAACACTGTATTTCACAATAAATATGTAAGCAAATAAATTACTCAATGGTAATAATATTATATTATTAATATATAACTACATACTATAAAATTAAAGTTATTAATTTGAGTTAAAGTGAATTTAACGTAGGTAACTACAATTCGCGTGAACGCTTCATATTCATACTGTATGTAAATGGTGAGATTTTCAATGGGACCACGTTTTATATTTGACTTAACCTGCCGTTGAATGGTTTTTCAAGCGCACGGATGAGACTTTCGAATAGTTAACAACAGCAGCGCGGCGTGAGGGAGGGGGGGGGGGGGTCGGGGTGGTGTGGGTGGGGGGAGAATATAGGCTACTTCCGACTTCCCTGCGATTGCGCTTTATTCCTACCCGCCTATCACGCTATTTATCGAGATCACCCAACTCAAGCGCCTTCACCCGCTGCCTCTTCTGCTTGTAACGAATCAATATATTCAGTGTTTGAAATGGGCCAGATTTTGGTATACCAACTCTCAACCAGATTAGTAAAAAGAAAGTTTACCATGCTCGTGATTATTTTTATCTCCGACATGCAAATTATTTCGTCGAATTTTCGAGGTCAAAAGGGCAGACAATGAAAGTCTTGTTCTTTCATTCTATTATTATTTCGTGTACACTTTATTTTTATTTGTGGACAGGCATACATTACAACACATTGCATTCAATTGAATGTTACAAGTTTATTAATTTCATCTGTATAACTACTTTTTGTATTTTTTATATTAACATGACACAAGTGTCCCATCTGCGTCCGTCTGGAGCCAGTAAGACTATGGCATCCTTATTTAAGTATGTTATGAGGCTGAATGAATTGGGGAATGGAAGGAGATGTTATGAGGAAAGTGGGTAAGAATCTGGCTTTTAAAATCTGGTCACCAAACACCGCTAAATCCATTTCAAGCAACGTTGATTATATTAATTTGATTACAATTGAGTGTAAATCACTTCTTACACCAGGGCGATACTGAGAGTATCTTCCACTCTGGAACGTGCCGCAAATGTACTGCATATTATTTTTGACGACTAAGTGTGAAATAATACAAATTAATTGTGTAATCGCACGCCGTGTTCGAATCCGCGACCTTCGGATTGGGAGTCGAGAGCCTTACCCCTCGACCACGGAGGCCTTCTTGTAAAATAACTTTAACGTTTTAAAACATAATAGGTATCTAAATTTACATTTCATGTTAACTTTGTATCATGTTAACGGTTCACGGCGAGTTCATCGAAAACGAGTTTAACCTAACCTAACCTAACCTCTCGTTGTCGATAAATTTGCTTTCGACGAATTGATTTTCGATGAACTCGTCGGTTACCCATGTCAACACTGGAGTTTTATTTAAGAAGTTAACCAAACACTAAACAATGTAGGTAATTAATGAAATCTAGTGAAATAATCATTTAATCTATATACATTTAATGTATATTTTCTTGCGAATTTTTCTTTATATTATTATATTCCGTGTAATAAAAATAAATTTTATCACGGATAATGTTTTTACTTTTAAAAAGCTTCCGGGGCACATAGAGATAGAGTAGAAAATAACTATAGCAAATTCTTCGTCCCATTTCCCACGGCTGGCTGGTGTCAAGTCAGGTCCGCTAAGTATTAATGCAAAAAAATGCCTTTCAGCTTTATTTTACGTCGAAACAATTAAATGAAATAAAATTATATCTTTGTTTAAAACCACGATTTTTAAAAAATTTATTAAAACCGACAGGGTACAAATTCAACTTTCCTCAACGGCCTTTTTCATGTAAAACTTAAATTTGGATTTGACGCCAGAATACTTAGCCAAACTGAAAAATAATTGAAGAAGAAGATAACAATAATTATCTAAATTAAAATATGAAAATGAACAAGACACAGAAAAATAATAAAACATAATGGTCGCAACTGGGACACCAACCACGATCTCACGTATTACCGGTACGGCGCTCTACCAATTCAGCCATTGCGTCGTAGAAATTTGAATTCCAACGTAAATCGGTTTTTTGTATTTTTAATTTACCATATTTTTATTACTATAGCAAAATTGTTTTTTTTTTAAATAACCATAATTAACTCAAAAAACAATTGCAAAGTTACTTCTAAAATCATGAAAAACTAGATTCTTTAATGGCCTTTATTTTATATTTTAAAACACAAATAAATAAAGTAGCACATTACTAGATATCAATATTGCTTATACATATACAGCCTGAATAATAAAAAAAATGCCTCCCAGCCGTTAAACTGTGTTTTAGTTGCACATTGAGTGTAAACTGGTAAAGCTCAGATTCGGTTTAGTACTAATAAAAATGTTTTTAACAGGGCTCCGAACCAGTTGGTAACAAATTCCAGTTAGGATTCATTTTGATGAAAAGAATAATTTTCCAGTTTGGTTGGGTATTGTGGCTTTAAATTCAAATTTAAGTTTTGTTTTGAAGAACCGTACCCTTCATTAATTAATTCACATTAGAAAATTTAGTTAACAATTATTTTTTTCGAAGTAACTGTAGTTTGTACGTTAGCGATCTGTAGTCGTTCTCGGGAACGACCACAAGTTATTTTACTCTTCATCACTGTTTTTAATTTTTTCATGGATAAAACTGAACGGTGAGAAAACAGAACTTAATTACATGATAGGTTAGGTGTATTTTTGCCTCCTTTTCATCATGTTCTGTTTTGTCGTGGATAAAATAGAACGATGAGAAAACAGAACTTAGTTAGGTATGTAGGTTTTTTGTCTCCTTTTCAACAGGGTTCTGTTTTGTCGTGGATAAAACAGAACAATGTGAAAAAAGAAAAATGATAAAATCATTGGTTAAGGCATGTTTTTTTTACTCAACTTTTCAACAGGGTTCTGTTTAGTCGTGGATAAAACAGAACAATGTGAAAAAAGAAAAATGATGAAATCATTGGTTAAGGTATGTTTTTTTTACTCTTATTTCATCGGTGTTCTGTTTTGATATGTAGAGAAAAGAGCACATGATAAAATGAAAGGTTAGGTTAGGTAGGATTTATTTTCCACTTTTTGTGAGTGATCTGTTTTGTCAAGGATAAAACCGAACGACGAGAAAACAGTACATCATAAAATGATAGATTAGATATGTTTATTGACAATTTTCACCGATGTTCTATTTTCGCGGAAGCATATCAACTACCGTAATACATATTTGAATTAATAATGAGCAGTCATTAAAAGCATCGTCGACTCGACGCAGTTTTGTGATTTCCATAATAAATCGTGCTTGTACGAGTAACTTCACTTTTGATTTTCGCGGTAATTAAGATCGGAATAAACGCCAAAGAAAAAGTTCGTGAAAGTGGTTTGGTTCGGTAGCAGAAACAAGTACAATAAGAACACATCATTCATAACACACAGTCCATTGTGCGTCGTTAAAACAATTGTGTTAAATATACCCACGAAATTTGGACGGGATTTTTTTCGCACGTGTAAAGAAAATTTTGATAATGTTTTCCGTATTCTTATATTTTAATTCAGTATTTACTTCTCACTGTTAGATTTAAAATTTCGTTGGTGAACCTGCATAGCTGTCGGAAACAATAGCAATATAAAAGTTTGAACATATCTGCTTTTATTTTTTAGTACAATAGTAATATTTTATTAAACTGAAATTAAAAAGACTAACTGCTGAGTCAAGGAGTGATTTTCCGTTTTCCACCATTTTTTAAAAGAAATTCATGATTTATTTTACATTAGCTTCACACAGGAGGCCCTGAGGAAAATCATTACCCTTAGGTCCTGTCATCTTTGGGGATGTGGTGTGGAGGATCATTTTAGAAAATGAAGGATATGAAGTTCTGGGAAATATAACAGTGGTTGATAAAAAGTTATTTGTTTTATTTAAATATGTATATTAAAAAACTTCGTTTAAAAATATAACGATCTGTAAAATCTTATTGTAATAAAAAATAGACGAGTAGGTACTTTTTTTTAATATTCATTCAAAGCCTCGTATGGTCATAATAATATTATTCCGACCACAATTTAATTTTAAAATTATTTAATTAATTCGCAGTTATTTATTCATTGTCCATTTAGGTAATTAATTTTTACGACAAATCAATCCCAAAATAATGAGCATACTAGCTTGTACCGTAAAAATACATGGCAGACTTTCAATCACTGAAAGTAAAGAATTAATTTTAATTTGATAGTATTTTAAATAAAGTAATTGTTATGGTTAAGCACTGATTAAATTTAAAATAAGTGATACGTTGTTAACAAACCACCTTCTAATTTCATTTTAATGTCCTTGACATTGTTTTATAGTAACATATTATGGAGTAGTGTAACATTTGATTTAAAGCATTGTATTAACGTAACAGATAAATGAATGGCGACTGGAAAACTCAACAACATACAACTTCAACACTTAATTTGAAAAGTCATTAAAAAAGAAGACAAAATATGGTTAAATGGGTTACGTTAGGTTAGGTGACTTGAGAGGTAAACTGGCGAATGGGTTACGGAAATTACAGAGTTACTAGAGGCGTAATATCGGGCGTTACGAACGTTACGGAGGCGAACGATAATAAATTAAATTTTTATTTTTTATTTTTTTTAAATTAATTTCTCACAATCTAATCGTAACGAATGGGTGCTGGCATTTATTTTAAACTTTGTAAGAATTAAATCAACAATTCCATTCTAAGCGTAATTCCCATAATAAAATTTATCAAATTTTCGCTTAGAGTGTGCGAACTCAGTGCATTGAAACGACTGATTGTCACGATGATTGGTAACAATCCGAACGAATTTTCAATATAGATTCTTATACACTGATGATTGGAATGGTTTTATTTGATGCCAGAAAGAAAATTGGATTAGATTACTAAAGAAGTGTTTACTTCAGTCGTGTGGTCTAAAGCACACTCGTAATTATTTTTGAATTTTCAAAGGATGTTGAAATGCCACTTTGTTAAGATGTCATGGAACCAAATGAATATACATGTACAAAGTGTTAAGGGACGTAGTTAACTCTCTTTAACCAGTGATTCCTGACATTATTTGGAGTAAAAAATGTAAATGAAATTTATGTCTCCGGTGACTTTTTTGACGTTTTGTTTTCAACTAAAACATAAAAAAATAACTAGTTATCAAAAAATTAGGGTCGGGATTAGGGGTTGGGTTGTTACTTGGCTAAGGGTCTAGTGAAGACATTTTTTGTTTTTTTTGTATGATTTGAAGAAAAAAAAAATACAAAAAAAGTCACCGAAGACCAAAATTTCATGTTTCATTTGTGGGATCGTACAAAAGCCATATAACCAGTAAAATGAGAATTTATTTTAATCTTGTCATTTGTATTTCAATAAATTCATAGCAGTAATGCTTCGTCTAATAATTATGATTGTTGTACGAGTTCCTTATTTAGCAATTCTGTAATATAACTGATTGCTAGTTTGCATTATACTACATTTATAATCAACGAGGCACTAGAATAGTAGATACAAATACAATAATTTGCAACTCATTGTGAGATTGAATAATATTTAATTCGAAGAGGATAAACAAAGCGATCCATGGTCAAGTCGCTGATACGGTATTTCCAATTCGTCTTAAACTAACTAGTTTATTTTTAAAATATTGTTTAATTTTTTGTCTACTGTTTTGATACAAATGTTTCTAGTTTTTAACGATGGAGTTGAACATACGAATGTAGTGATATTCAGTGCGGCGTCAAATGTATCCAAATTAATTATACAGAGTGTAACAACACCGAATGATTTTAACCAGCGATATTTTAGAGTAAAAAATGTAGAAGTCATTTTGATGTCCGATGATTATTTTTAAATTAAAAACAATTTAAAAAAAACGAGTGTGCTTTAGATCACACGACTGAAGTAAATACTTCTTTGGCTCCATCTATATGTATTATATATGTATATTCATATATTAATTTTCTACAAATATTTATTTAAATTTATTAACATTCGCCTCGCCCGATCAAGCCGTGCGCATCGACGTCCGCTCCCCTCCGCGTTTGGCGCGTCACTGGTATTACTGACTGAAATATTTCATGCACTGGCTATGAGAGGAAGAGAGAAAGCAAATACTCTCTCTTGCTTCTACAGTGAGCCCGTTCGCCTCGCAACGCATTTCAATTTCCGTTACACATTCGTCAGCTTATCCCCCAAGTCAAGCGTGCGTAAAGAAGTATTTACTTTTCCGTGACACGTCGCAACTGAGTAGTCAGGTGTAGCCTAGCGTCTCCGTCTCGTAACACACGAAATATCAGCACGGTAACACACGAAATATTGCGCTTATCACGTGTTGCGTCCGCGAAACGTAGGAATGTGATTAAAAAATATTTTTGTAGGTTTTAATAGAAAAATATATTATCGGAAAGCAAAATAACATTTAATATTATTATTCAGAAATCGCTGCTTAAAATCCTTCGGGTGCTTAATGTCAAACCATGTAAATTTGCTTTCTTAAGCTTATTTAAACAATTTTTAATGATAATCCACCATAAATTATATCCCATCTTTTTTTCTCATGAATAAAACATCTTTCAAACGTTACTTGAAATTATTTCTGCTGAAATAAATAACCCGGAAATAAAACGTTCAGATTGAATTATGGAATAAAAAAGTGACATTAAAAGAAGAAGCTAGAAGATAAATAGACATCTAAGCCTTAGTGAAACTGACCACTGATAAATTATACAGGGTGTTAAGGTACGTACTTGAGTTACTATAACCAGTGATTCCTGACATTATTTGGAGTGAAAAATGTAAATGAAATTTTGGTCTCCGGTGACTTTTTTTATGTAAATTTTTTTTTTTCAAAATATTTTTTCTTCAAAATCTAACAAAATATTTTTTTTTCATATGACCTTATTAGTCACTCAGCCGAGTTACCGCCCCACCACTTATCCCGCCCCCAACTACCCAACACCTACCATTATTTATGTTTTTGTAGAAAAAAAAAAAAAAAAAAACATCAAAAATGTCACCGGAGACCAAAATTTCGTTAACATTTTTTACTTCAAATAATGTCAGGAATCATTGGTTAAAGTAACTCAAGTACGTACCTTAACACCCTGTATATGTACTGAAGCGATGTACAGTACATTTACTGTACAATTCACAGTAGGGTGTGCAGATATTGTAAACTTCATGTGACCAGACGTCCCGTTTTCACCAGGACAGTCCGTATTCAGGCAGCGTGTCCCGAAGTCCCCGAACACAAACGAAAGACACTCGAAGTAGAATTTTAAAAAATATAAAAAAAGTGTGCTAATAAGTATCTTGGCGGTAGAATCAAGACGAGTTGTGATCTAGCCTCCTACATACTAAAGTAAATTCACTCGTAAAATCTATGCTATGTAATTTTAGTAAAAAACATTTTTACTGCAGCAAATTGCTTTATTTCGTTTATTAGTAAAAAAAATCTCTGTTTTTTTTTAAGGGCTTAGAATTTTAATCGTCCATACTATTGGTAGCTGCAAGATAAATTATAATTTAGTCTCTTTGGTACACTTTTGAGTAGGGTTACCAGGGGTGCTAGCATGGTCGATCGATAAGGATCGGTAGGATAATTGTCGGAAACTTCTCATCGCTCCCTAGGACAACTACAGATCGCTAACGTACAAACGACAGTTGATATCGAATATATTAAGGACACTTATTCATTGTGAACTGTCACCTATTCATTCTGCAGTTAACTTAAGAAACGGTGAGAAGTTCCCCCACAATTATCCCACCGATCCTTATCGATTGACCATGCTAGCACCCCTGATGACAGGAATGTATCTGACATCCGGAATTTTAGCTGCCTGTCAGGGAAACAGGGAATTATTAGAAATTGAATTTTTTTAAATATAAGAAAAAATAGAATAGAATTTTGTCTGCAACCAAAATGGATGACGGATTAAATGACAAAAAACATTATTTTAAAAGTGAAAATATCCGAAAAATTCACAACTTGAAAGTCTCTAGCCACTCCCTCTCCCAGAATGGATGGCTTACACTGGGACTGGGTGTCTCTTTGTCTGGCCGATGTTGTGCTAAGTTCGTGATTCCTGAAATTCTCTTTTTAAAGTCATTTTGTCATGAAAACTCATTTTTGTACCTTTTTTTTCGGTGTCCCGGTTTGGGGGAAAAAGTAAATGGTCACGTTATGCATACTGTGCAGCGTACACAATGTACGGAATGACCTTGATGAAGCATATCTGTTGGATTCATGGCCTCATCTGTAACTCGCTTCAAGCGCACAATACCAATTGACGCTTATTCTGGTATAATTGTGATGTATGTGGACTATGCACCTCAGAAATATGAACAAGTTTTAACATATCTGATGGTTAATGACGATTTTCGTAGAATCTGTAGTTTGTAGGTTATGTTGCTATTCGCTCTAATTCTTTTAGCACTAATTCCCTACGTTTAACGGTTGTAGTTATTTTTCGTTTTGGTAACTATGTGATTTGAGATTAATGTGGTTTTCGGCGTTTAGTTTTACAATAACTATTAATTATTATTCTTTTTTAATATAAATGTTATTTTATATTATGCATATTTATGTAAATGTGTTTAGGTATGTGTATGAATGTGTGCATAATA
The DNA here is from genome assembly GCA_951813805.1 of Limnephilus auricula. Taxonomy (NCBI): domain Eukaryota; kingdom Metazoa; phylum Arthropoda; class Insecta; order Trichoptera; family Limnephilidae; genus Limnephilus; species Limnephilus auricula. The sequence goes on along the minus strand of OX638391.1, from coordinate 8,746,396 downwards.
ATTTAAAGATCTTATAGGTACCATTACAAATAATACATAATCGTACTTATCTATCTTATACTAAGTATAACAAGTTTTCAACGTTAAAAGCACCCATTGACAAAGTACTAAAAAAAAAGTTGCTTAAGGCGCTGTCCCGGGTTCGATTTACAGTTTATTTTTCTGTATCTTGTTCGGTTTCATGTTTTGTTTAGATTTATTAGTATTATCTTCTTCTTCAATACTAAAAGTAGTTTAGGGGGATTTTTCTCTTTTGGTATGTTATTTATTGTATTTGTCTGTAAGTTGCCTAATTGCTATGACATGTAAGTCAATAGTAGCGCAATATTAAAAATACTAATTTAGGTTGTGAATATATCTGTATCTCCGGTTCAATGAACTCTAGAACTTGGATTTGCTTTGAGTTTAATTGTCAGTTTTGTTTGGAGAATTACAACGATAAAAGATAGTGATTTTTCACCTTTCACGTCGACAGGAAGAAAATACCAGGAGCGTAGAAATATCATAGGGTAATTTCTGTTATTTCCACAGTGGCGTTAGTGTCATAATTATTGTAATATACAAAACAACAATAAACGTCAAAAGTGAACTTGCCAAAAATAAAAAAAAAATACCAGGAGCACAGAAATATAATCGGGTATTTCAATTTGACTGACGTACGCATAGCAATTCCCAGCCCAAAAGTAAGTTTTTAGTTTATTAAAGCGCGGAAAATAGGTAAAATAGTCAACAGAACCGCCAGAGTAATAATTCCGAGCTGAGAAAAACGAATGCGGAAAAGCCGTATGATCCCGCATTATGACATATTATATTTATTGTGTTTTAGCCGATCACACCGAGTTCAATTTCTCTGGTCTACTTCCCACAGAATAAATGCACAAGACAGTGCGCTCCCGAGTCATTACCCGCGAGGAATTGTTCTGCGGTTGCAGCCAGTGCACGCGTACGGGTTACGCAATAAAAATTACATTTCTCTTCTGTTTCACAATATCATGTTGGCTTTACTATCGACTGCCGGGTACTGGTCTGTTGCAGCACGCGATACCGACTGCATCTTGCTCTGCGATTCGCACAACAATTGATGCGCTTTTCCGACCGATCGGCCTCAAAGCCGTCGGATGTTGCGTCACTTGCATATCAATGCGGACTACACAGTGATGTGTGGGAATTTTTCACGTTTTTCGTGATTTTCCAGGGTATAAAGAAAATAGCGACAATTACGTTACATAGCGCGGAGGAAATAAATCTTTAAAATGTGGATACATACTGACATCCTTAAAATACTTACTAAAATAAGAAAAGTCGAATTTCTTAATTATATTATGGGCAACCAAAAATACATGATTATCCCATTGATACCTCGGAGGAAGATTGGTGGAAGACCTGGAGAAGCCTGGGCCTAAGTGTTATTTGAGGATGCTGTATGGAGGTCTTTACAAGTGTAGGATATTCCTATCCAGGAAAGAGAAGAAGTTCTGAGAAGGAAAACGGAATAATGGATGCGTAGGAATTTGGGATCAGTATGTCCAGGAGTGACGTATGAAATCTGCCTGGGGAAGTCAAAAGGTCTCCCTAAACTGATCTCTCTCGATTCGGCCAACACGAGGTAGATGGGCAGGTGCATCCGTAGCCAAAACCTGGACAAACCTCACCCCATGAACCAACAACTATCCCAAGCGGTTTGTAGCTTGGGCTGACCTACGGCAGAGGCGGTGGTTATTAATTGTATGGCTCCCAGGACGGCGGTACCCATCCCCTTCTGGACTGCATTCTGCAGGCTGAAAAATGGGCTAAGAATAGCCAACCTCTGATAAAAGATGGCGCCAGAAGTGTGTTTAAAGAAAATTTTGAATTTTTTTTAAATGGGGTAAGATTGTCGGAACCGTGGAGTATCTTCATAGCAAACAAACAAACGAAAACGGGTCTTTATTTCGTGGAAAGACGTTGTGTTTTTATTTTATTTATTTCGGCTCTTACTTACCGTGCTTCATGCTGTCAGGTAGGCACGATAAATTGACTTTGATGTTGAATACACTTCACTTCTTTATATTTTTGCTTCCATTGCGCACTGATTGAATAAAACACACTTAAACATGTACTCGTAAAATAATATTACAATACCGGTGTGAATGACATCATGCATGTACGAAAAATGCAGTCAGATTTAAATAAAATATTTAAAAATACGTTTTACTAAAAAAAATGTTTTCAACTAGTATTATGTACAGGCGAAATAATGCACTACCTACCTACTTGATAATTTAAATTTTAGAATAGTTTTTTCAACTCTTCAAGTTGTTTATTGAATTTACACTAGATGCCTGTTTGTTTAAAAATGTACTATAGTAGGACACACTCAAGGATTATTATAATTAAATTTACAGAGGTAGGATACACTCAAGGCCTATTAATTTGTTTTAATATACTGGGGTAGGATTCACTCTAGTCCTATTAATTTGTTTAATATACTGGGGTGTGATACACTTAAGTCTATCTGCTTAAACGTACAGTGGTAGGATACACTCAAGCCCTATTCATTTGTTTACAAATTCTGGGGTAGGATACACTCCAGGCCTTTAAATTTGTTTCAATATACTGGGTTAGAATACACCAAAGGTTTATTCATTTGTTTGGGGTGGGATATACTCAAGGTCGATTTGTTTAAATGTACAGTACATTCAATGACTATTAATTTTTTTAAACGTAAAAATAGGATACACTCAACGCCTATTTGTTTAAAGATACTGAGGTCGGATACACTCAACGCCTATTTGTTTAAAGATACTGGGGTCGGATACACTCTAAGCCTATTTGTTTAATATAGTGGGGTCGGATATACGCAAGTCCTATTTGTTTAAATATACTGGGTCGGATAGACTCAACACCGATTGATTTGTTTAAATATACTGGAGTAGAATTCAATGCTTATTTGTTTATATATACCGGGATTGGATATATTCAACATTTATTTGTTTAAATATACCGGGGTTGGATACACCCAACGCCTATTTGTTTCAAAATACTGGGGTAGGATACACTCAATGCGTATTTGTTTAAGTATATATTGGGGTAGGATACACTCGTGGCTTATTTATTTAAATATACCGTGGTGTTAAAAATGAGTGAAAGGCCTATGCAATCAATGCTTTAAATATACAAATACATTAAATCAACAAGAGTGGAAGGACACATTTACGGCCTATTAAATCGACGTATAAGTAATCGAAGTATAGTGAAAATGGACAAAATGTAATTATTAAATATTGTAATTAGATAAATAATTTATTTATGAAAACCACAAACGAGTTAATTTACAAGGAAACTATTTTATGGTGTTGTAATAATATATTTGATCTAAAAACCGGTTTCATTTCGTTCCGAAGTTCACAGCCGCTGCGGTGTTTGGTAAATCCTTAATTTTTGTCTCTGTTGTATGAAATAATTAACATATTAAGAAACAGCTTGTTTTGAAGGTGAGATTATATTTAAATATTTAAGGTTTAAAATATATTTAGGCTTAGAGCTGACTTGACCTTCTAAGTTAGTTACCTTCTTTCACAGGGAGACTGGAACAAACATTGTTAAAAATGATAAAAAAACAAAAAAAAACGTACATAATATTATTATGTGTCTCAGTAGTACTAATGACACATAATTATAAAATCAATTCTTAACTATAAGGTTAATAACTGTATGTCTAAGATTAATTCTTAAATGTTAGAAATTATTTTTAAAAAAAGTATGAATTCGTCTAATCTTTACGCGCTGTTGAAGTAATTTAATTGACTGTTGTGGCAGGTATTATTAAAATGGTACAGTTACTGCCATCTGTGTTTGTTTTTATTTTTAAAGGGTTTTCGCCTTCACTAGAATATTTTTATTATTTTCCGAAACTTACATGAAAAATGAAGTGTTGATGAATGTCTACAGATGAATGATAAACAGCTACACCACCGGCTGTTGAGTTTGGTCGCTTGAATTGAAAAAATGCAATAAAAAATATTAATATAGTTTCGCTCTTCATTTTTTATCTAAGATTCGGAAAATAATAAAAAAATTCTAGCGAAGGCGAGAACCTTTTAAAAATAATAACAAACGCAGATGGCAGTAGTTGTACCGATATCCTTGTACGAAATCGTTATTTCCGTCCGAAAAAGTACTGAATTACCGTCACATCGCGCCTAAAGAAAACATTTTCTGACGTCCAGATTTGAAAAATAACGCTGTATTTATATCACCATAGAAGTAGATAAATAAGCGATAGGGGATCGGCTGATCGGTCCAAGGAGGTCCAATTGTTCCTTGCCCTCCTCGACCCGCATTCAACGATTATACCGTTATCTACAACTGTGCAAAGTCCGTATCGATTAAGAAGTTGATATCTTAATATCCCCTCAGAATTCATACTTTGTTCACATGCACATTTTTGCATGAGTGTATATTATATTATAATATATGTATATTATCAGATTCTGAGTCGATAATTCGATATTTTTATCACGAAGCTAAGAATGGGCAGTTATGCAAGAATTTTTAGATATAACAGTGTAGATGCACCGTTAATAAAATATATCGTAGATGAAATTTTCCTTTAATCAAATATATTTTTAAACTAGTTATTGCTCCACTTGGCACTTTTCTTTATAGCCTCAAATCTAAGTAAATTCTGTTGAATTTGGCATCTTGGGTGCGGAGACCCAAAATACCTTTAAATCTTAGACTCTGTGCAGAATCTATCAAAAGGGCCCGATTTGATAGATTTCCTTTTCTTAGCAAACGGATTGCAATCTTTAAAGCACAGGCGTCAAGCGAGAATGGTGTCCTTGTTCTACCGACATTTTAATAAAAGATGCTGCGGGGAGCCGGTGACTTTGATTTAGCACCGGTGCATGGTCGGAAACACACCAAACGAGCGCCAAACTTATAAGACTTTGGAATAACAAGGTTTCATCTGTTGCTTTAATGTCATGCGATAATGAACTTTAAGGTAGCTTACCATAGATCCCATAACCGCGTGACGTTTCCGCAACAGATGGAACCTTGTTATTCCAAAGGATCGATTTGTCAAATGAGAACGGGTCATATTCATACTCGTTCTTGAGTTCAACAATCCGGATGCGAAAAGATTATATACTACCTATGTATATCCTCCCCTGTAGACAACCATGTTCACTCCTTCTCCTCGTCAAAAATACCCTCTACAGAGCTAAATATGACACAGGCCATAAGGGAAGTTATTTTCCTCACGGCCTCCCAAATGAACTCTTTTGGATTACATTATTTTTCACAATTTCTTGGATCTCTATTTGTATTGAAAAGTTATGATTTCATAAAGAAAATTTTGCGATGTATATCTGGGCAACGAAAACGAGAAATGTACGTATTTCTATAATTACATAGATGGAGAGATCTCTGGAGATCTAATTCAATTAAGGTAACAATACGAAAAGTAGTTTTTCGAATTTATTTGTGAATTGAACTAGTGTACTGTTATAGATTATAGATAATAATATATAAAACTACCTTCTGCCCGCGACTTCGTCTGCGCAGGATAGTACTTCGAGTAGCCTATTTTCTTTTCCTAGGTCCCATCTATGAATATAACAAAATTCTTAACCTGGTTATTTATAATATCTATAATTCTTGATTCGATTCAAAGTATTAGGATAGTACTTCAAATGAATTCACCAATTTAAATACTTTCTAAAATAGCATTTTGATAATTGTTTTGCAAAATGTCATTCACAAATTTTGACATTTTATATTAAACAATAGATAATTATTATTTTTAATATATGGAATATAGCTAGCTCTATAAATTATAGCCTATATGTTATTCTGATATGAGCTATATTACTGTAAAGTTTCATCAGTAGTTTTTGCGTGAAAGAGTAACAAACATACATACATCCATACAAACTTTCGCGTTTATAATATTAGTATGACTAATAACGTATCACATACCGAATCCCAGGCGTTAAAAATGTCTTTAAAAAAACTAAGTCTAAAAATTCACCTCGTATATTACGTACATATCATATGCTACAATATTTGACGTAATTTCCAGTTACTCTGTATGTCTAAGTTTTAAATTGATACGACAGTTTAATCGAAACTTTCATCACCGTGGACACAACCTGTGCAAGAAAGTGGACGGCCTCCGCTGAGAAATGAGGTTTCCAGTTCGAATCCCGAAGCCGCCCAAAAATGTATTGGCATTATTTTTTTCACGAAACATGCAACAACCTGCTTTAGAATGTTGTGTTTTATGGACTGTAAGTATGCACCAATTATGAATTAAATGTAATAAATCATAAATGTTTACAATTTCAAAAAAATATATATATCAATACCGTCTAAATAATACAAAATAAATTTATTTCATGACTAGCTTCTGCCCGCGACTTCGCCTGCGCAGGATTAGTACTTCGAGTGGCCTATTTTCTTTTCCTAGGTCCCATCTATGTTTATACCAAAATTCTTAATCTATTTATTTAAAATATCTGTAATTATTAATTCGATTCAAATTATTAGGCGAGTACTTGAAATAATTTCACTCTTTTAAATATTTTCTAAAATAGAATTTTGATTTAACAATCATTATTTTCCAAAATGTCATTCCCAAATTTTGACATTTTCTATTAAACAATAATTATTATTTGTAATATATGAAAAATAGCTAGCTTGATAAATTATAGCCTATACGTTATTCTGATGTATGAGCTACATTATTATAAAGTTTCATTAAAATCCACTCAGTAGTTTTTGCGTGAATGAGTAACAAACACACATACATCCATACAAACTTTCGCGTTTATAATATTAGTAATATATCTTAGATATTCACTTAGATGATATCAGAATAAGTATACTGATAAGAAAAACGTCCTGGGTACCTAGCACGGTCGATCGATATAGGATTTATCGATAATGTCGGTAAATTGTCGTCGTTGTGGTTTGTTCGTAAGCTGTCTGCAGTCATGCTTGGGAACGATGTCAAGTTGCAGAAATTATCGATAAAACCTATTTCGATCGATTGTGCCAGATACCCTGGAAGTGAAAAATCTGTGAACCTGCCCACTATAATATTAGTCTGTAAAAGTGTGGACAGAAAAAATTTTCTATTTCTGTGAAAATTCTGGATATATCCTTAAACAATCTTCTGTCCGCGACTTCGTCTGCTTTAGGATTAGTACTTCGAGTAATCTATTTTCTTTTCCTAGGTCCGTTTATACCAAAATTCTTAACATATTTATTTAAAATATGTATAATTCTTGATTCGATTCAAAGTATTAGGCGAGTACTTCAAATAAATTCACTAATTTAAATATTTTCCAAAATAGAATTTTGATTTAACAATCATTGTTTTGCAAAATGACATTCTTAAATTTTGACGTTTTATATTGAACAATAATTATTATTTACAATATATTGAAAATAAATAGATAGCTTTATAAATTATAGCCTGTATGTTATTCTGATGATGGCTATATTATTAAAGTTTCATTAAAATCCATTAATTAAATTTCGATTTAAGTAACAAACATACATACATCCATACAAACTTTCGCGTTTATAATATTATGTATATATATTAAGATAAAAATCATTCAGACCTATAAAATGATTCAATTTCTCTTTCGTTTTAAAATTACAGTTAAAGTAACAGCCAAGGAAAAAAAGTGATAAAATTTTCAAAATATCTAAAAATCTTTGTACTTTGACAGTTACAAGCCAAATTCAATCTATTAAATTGGATCTTTTAAAAATTTTGGAAATGTGGGTTATTCTTTTCTGCTATTTAATCGCTCGATGGATGGTGTTATATTATTATTATTATTAACTGTGGGTGTGCTAGCCTTTCTCCTTCCGCGGCTCCACGGCGCGAATAATTGTAGGTCACAGTGTCAGCAGATTTAAGCCACTTCATCGTGCCATTTGGTCGTGTGGTCATTCGTTGCCCTTTCATTCAGCTATTATTTTTACCTTGCTACTATACGCACGCTCTCTGGTCGCTTACCTGCCCGCTGTGTACCGATAGACATTACTTCCGAGACCGTTCGTGGTTTACTTTCATTTTCATATGCAGCGACGCGACGCGACGTATCACCGCATCACGACCGCCTGGAAATTAGCAATAATATCCGTCCAATTCTGCTATATTCCAAATACATGAATCGTCCAGTTGATGAGTCAGACATTCTGAAAAATCGAAATTTAACTCGAGTATGAAGTTATAGATATATTGTAAAAATGTACCCTATACCTGGTACTATACTTAGATTACTCAAAAATACCACCAAATCAATTGTAATGCCGAACAACTTGTAGTGAATAAAACAAAATGTTTTGATGTTTTCTGGGTCACTAGTAGGATATTTGAAAAAGTCATTTTAATGTACCCGACCGTTTTGCCTCTCCATGTAATTTTATAGCATATTTAATATGTAAAACACAGACACGTGTCGACCCTATGGAATAACAAGGTTCCATCTGTTGCGGAAACGTCACGCGGTTATGGGATCTATGGTAAGCTACCTTAGAGTTCATTATCGCATGACTTAAAGCAACAGATAGAACCTTGTTATTCCAAAGGACGGTGTAAAAATTTGATTTAAGGTGAGCATTCGAATTTTGCTTTTCTCATTATCGACTCGAACGCTTTTTGCATTATGACACTATTTCCAAAGCCTCGGATTGCTTTGCTGCCGCAATGTGGCAAATATTCTCTAGATTTTTTAAAATGTTTTAAAAACGATTTTATAATATTTGTTTTAAAAATCCTCCACATATGTGACAATAGACAATGACAATAGACAAATGTGGGCGGAATAATTTCCTTTGGCAATCCGGAAAAAAACTTTTAAATTGCTCTGTCGCCCCAGTGGTTATCTCAATACTTATTATTCCTTAGTTCCTAATTGTCAAAATGACCATCAGAAAAATTTACAGGAGGAGGAGGATTTTTTCTTTAATTATTTCAAATAAACATATCTACGTCAAGGTATAGGTTTGATTAGTTTAAATAATTCTTGGTAAAGTGATTATTTATCGTTTTTGATACGTTATTTTTAGTTTTAAAATGGAGATTGAACAAAAACTAAAACGGTCGATTGGACAATTAAGAATTAAGGCGACGAGATGTCTGACTAATCAACCTGAAGACCGACATATAATCTAAATATAAGTAAATTTAAATTATGTAAAAAACTTAAATTGAATGCGTATTTCAAACCGAAAGAACGATAATTTATCGGATGTTTTTATTGTGACGCTTATTCTAAAAATTGTATTGTATTGGAATCACCTCATAGCGGCTTAAAGTTCATTGTCTAATCGGTTTTATCTGCTGGTGTAGTAGGTATCAATTGCCTATTTAATAACAGAAACAAATCGTTTTTCAAATCTATTAAAAACATATTGGTCGTCAACGAGAAAAAACGAAACAGAATAAAATGTTCAACGTTTATTTTAACTTATATTTAACGACAGTTTATTTTTCTGATGCACGGAGAAAAATGTTATTCGAAAAAAGATCATTTTAATGGTAAAAACGGCTAAAAACGGGATTGAAGTTCTTACGAACAAATTAACAGGGTTTTAATGTTTATTGGCGGGAACACGGAAGAATAATTTGTTGGTGTAAGTAATTTCAAACGCATACCAACAAATTATTCTTACATTTTCCCGCCAATAAACATTATAATTTCGTACGTATACCAACGTACGTATACCATAAGTAATTTCGTACGTATACCAACAAATTATTCTTACATTTTCCCGCCAATAAACATTGAAACACTGTTAATTTTTTCGTAAGAACTTCAGTCCCGTTTTTAACCGTTTTTACTATTAAACTGATCGTTTTTTCGAATAATATTTTTCTCCGTGCATCAGAAAAATAAACTGTATATATAATATAAGTTAAAATAAACGTTGAACATTTTATTCTGTTTCGTTTTTTTTCTCGTTTGACGACCAATATGTTTATAATAGATTTAAAAAACGATTTGTCGTGAAAAAAATGTTATTCGAAAAAACGATCATTTTAATAGTAAAAACGGTTAAAAACGGGAATGAAGTTCTTACGAACAAATTAACAGGGTTTCAATGTTTATAAGCGGGAAAATGTAAGAATAAACATTGAAACCCTATTAATTGGTTCTTAAAAACTTCAGTCCCGTTTTTGACCGTTTTTACTATTAAAATGATCGTTTTTTCGAATAACATTTTTCTCCGTGTAGGTACTTACTTGCTTCAGTGCCGCACACGTCTAGGCAATAACTTTTACAATACATACCGGTATCGAATGAAAGTGAAATTTCTTCCTAGAGACGCAAGCTGTTTGACGCACTTTGTATGTATGCTGTAAACTATAAAGCTACGGACACACTTGCTCATTTGAAGCCAAAGAGCATGCTACCTAGTAGCATGTATATCAGTGACGTTGCTAGTAATGAGTATGCTCATTTAAAGCCAAACGAGCATGCTCACAAATCAAGAGCCGTTTGATTGACAAATTGATTGTCATTCGTTCATTCGAAATTTTCATGTTCGTTCGTTCGAAAACATCAAATAGACGTATTTAAAACAAAATTGGATAACCTTATTGTGGTATATTTTGATAGGATATTGAGATGAAAAATACGAAGGTTGGAAAGTACCCGTCTATTTAGATCTTGTCACCAAACACGGTCATTTCATGAACCGTTTCGATTGGTGGACTAACAACAGGATGATACTGAGAGTATCGCCATCTACGATAAAATGTACATACACTAAAATAGATACACAATAAGATGTTGATAGATTTAAACAGCTGTGCCTTTATATAATTTGTGTATTACGACTCGGTGGGAAATAGATAAATCCAGTAATCTTTAATTCTAGGTTGGTACCACGCACCTAACTTCTCATTACACACGGTGTCCGGAAATTCATGGTGCTAGCGAATCTACATCACGTTTGGGGTCAATTTTGTAGTACAATTTTTTTTTCGTTTGAGCTCTTGTTTCAACTAAGTCTGACGACCGTCCGTGATTGAGTGGTAAGGCACTTGATTCCCAATCGGAAGGTCGCGGGTTCGAACCCGGCGTGCGCAAATAAATTTTATTTGATTAATTGTGTTATTTCACAATTAATCAATAAAAAAATTATATATACTATATTTGCGGCACGTTCCAGAGTGGAAGATACTCTCAGTATCGCCCTGGTGTAAGACCACCATTCAGATTTGAAACGTTGCTTAATAATGGCTTTAGCCGTGTTTAATGACTAGATATGAATAGCCAGGTACTTCCCCACCTTCCTCTTCCCCATCTCCTTCCCTTCCCCACTTACCTTCAGCCTCACAACATACCTCAATTGGGGATGCCATAGTCTCACTGGCTCCAGACGGGAGCAGTTAGGACTCTTGTGAGGTATTCTCTATTAAAAAAAAAAAAAGTATAGTCCAAAGATGGAATTTTTATGGGTCAAAAATTGGAAAAAAACTGTCGTAGAGGGTTAGTATCGGCTGGTTAGTGTCATTTCAAAAACTTCTAAGCGTGGACAGTGGACATGCCTCCAAAAGTTTTTTTTACCCTTTCGTTATTTTGTTACCGAAAATCATTTTCTAAATGTTGTGTTGTTTTCTCTGTCAGTCAGAGTAATTTATAGAATAAAGTAATGACAGGACGTTAACTTCACTTCGCCGAAGTGCCATTTGATTTTTTCTGGATTTACGTTAAGAATCCTCGCATTTCCGATAAAGCCATCCTAATACTAGGTACTTACTTACTTTTTCGACGACATATTCATGTGAAAACTTTTTCAACTCCTGTATTAATTAAAAATAATACAAAAACTTCGGGTTGTGCTGTCAAATCTCTAGCTGAATTTAATTCTTTTTTTAATAATTGTTATTAAGATTGCATAAAAATAAATATAGTGTTGAATTATGGATGTATACTATTCAAATAAAAAACGAAAATTTATTGTAAAATTTGTGTACTTATCGATTTAATTTTTACATATTTTTGCTTTTGATGTGCCGTGAAATTCTAGAAAGAACTTTTGTGTGTCTTAGGTGAGAAAAGATTACGGAGCACTGCTCTTTCACCATTTTCCTGGATGTACTAAGAGTTTCCGGATACCGTGTACAGGCATGGATAATTATCTTTAGTTAAAAATTGATAAAGTGACATATCAGTGTTCACTATTGATATATTACTCATATTAGTCATTAGTCATTACCAAATTAATACTAATATTGATGTACCTACTAAAATTCCATTATCTAACCACATATTGTGGTTGATGTTATTACGATACGTTATAACTAGGAGGCGGCTAAGCGGTGGCAAAACGAAGAATTCCAAGTCACGAATCCGCAAAAACATCATTCGGAGTCATTGAAGTTTGAAGTTTAGAATTGATATGTTATTTTAATAACAAATAAATTCTAAACTTCAAACCTCAATATCTCTGAATGATGTTTTTGCGGATTTTCAATTTGGAATTCTTCGTTTTGCCACCGCCTAGCCGCCTACTAGTTATAACACTGATTCACAGGAAAAGAAAAGAAAGGTGTACCTTAATTTTTATCATATTTTTAAGTAAACATTCATCTATATCCGCCCTAGCGACGGAGCAATTTAATACTTTTTCCTCGGATTGCTAAAGAAATTTTTTTTTTTTTATATATATATATATATATATATTATTAAATCGTTAACCTTAAAACATTTTAAATAATCTAGAGAATATTTATTTTGTTATATTTTGAACGTACAATATATTATATAGTCGGTTTAATAAAAAAAATTGACACATTTTGGCAACAAAGCAATCCGTGGTTTTAGAAATAGTGCCATATTGTGTGCAAAAAGCGCTCGAGTGGATATACTTAAAAATTAAATCTTGGACTAATTTATTTCAAATTCAATGCGCGGACATATTGTTACTTCAGTAACTTGAGTTGGATAAGGATCTAACTGATATTCTTGTTCAAAAATGACCAAAAAATTTTTCAGAACCATACGTGTTGTATTTTCGTAGGTGAAGTATGAAGAAATTCTGAAATCAAGCTCCATTTATTTCACAAGGTTCTAACATCACTTCACTCTCTATTTTATTTGAATCTGACCGATGATACAAGCCGCATTAGATATAGTTCGTCACATTGGTTGGATAGGGTTCTAACTTGGCCTTACCATGTTCTAAGGTTTCAAATTTTGCAAAGACGAATTTTCGTAATCTATTTAACAATTTTTGATTTTGAGCATTCATTTACACGCATTATTTTTATCGTTTTTCAGACACAGGAGACATTTTTTTGTTAGCTAGTAGTTATATAAGTATTTTATAGCTACAGATAATATTTTGCTAGCTTTACACTTATATAAGAATTTTATCAACAAAATTATCGCAATTATTAAACATTGTTATACAACAAGCATTATAAAATGATCACTTTTTTAATCTGAGATAGCATTATTTAAAGATTGTATTTTTATTACAATTATACTGCATTTTTATCCAAAAAATTAATAAATTAACGTATCTACATCATTGAGATAACGCAGCAGATTTGAATTTTGTCCTAGAAACACCAACTTATTGATATTTAAGGATATTAGATAACGGATAAAGAAGAAGATGGAGAGATGCGACAATACGAATGATGGAGCGAGAGCGCTGACATTAAAAACCATAAAATTCATGCGAAAATTGTGAAAATATTTCACAATTTATATAACACGACTCGTTTGAAAAAGACCTAAAATCTCATAGGTGTTATGTCAAGTAGCATTTAAAAAAAAACATTGTTAATTTTTTCATACATATAACTTGTACAATAACAGAAACAAACGTGTAAATAATAATTTTCAAACGAAACGAAAAAGGAATTTCAAACAATTACCGTTTCAAATATTCATATATTACCTAAAACTGTATATTTAGCTCAAACTTTAATCGTGACTTAAAAAATAGTTTTAATTATTATTTTATTTTTTTACTGATAAAATAATGTTTAAGACAAGATTTTATATGCATAGCACAAAGGGTAACAATTATTATAAGCAATAATTATTAGCCTGAAAACTTATCCATATTGAAAAAATCTCATGAGAAAAGATACATGCCGCCGACGGGACGATAGTTTTGTTAAATTGAACCGTAGATAGTTAATGCGTACAAACAATTCTCAATTATGAAATATAAGAAAAAAAAAATCTTCAATCTTTGCAAAATAAATAAATATAAGATAAATGTTTGCGCGAGTTTTAAATTATTGACTGAGTTTTTATTTTTAAACAAAGGTCCGGCGCGCTGTTCCAAAGGGATAAAAATATGATTTTTCAGATGTTTATAGTTCTGTTGCCTTGCATTATGTTTCCGTAAAAATGTGTCGGAGATTAGTTCATTACGCGTTGGGTAAAGTGTAAAATTAGTCGGGCGAGAGTAAGCTGCCAACTTGTGCCAATTGACAAGGTTAATCTCGTTCCCGGGACTGGGAAACTATAATGATGTACACATTGTACACCAGCGTGACTGAATCCGAGGCTTTTTATTAAGTCCAATTCTAAGCAGCCGCGGTGCATTGCTTAGTTTCTTATAAGAATGTCGATTGATATAGATAATTTCATAGATAGTGTCTCGGATCAGCGGCGGCTCGTGACTTTTGGAGAGCTAGAGTGCTAATATTAACAAAAATGACATTATTGATGTCGTTGTCACAGCAAAACTGATATTTCCTAAAAATCTTCATACAAAACATAAATTTTCGAAAAAAAATAAATATAAATTTTTCGGCTACAACGACATTTATAATGCCTTTTTTGTTAATATTAGCACTCTAGCTAACCAAAAGTCACGAGCCGCCACTGTCTCGGATAAACATCCGATTTATTTATTTTTCGTATTTTCTTTAACTTTTCGACGTTTGAACTAAAAATATACGCGTTTTTTTTCGAATAATTTTTTTAATTTTAATTTTTTTTTATTAACATTATACCTATTATTGTTATATTTTAATTTAAAAAAAATAAAATTTTATAATAATAGGTATATAACATGAAAAAAAATCTGTTTTACTGTAATAAAAAAAAAATTTAAATTTAAAAAATTATTTGAAAAAAAACGCGTGTATTTTTAGTTCAAACGTCGAAAAGTTGAAGAAAATACGACATCTTCAAAAATAAGAAATATAGAAGACATTTAAAATACATTGGAATAATTCCCAAATTCGATGAGACATATTATTAAAAACAGTGACAACAGATAAACTACCCCTTTTGACTGGATAAGCAATGTATATATTATCTTTCATTGAACTTTTTTGTCCTATATATTAAGGTTTTCACATACATGACCGTTTATCAGTTGACTAAAACATTCACAATAATTGTAACCGCATTGTAATTTTAACAACTACCAACCACATATAAATATTGAAATCGCATTCCTTGCAGAAATCAATTATTATTGTTAGGATTAAAACTATGATTGTGTCATCTATGCTGACTAAACACCTTTTCTATCTCGGCATAAAGCACATATTAAAATATTTAAGTCGACATAATTCAAACAAGATAAATAATGTAATTAGTTATTCATTACACGTGACTAGACTGAGAGGAATATAATCGTGTTATGATTAAGGTACGAATGCACCTAGGTACAAACTGCAACTAGGTACCTAATCAGAAAATGGATTCCTAAAGAGACGCAAATATAATTCATGTTCTGTTACCTACACAAGTACTTTGCATATTACGCTGGAAACATCTCGTTTATTAAAAGAATTTAAGCAACAAATAATAACATATTTGAATAAGAAGATAACACTAATCAATCTAAAGTAAAATATGAAGAAGAACAAGACACAGAAAATTAAAATGGAATAATAAGTCTTCGACTAATTTTTTTCCACTTTTTTGGCAGCAACCCTTTTAACAATATTGTTAATTCTGTATTTGAAATACAAGTTGACAATAATTACTTTTTTAAGGTCTCAATGGATTATTAGATTTATTGGAATAACTTAGTTTTTACAGGTTATTATAAAAGAGAGTTATTCTAATAAAAAATTAATAATACAAATATAAAAAAAAATATATATAAAAAAAAAAAAAAAAAAAAATCTTTAAAAGTACGTTTTATTTCAATTCACCAGTAAACTATTATTTAGGTATATATATATATATATATATAGGTATTCAACAGTATTTTACAGAGACAAAAGAACCAGTGGCGGTCCATGAGTTTTCAGTGAGCTAGAGTGCTAAGATTGAAAAAAACGACGTTACTGATGTTGTTGTAGCTGAAAATATTTTTTTTTTTCAAAATTCCACTTTTTGTAAAAACAATGTTTGATTTGAATTTCTGTAAAACGTTGTTTCAATGTTGTTTCGCAAAAATGTTTGAGGTGTTTACGTAAATACGCTTTAGTAAAGAATTGCGAATAGGTGATCTCCGAATAATAAGATACAGGGTGGGAGCGTCGAACTTGCACAGATTTTTTTCGTTGTCCTGTTAGCACCATTTACGGGCAACAGGGGTCCCGGATTGGACAACGCGACAGCAAAACTATTGACCCTTGTCGTTCGATGTCGAAAAGAGGTCAACTTTTCCAACTCGACTCGATACGTGTATCTATGTATGTACAATTTTCCACCCAAAACACTCCAATTTTCCACAATCTATTAGTACTAGTATTCTCAATAATATAACAATGTGCCAATAAATAGATAAACCGGTTCGAGTCCCGTCGGCGGCATGTATCTTTTTTCGGAAGGTTATTTTTTTCAATATGGATGAGTGTTTCAGGCTAATAATGATTGCTTATAATAATTGCTATGATTGCGAATTGGGGTGTGTTGCGAGACTGGAGGTAGTGGGGAAGCGATGGAAATAGGAAAGATAATGGTAAGGAGTACCTGGCTATTCAGATCTAGTAGGCCAAATATGGCAAAAGCCATTTAAAGCAACGTTTCAATTCTGAAGATATTAAATATCTTCTACTCTAAATGTGTAACAAATTTATTATTTATCATAAATCAATTGAGAAAAAAACACTAATTAATCAAATAAAATTTAATCATTGAAGACAAAATTAGCGACTCCCAATCAAAAATTTGTATTTGCAGAAAAATCAGAAAAAAAAAACGATCGCATCTAGGATTTTACCTAGGAGCCTTGCCAAGGCTCTGCTCTACCTCTAAGCTAATTGGGTAATATTTAACAGTAACATGCTACAAACTACCAAAATTATCTTCACTTTCTTAACGCATATTTTATTGGCTGCTATCTTTATATATGATTGCAAAATTCTTCCGAATAAAATTTACTTGCGCCCGAAGAGATAATTAAAACAGCGACCTCCGGATTAGTAGCAAAGGATCGTAACCAGTAAACAACGGAATTAGTTAATTAATTAAAATATATCCATTAA
The DNA here is from genome assembly GCA_951813805.1 of Limnephilus auricula. Classification (NCBI taxonomy): domain Eukaryota; kingdom Metazoa; phylum Arthropoda; class Insecta; order Trichoptera; family Limnephilidae; genus Limnephilus; species Limnephilus auricula. Next base: position 8,728,959 of record OX638391.1, on the reverse strand, counting down.
TAAAATTTTGTTTACATTTTTTGGGGATTGCCGCTATAAATTGCATCCAAAAGTTAGTGCATATTATGTCTTGTTGAATTGTATCTAGTGTAGCGTATCTCTCATATAAACTCTCTTGTCTGACGTTGATACCTGATAAATAAATTAATTCATAAATATGAAAATGTTGTTTGTGTTTTTTTTTCCCTAGGTTAGATTTGCCGCAGTGAGACCACGTAGAGACTTATAAGTGTCAGTGCCTAGTTCGATAGGTAGGCGGCGGTAATTTTCCAGCGTTTCTGTACCTGACAGCAACCTTCGTAACTGATATTTTAATACAATTACCTCCCTGTGAGCACGATCCACACGACGGCGTGTCATCTTCAGAGGACGCTTATTAAAAACTCATTCTGCGCATCGTCTTTACCTGCACTGCTCATAATCCGCTGTTTCTTACATGCGAGGGTCGTTGTGACGAAAAAATAAGCATTCCAACATGACATAATTGCTAATACAGTGTAACCAGAGATTACATAAAATTTGTCCTTAATTAATCAAATTCTTGACGTATCTTTTTTACAAAAAAAAAAAAACATAAATTGATTTAATATGACTGTTATTTTATACGGTAAAGCCATTTTTCAAATTTTGAAAAACCATGTTTATTTTTAATATAGTAAGCTTATACCGTTGGTCGTTGGAAGATTTGTTCAATTTTTAAACGAAATATTGTATTACACAACACAAATTTCAAATCATATAGTCATACAGTAATATAAATCAATACATCTAGTAAAGACACTTTTGAGAATTTTAATTTTAGTTTCATTAAAATCACTAAAAAATAAATCCAAGAACGAGTTTTGTGACGAAAATACTTCAGTTTTTCTATTTATTAAAGGGCTCTTACAAACTAAAATATATCAGATTTTATTAAACACTTATTTTGTTTAGACATTATTGAAAAATCATAAATAATCAAGATCAAAACATATTTACAAAAAGTACACGATATTTAATAACTTCTCATCAAGCGTTTTGAGCATTTTTATTGCTTACTTAAATGTAGGTTTATATTAGCAAGTTTTGAATAAATAAATCGGTATTAAATTTTTAGTTTAAAAAAATTGTTACGGGGAATAATCGATCTTTCTCATTGGAACCTCCCTGTACAGTTGCAAGCATTTTGTCTTAAATACAACAACTTCGACTGTCAATGAGTTGGTTAGAATTGTGAAACATGTTTGCGTGATGCGTAACATTATTCAAATTATTGAACTTTTAATACAAAATTATAACTACTTATTGGAAATCCTTATCACATAATACCAGACAAGATATAACTAACATTATTATTTAATTGGGTAAATTTGGAAAATTTATACTCATGCGTCAAAATAAGTATTCATAAGATATCATTGTACTAGAAGGTAACAGTTCTAACCAACTCATAGACAGTCGAAGTTGTTGTATTTAAGGCCAAATTCTTGCAACTGTACAGGGAGGTTCCGATGAGAAAGGTCGATTATTCCCCTTTTGTTTTTTAGTGATTTTAATTTAACTAAAATTAAAATTTAGGATACCTTTCTGATTTAAAATTAATTTTAAATCATATAAATGATAAACGCACTTTTATAATTTTTCAAAATTTAAAAGTGCGTTTACCAGATAAAATAACAATCTTTCAAAATCAATTTATGTTTTTTTGTAAAAAAGAGTCAATACATCTAGAATTTGATTTATAAAGGACAAATTTCCGGTATTTTCTGGTTATACGCTCTTAATGTTTAAACATTTTGTATATTATTGTGGTATATTAAGACATCATAACATTGAATAATAAAGCTGATAATACTCGTAACATTCATAAATAATTACTAATATGTAATAATTAATAACAAGACATGGATATTGTAATTTAATTTATTACAGAAAGGTTATTTATATAAGTGCACAAAATATATATATCAGCAATAAATAAATTGATGAGAACCTAAGTACCTACATTGTTAAATAATATATAATAAGTAACCTATTAGATTATGTTATATTGTTTTACAATAAATTACCTTTGGGTTCAGTTTCGCTACCGACATTGTAAAAACATGTATAATTTCTGAATTCGGTAAATTTATGGTGAAATGTAATCAGCCAGCGATCAGCACTTGAATATATGGACAGTATTAGATACAGCTGACGGAAAAGAGCTATCCCTTATATTTTACATTAGAGGTGTGAGGAGTGGGTAGAAATCTGGGCGTCAATGTGTCCAGGGGTGACGCACGTATGAATCCATCCCTCCCACACGGAGAAAAATGTTATTCTAAAATACGTTCATTTTATTCGTAAAAACGGTTAAAAACGGGACTGAAGTTCTTACGAACAAATTAACAAGGTTTCAATGTTTATTGGCGGGAACATGTAAGAAAATTTGTTAGTATACATAATTTCCTCCGTGTACTGCTATGAGTGGAGAGATTCCGGCTAAAGAGGTCCAGGTTAGGTCTCCCAAAACCATTATCTCTCGATCCGGCCCGAACGCCTCACCCCATGAACCCGGTCACCCCTGCTAAGTCACCAAACCCAGTGAACCGCTTGGGGTGACCTACAATAAATTATTATATATATATATACCGCCTCCCAAATTAAAACTATACTACATACTGTGCCTATATTGCTAATATCAAACATAAAGATTTTTTATTTTTTCTTTAATCTTAGCAAAATTACTTTGTGGCATCATTTTAATTAAATGAAACAAATTACTTTGTCTAAACCACTATATAATCACATGTTATAATATCTACATTTTTGTTTTCGGTGTTGAAACATGTAGATATATATTATAACATATGATTATATGGTGGTTTACACAAAGTATTTTGTTTCATTACATTTTTAAAATTTTATTTATTCTTTATTTTGTATAAATCAACATACACAAAGAAGAGGATACTATACCCGTACAATAACCTACAGTCCGCCTCGTAACAGGAATCCCTAGTGAGGAGGACTGCGAATAAACTACTTTGTATTTTCAAATACCTAGTCATTAATAAAAAAAATAGCTTTAAATAATGTCAGTAATAATTCCTATAATGGTTGGGTAAATGTTTTTATTTTATAAGTAGTTATCTCGAAGTAAGCTAAACATTAGTTTTTTTTTATTGTGGCTGTTTACATATACTAATAATAGATACTTTTAGATTATGTTATTAAATTTTCATCTTAACGATTTTCTCTTTGGGAAATGGGTAAGACTTACCTTATTTACTCACTCACTACTGATGCGTCATCAGTACGCCCACTACTGCTTTTATCCAGAAAAATATTTTTTAAATATGAAAAAATATTTCTTAAACATTTTAGTATCCAATCTTTATGAGTCATGACTCTATATTTAAGCGCAGTCAGTAACAATTAAAAATGTATAAAAATATTCTGACTTGTTAAAAAAATATTCCTAGGTAACTTCCTTACACAATTTTGTTTTCTATTATTGTTTGACAGTTGCTCATTTACAGCCCAGATTTTTATTTTAAAACACAATAATTTATACAAAATAGTTGATGGTTTAAGTCACTGATCTGTTCCAATGCAGGAATAATTCCAATATTGATAAATTCCAAAAATCTATCCATTTTCTTATAACCTTTTCATTTAATAAATGTATATAAGTGCTGAAATTCCTTCAATCTTGCTGAACGAGGTATTTCAAACTTATAATATTTCCTAGGTTATTGTTATTTCACTTTCCTAAATTTCAAAATAAACCAACACAATTTGTATAAAGCATTAATTAAAATGACTTTTTACACTTATATTGAAGTTTACACAATCTTATATAATAATATTTTTATAAATTGGGAGGCGGAATCATTTATAGGATAGCCCAAACCTCTGCCACAGATCACCCCAAATGGTTCGCTACATTCGGTGACTTGGGAAGCAGGCGTGCACGGAAAAAAAAATTATTCGAAAAAACGATCATTTTAATAGTAAAAACGGTTAAAAACGGGACTGAAGTTCTTAAGAACAAATTAACAGTATTTTATAAAATGTAAAATGTAAAAACAATTTGTCGGTATACGTACAAAATTACGTATACCAACAAATTATTCTTACATGTTCCCGCCAATAAACATTGAAACCCTGTTGATTTGTTCGTAAGAACTTCAGTCCCGTTTTTAAGCGTTTTTACTATTAAAATGATCGTTTTTTCGAATAACATTTTTCTCCGTGTAGATTTCAAAAAACACCAACATAAAAATTTTGTATAAAGCATTAATTAAAATTATTTTTACACTCTACCGAAGTTTACACAACCTTATATAATAATATTTTTATAAATTGCGAGGCGGAATCATTTATAGGTTAGTCCAAACCTCTGCCACAGGTCACCCCAAATGGTTCGCTACATTCGGTGACTTGGTTAGTTAGTTCGCGGGTTGAGGTTTTGCCGGGTCTTGGCGGCGGATGCGTCTGCCCACCAACACGTGGCATGCCGTCGAGACATTTTGAGGAATTTTTGATCTCTCTAGCAGGACTCTCGGAATATCACCTTGCAACGCAGTGAGAGGGATGGATCAGTACGCCCGTCACTGCTGGACCCACTGAGCCCCAGATTCCTGCCCACTCTCCTTCCTTTCCTAAAAAATACATCCCCAAAGATGACCTAGGCCTTTAGGAAAATTATTTGTTCTTGGGGCCTTCTGTGAGGAGCTGATGCAAAAAATATAATAATATGGATAGGACTCGGATTACAAATAGTAAGGTTCTTCAGAGCGTACATTGACTATTTTAATATTTGCCTTTCTTGTCATCTAGTACCTAAACAGCCAAGGTCTTGAACATATATTTGACATTTTGAGTGTTAACATAAAGTATTGTAGACTATACAAAAGATTAGGTGTATAATAGAAACGGCACGGGCGTGTCGTGATGCGATGAAAAATCATCTGTCAACACTACAAAATAGCACAAAATGATTCCCGCTGGGAATGTATGGCGACCGTAGTAGGCCAAGCCCAAAAATGCTTGCTACGTTGTAGCGCCTTTTCTGCCTTGAACCTAAATCGGGAAATCGAACCCGGCTAACCGAAGCCACATTCGTTCGTTGTTAGGAGTATGATAATATTGTAATTTAAAATGAAGAGTCCCATGTTTTTATTGCATTCTAAGTAAGGATGTCGACGTTGGATATGTGATCCTGGACCCCTAGCACGGTCGATCGATAAGGATGTTGTCGATAACTTTCGGTAACTTCTCATCTTTCCATAGGACAAATGCAGATCGCTAACTTACAAACAACAGATGGTGTCTAATATATTAAAACACATTGAGAACTGTTTTATTTATTTATTTTTTATTGTTAAACTTATATTTATTAATTTAGTAATTGTTGAATGAAACACTATAATATATTGATTTTTTTTAGCGGGTCAGAGATAAGCCGACGTAGCTCAGTGATATGGTTTTGCATTTGACCTTAAATCAGAAGGACATGGGTTCGAGTCCCGTCGGCGTCATGTATCTTTTCTAGGGAGATTTTTTCAATGTTGAGGAGTGTTGATGAATGGCACTGATTGCTGATATTTGCAGGCTATCGCAAATTTTTCTGAAAAGCTCTGCCTATTTAGACACTAACACTAACGAGTCATCTTGTGTAGTAGGTATACAAAGTAAAAATTAAATATTCTGATGTGAGCAATGTTGGGCACACTTAGTTTCTGCTTTTGACACGTTATGGTTATTATAGATTGATTATATGATAAGCGTAGATTGATTTCTTGCAATAAGCATATAAATTTGTTTTTTTTTATTAATTATATGTTTATGGGAGCAAGGTAGGATAGGTAGTGCTTTGTGAGTTATGAAACAAGAAAGAGCAAACCTAGTTGGTACCTTTGCATACAACATACTCAGAAATGGTGTAGAAATACAATTTCGCGTTGCCGGTTGCAAGGGGGTTATGAATTGGAAATTTATTATTTTCTCCGATACTGGTAATTCTTGTATTAAAGTTTAAACGTAGATCTCATCGTTTTCACCCAGACTGTAAATGCACAATGAAAATATACATAATATATATATCTATGGCTAAAAGATTGCATAGTTAACTCAATAATGTAACTAACTAACCATCACGCGGTTTCCCGCGGGTAGGCAGAGAGGACGCACCGCCAAACAACTCGGTCTTGGCACACACTCCTTGCCACATTCACATTCATACATCTTCTCATACATACTCTTTATTATTCTGACTCTTGACATAGCCCGACTCAAGTATCTGATTCACTTGATCCTTCCACGGCTTCCTTGTGCGTAAACAATATAACTATAAGTATATACACATGTACCCGGTATTATGTCTCGTGGCACGTACTAGATTAGAGAGTTTTGTAGCATCGTGTTAATAAAAAAATAAATAATTGCTATACGTATATAGTGCATCGTTGTGTGCCATGGGGTGTTTTTTTTAATGAATACTGGCTGAAACCTAACTTAACAAACATATTTCGTTTCAAAATCTTACTAGTAAAGTGGAACACTCCAATTTTTCGCACATAAATCTTTTTCTGTTTATTTTTTACTTTCTATATCTATTTTTTACGCTCTTCAAAATGTCGCTCTTATGTACAAAATACAACAGACACTTGCGTCTATCGAATGACTTATTACATTTTAATGAAATTGGTTTTCGATAATGTTTCCATAATTAGAAATGTCAAAATGCTTAATGTACTCGTAATATCTCGGTAACTGTGATACTTGCGGGTCCGTAATTATATTGGCATTTATAATGGTTGGTCGACCTTGGAGGTACAGGTTTCAAAGTATTTACACCATCGACGGAATTAATTCAAATTCTATGTATGTATAGTGATATTTAAAATAAAAAATGTGTTTAATTTGTAGAACTTCAATTAATTTATATTTTTAGTAATTAAGCCCCGTTATAGGTTAATTAAGTATCTTACTAATATTATAAACGCGAAAGTTTGTATGGATGTATGTATGTTTGTTACTCTTACACGCAAAAACTACTGAATAGATTTTAATGAACTTTACAATAATATAGCTCATACATCAGAATAACATGTAGGCTACAATTTATAAAGCTAGCTTTTTATTTTCAATATAATGAAAATAATAATTATTTTTTAATAATAAAAATTTGAGAATGACATTTTGCAAAACAATGACTGTTAAATCAAAATTCTATTTTAGAAAAAAATTTAATTCGTGAATTTATTTGAAGTACTCGCCTAATACTTTGAATCGAATCAAGAATATCAATCATATTTTAAATAAATAGGTTAAGAATTTTGATATAAACGTAGATGGGACCTAGGAAAAGAAAATAGACCACTCGAAGTACTAATCCTACGCAGAAGCCAGTTATGTATAAATTAACTGCCTCAGTAACAATCTTTTGTATTTATTTTGTGAACATGTCCACTGCCTCGGCATAATTAATTACTTCACTCCATTAGTATTCTGGGCAATGAGGAATACATAATATGAAAGTTAGGTCCGGAATTTCTGCACTAAAATAAATCCGACTTGTTATAGTATTACGTAGTGGGCTCCGAAAATTTATCAATGCAAGCAATTCTGTACTATCAAATGCATAATTTAGAATTTTGTATAGAAATGCAAAGTCGGTGAAAATCCTTCTGTCCGACAATTTAAGCATATTCATGCCATTTAAAAGAGTGTTGTAGTTCGGCAAAATTTCTCAATACCCATTTTAAAACTTGGAAAGCCTAATAATTTATTTTGTATTGTTAGATTTTGTGTACCACAGCGATGACGTCACATACGTCCTCTCTCTGGGACCACTACAGGTAACTACATTAATTTAGCGAAACAACGGCACTGAAGTTAATTCGTTCTGTTTTGACTCTTATTTGTGCAGATAGGGAAATAGTTATACTAGTTCAGTGGACATCTTTAATTGGTCACTAAAGTAAAATAAATTCGGTATAAATTTTAATATCAATATGTAAAAGCCCCTAAAAAGAGAATTAATTAAATAATAAAAAATTATTGGGGCAACTTTTTCAAAATAAAATCTATTTCTGCCGAAAGCTATCAAACGTCTAGTTCTAGTGTCGTGAAATATTCTGCGTGAAATTTCTAGGTCAACTTCAATGTTTTAGCTTTCGCAAAGAGATTACCATCACGAACCGTGTCAAAACGATCGAATTGTCAAACGGCAAGGCAAAACCAAAGATAGAATACAAGGCAAAACGCTATTATTATAATATATTCCATAATTTTGAATCCCAGCTTGGAGAAAAACCGGTTAACAGAGCTATTTATAATATAAAACTGGCATTAACAATTGACTTAAGGCAAAAGATCGAATACAAGGCAAACGCTATTATTATAATGCATTCCATAATTTTGAATCCCAGCTTGGAGAAAAACCGGTTAACAGAGCTATTTATAATATAAAACTGGCATTAACAATTGACTTAAGGCAAAACCAAATATAGAATACAAGGCAAAACGCTATTATTATAATATATTCCATAATTTTGAACCGGTTAACAGAGCTATTTATGTTATAAACCTGGTACATTGAAGCTATTTCCATTTACAATAGAGTTATTGTCAGACTGTTTAATTAATATTTTATTTTAGGAATGAATACAAAAATATTACCTTTTGTACTATGGAAAATTAATTAACATCGAGGTTCGCTACCACCATTCACTTATTGCACTTAATTAAAGGAAAACCCATAATGAATGAAAAGTATATTTACATTTATAATAAACAATTTATTTTGGGAATAAAACGTGCAATACTGATTACATTGAAATGGTATTAATTAAGAAAGTATTGCTACTAAATCAAATTATAATTATAATGAGTGTTTTTTTTAAGAACTTAATAGAGACTCTGATATTAATATACAATATTTAAAGTATAACTGGTATGACGGTCAAAAATGTAAGAGGCTCTCTAACATATAAACAGGCCTATAATACCCTCTGTTCGCGTCTACATTCATCAGATACTTACGTTCATTCATAATCTCCGACATACGTTCATTACAATGACTCTCAATGGAAAAGTATATTTTCATGTCCTTACAAAAATGTAGTATTTAATCTCTCTCTCTCTCTGGTTTCAATCCCGGGATTGGTTTGCAGCAATTTCCTCTATTCATCTTTTCCATTTTTCCCTGTCTTGTGCGGCTCTTTTGAAGTCTGCATATGATGAGCAGCGCATGTCCACCAGCAGGTCATCCAAGTACTCTCGGCGTGGGCGTCCCCTAGAGTTTGTCCCCTCGGTCATACCCTCCATTATGGCATGCAAGAGGCCTTCTTTTCGTATTATATGGCAGATCCATCTTGCACGCCTTTCGGACAAGGTCCTGAGCAGGTGCCTTCCTCCTTCGATTCTTTGGAGAACCTCCTCATTTATAATGTGGTCTCTCCAGGTATTTAATTTACAAAACAAAGTGATAACTTGTGATCCAATTGGATGTACTCGTAAAAGGGGATTATTTTTCAAAGCAGGCTTCTTTAAATTATTGTGGAAATCGTATAATTTTTTTATTTTTTATTATTTAGATTCTATCACATCGGCGCTGTTTTGGAATGTTGTGTTCAGTGTCCACCACTGCGTTGTTTGTCCGATGTCCGCCCATGTTGATTCTGTTGCGACAGTTTAACCCTGTCGCTGGATATCATTCGGATTTTATTATATATATATTATAGTTTAGTAATTTGCCTTTATACGACAAAAAACGCTCCGTATGGTCAAAAGCACACTTCGTTCGATCTCTTACTTTCATTCTTCGCATAGTACCGTTATCAATGAATGAATCTGAGAATTTTGCTAAAATTGTTGCAACGTACCCCTGTTGCATATAACCCCGTCTTCCCCTATTACTCATTTTTGTTTGATTGGTAAGCAATATGTACAAATATGTTTCTTAGGTCTATGCATAAAACCAAATATAATGATTTTTTTATAAGAAAAACTCCCTTTTTAACTTTTGAAGGTTATTCCCATTAATGTAATATATCATTGAAGAAGAGGATAACAATAATAATCTAATTTTTTCAAATATGAAAATGAACAAGACACAGAAAAATAATAAAAGATAATGGTCGCAACTGGGACAATAAAAAAAAATAGCTGACAATAATATGGAAAAAAACATTAGTCGAAGATAATATTGTTAATTTTGAAATTTGAAATATGAAGTTGACAATTACGACAGTCTCATAATAGATCGCAGTGGTCCAATTGGTAGAGGTGTATGTCCCGGTAACACGTAAGGTTCTGGGTTCGTGTCCCAGTTGCGACCATTATCTTTTATTATTTTTCTGTATCTTGTTCATTTTCATATTTTTAAAAATTAGATTATTATTGTTATCTTTTTCTTCAACCAAATATAACGATTTAGAAATATTTTTTTACTTTTGTAAAAAAAAACTTTGGCATTGAAAGGGTCAGACAGCTTTAACATACAATAAGTTTTAAAGTACAAATTTGTATGCAGTTACTTTCGGAGATAAAATTTAACTAAAGCTGTTGAAACTTTGATTAGGTATTGATTTTACTGGTAGGTATATGTCTATATATCACGGAATAATTCTAATAATTCATAATTTAATGGATTAATTGTGTTATACTTTAAAATTACGAAAAGATAACTCAAAGAAAAGTCAATTATATGTAAGGCCACAAAGATTCTTAAATCCAAAATTATAAACACCACCCACACGCTAACAGTTAAATTATGTAGTTTTCGAGCAGATAAACTCTAGTGTTTACAAACACCGTCAAACAGTTAACGAAAAATCTAAACGAATCTTTCTCATTACATTTTAAAGTGTAATAAATCGATCGGTATCTCTCTGACTCTGACCCGTGTCAGTATGCAAAGACGGGTTTTATTTTAGGCACTTCGTTGCATTTGAAGTGTGACTTGGATTTGAGTACAAAGACCACGTTTGACTTCCAAATTACCTAAGGTGACAGCGGTCACACAATTATTATACGGAAGTTATCAGCATAACACAAGTGGGTACATACTCAGTGGACACTATTATGTAGTTATTACTTACTTATCGATTCTCTCGCGCATCTTGGGCGACAATTCCCCTAAACAAGATGATAATAGCCAAGTTGTTTTTTCACATTACATACGCTGCAATTTAGATAATAATATTATAAAATATATATAAACACTTCTATAAAAAAACTATTCAGTAATGGATCCGCATTTAAAATAATCATACTATTTTTATGATAAGCTTTTGAGAATCTGAAATTCAGATCTAGAGAAATTTGAACAATAGGTATTTTCCCAAACTGTTGCTGTCACTGTCGGTCTTACTCCCCGAATACTGAGCTACAGGGACAACTGCACCTCAAACTGTTAATACCCACGGAGAAAAATGTTATTCTAAAATACGATCATTTTATTCGTAAAAACGGGACTGAAGTTCTTACGAATAAGTTAACAGTGTTTCAATGTTTATTGGCGGGAAAATGTAAGAATAATTTGTTGGTATACGTACGAAATTGAGTATACCAACAAATTATTCTTATATGTTCCCGCCAATAAACGTTTTTACGAATAAAATGATCGTATTTTAGAATAACATTTTTCTCCGTGTAGTGTCAACATCCAGAGAGGAAATTGGGGAATTCGTATGTATGGACAAAACCGCCCGGTTTTTTTTCTTAAATACAGTCTAATCCATAAAATTTTTCAATATATTATTTTATTTCAGCTGGGCGTTGCTGAAAACGTCTTCTACTCTAAACATTTTGATAAATTTATAGTTATTTTGTTATTTTATTTAAATTTTATTTCTATATTGGATTTGTATATCCTATATAGTATAGTAGTAGATCACATTAACTGTAGTAATGTATTGCCTAACTAATCGTCTAGGTAGCTCAACTTTCAACTGAATAAATTCCGACGCTGATCGACTAGGAGCTCTCCTCAATAAATCAAGCCTCGTCGCTTTTACTGTAACTGCAATTCAACTGTGTTTACGAGTCCTCGTAAGTCTTGTGGATGAGAAAACTGCACGTCCGCAAAATATCACTTATACTATTTATGTATACCATAAAGTCCAACTCAAAGCAAGTGTTTAATCCCGAGGCAAAACCTATTAAACCAAATTTAGTTGCAAGAAAGAGGAAAACTTCCACTGTGAAAAATTATAGTAACCCGCGACGCCGCCATAGTTTCACAAACATTCCTCTGATACATGTAATAAGAAAAATGTTTTTTTGTTTGTTTACGTCTAATAAATTGTACAAAAATTCTTGGGATTATGTAAAAATATAACTCCCGGAGTAACAATAATTTAACGTTTTTAGTTATTATTCAAATTATATAAAAAACCGCTTATTTATTAACAAGTTCTGCTGCGTAGTTATTATTATGCGTGAAATCTGTTTCGCCTTCTTAGGACATTATCAAACTGTGGTAAAACCACTTCCTACTGACGATCTGTTTTTATTACTTGTATGATCACTAATAATGAAAATCAAAGTGCTTTTAATTCGTTTATCAAAATCCTTATTGATTTTCGAGCAAATTGTCGAAAATTACCGATGGTTATTACTTATTAGTATTACATATTAACGTATAAAGTTTACCCACTTATCGTATTGTTTAAATTTGATGAAGGAAATTAAATCATCATTCGCTTATGTTAGTAACTGATAATGATAATAATAATAATCTCAGATATATATACCTAGCTCTCTCATTCAAAATTTACGCTTATTAGATTTGTCAAAGAATTTATACATAAAAATGCAAAAATCAGTCATTTTAAATACATGTAGGATTAAGAAAGATTTTTTAAATATTTATATTGAGGGATCAGTAGGATTTATCGGTCCAGTTAGGAGTTCTACCGAGCCGAACCCTCTGATATGAAAATATCTGGAGTCGGCGGATTATTTTCCCATTTGGTCTCTGGGGTTGAAGTGTTGTTCTTGTATTATTCTGTATTTATTATACTTAAATAGTACAATTGCACCAGATGATCATAATATGGGGAAAAGTAAATTTTATAACAGAAAGTATACAGGGGTAGTGAAATTCAATACATTCAATATTTTGAAATAAAAAAATAAATTAAATAAAGTATAGTAACAATACACAGGTTCATCAAATAAAAATAAAACTAAAAAGACAAAAAATTATAATAATGCGGAAAATGATTGAAAAATGTCTGTGTTTATTGAGGATATTTGACCGTCTCCCATCTCCAGATGTCCAATAGTGGCAGTGATGATTGTTTTATTCTATTGGCGTAGTCTGCACCATAAGTTTTCCATGCGGTAACGGAGAAGTCCTCTAAAAGACTGCACCCGTCCCTCCAGGAACATTTCCGTAGCGCCGCAGTATCTCGGTAGGCGGAATAGTTGGCGATAAGCATTGTTGCAAGTGACTTTTAGCTAATGCCATTGGGATGCAGAGTAACCAACCCACAGTTCTGATGTATACAGCGATGTGCAGAATGCGTTGAATAGTATTATTTGACATTTGTAGCGTAATATATAAAATTATTTTTTAAATAAGCTTTGATCTGTAATGATCTATTTATGGTTAAATATTATAATATACAACAATATAATATATATACAATATAATGTATCCCAATTTTATTTTTCATTCAAAAGTGGGTGCCCTCAGAATGCACGACCATTCTTTGAATTACAAAACTCGTGATTCATGCTATAAATTGTATTAACAGCCGTAAGAAATAGAGTTATAGTTTCAAAATGTTTTAAATATAATAGCGTTGTCTTGTCTGACCGTCCCAACGCATTTATTACGGTGGATGACGTCAGGGCTCTGATGCTGTTCGCGAGGAGATCTATAAATAATAAACTTTACCGATTCTTGTATTCATTCTTGTGTTTAGATGTGTACCCACACGTCATAGCTTTTCTTTTCCCTTAATCGCTTGACAAACAATAATTTAAATTATTAGAAATATATCTACAAATTTTGTAAAATTATCGTCTATCCTGTTTTTGGTGACAAGACAACTCAACAATATACAACTTCATCACGCATTTAAAAAGTTAAAAAGCGAAAATAAAAAACATTTAAAAAGTGAAAAAAAAAACAGATCTGGTTAAATATTTAGGTTAGGTTATGGAATATTTTAAATATATTTTTTTGACATCACTTTTTCGAAGAGGTGTTGCCACTTTGTTGAGTTGTCATGGAACCCCTGTTGTCATGAAAATGATAATTTTAGGTAACAATCAGTGGCGACCAGCCACAAAAAATATAATAATTTTCTACCGCCAAAACACATTTAAATATAAAAAAATTTACCTACATATAAAATGTATGATATGAAAAATCAACCCGTAAATATTTTCAATCTTCGGGCCATCTCTTGGTCCGGCTAGTTACCAATTTCAGAGAAATGCGTGTATGCGCGCGTGTGTGTACGTGAGTGAGTTGGTGGAATACATTTTCATCGACAAAGAGTGTATCTGCCGAGTTTCAGCTCGATCGGATGTCAGAAGGTGGGTTAATTTCCACTTTACAAGATTTGCGTTCATTAAATAAAACAAAACGAAATTAAATATACGCATTTAAAAAAATAAGTTACTAACAACACGACATAATAGACCAATTAAATTAATTTAATTTTTTTTTTGGAATAGGTATATTGATCGGAAAATACATACATATCAAATGTTTACCGCAGTAAAAGTTTAAAAAAATGTTTTGCTTAAGGACGGTCTCTTGCGACCAATTTCACAAACAATACCTCAAACATTACCATAAACATGGGGCAGGACCACAACGTATTTTGTTTTCCATGGGCCACGGAAAGTAAAAACATTGTGGCCCCGACTCAACTATCTATAAAGTGTGTAAACATTTTCTTCGGACGAGGCGCCGCTTTATACGTTACATACAACATTTTCCAATATGTTTTTTATGACTGACTATTTAATATACTCTTTTTGTAAAGGAGTTTTTACTTAAGGAAAAAAATTAGGTAGGTAGATACTATAAAAGAAAACTAATTATTTTACTATAATTATTGTTACTATGTACAAAAGCGTTTGAAAATATTTTATTTTTGCAAGGTGTTATTTGAAACATGATTTGGTTTCAAGATTTGAACTATTAGAAACTGAAATCTAACCGGTTTAACGACACAAAGCACTTCATAAATTATTAGCCACAATAGATTTAATATTGAACTTTTGAAAATACCGAATTTATCGGTTGGGGATCAACTTTTCCACTACTCGTTGACATTTTATTACTTTTAGTGATAGGTATAGGAAGAGTTTCGGTATTCCCGAATGAAACATAACAGAATGTAATCAATTTATTGGCTTCAAATATAAGTGAGTTAGCGTGACCACTGAACATAATACCTGTACTGATTTAGTGGTTTGCTGTGGCCTAGATGTTCTGGTCCTTGGGAAATACACGTTATACTTTACAGAGTTTTTTTTTGTATAAATCGTTGATACACATGACGTTTAAGGCGATCCACTAGTCCTTGAAAAATAAAAAAAAACGGAATCCCCGCCTCTTTTTGAAAGGGATTAAAAAATACTTTTTTGGAAAGGTTGGAGACGGTATTTGAGAGTTGTTTTTACATGTTGATTTCGTAAAGGTCTGTAGAAAACATTAAGTTCTTACGCATTGTTTATTATTATAACAAGGAAATTTAAAATGTAGGGACATCAGGAGACCAGAAGAGAAGGAAGAGAGTTAAAATAATAAGTTTGATTTGTACGTAGAATATAGTTATTGCAGTTTCTTATTCATCTCAGGAGGAAGACATTAAGCTTTCAATATATTAATATATATACATATAAGTGTATGAATATTGAGTACAAACTTTTCATCGGATGTTAATTCCTCTCATGATAATTCATCATGTCTCGAAGCGTCGAAAACTGATAATTAGAGTTTTTAACCTTAGGTTAGGTGAGGGGGGGGGGGGGAATGGAAGGGTAGGTTAATGTGTTGTTGTGAATTATCATGTGAGGAAGTATCGTGTTTGATTAAATTTACTATGGGATTTCAGACGCTGAGATCTCATAGTCCGATTAGACATGGAACCGTGTGCCCTGGGCCTCTGGGCGTTGTTTGTTAAGAAGGAACAAGCTTTGGGAGACCTTTATTCATCAGCGAAAAAAGAAAATAAAGAAATTCTAGTGTTGGAGAACATTATCCGCCAATATTTCGAGCAAGAGAGATAATTCTTATAATATATGTCACGGCGCCGCTCAAACTCCTACCGTCAACTAACTATAATAGTCTGTAGTTTTATACTCCCGCGATTTACGCAAGCGATGGTGAAGCGCGTGACCGCGTCCCGCTGAAATTATCTTGTTTTTTCTTTTCTTATTTCCTTTCTATTTATTACAGCGGAGCTTTGTGCACACTACGAACATAGCTCATGGACGCCCATCTGCGTCTATATATACATCTATAGCAACTTTCATATAGGTACCACATTTTTAACATGAACACGTGTTGAGTAAATGTGACTCTTTTTCTACGAGAATTCTTTTAATTTACGAGATTGTGAGCTGTGAATGAATAATAATTGTATCTACGTGTTGTTTTGCAATTCAAATTGAGTAGTTATCTTAATAATAACAAATAAATAGAAACATTTGTATTGTATACTCTTATTAGTTATTTTATTGAGATCGATTTTAATTGTAACAGTAATCACTTTTACTAACTGACTTTGAACATGTTTGTAGATACATTTGTATGCTGAGTGAAATTTAGCAGCGAAAATAGCTTGACGGACAAATAGCTGCAAAATAAATAAAACAAGTATTCTAGTTGGAATAGTTGACGCGTCATAGGTTAAACCAGCGGCAGCGTGTTGTGATGCAGTCTGCAGTCGAGATATTTGTACTTTCAACTCTCAGATAATAATAACTTTAAATTATAATATAGCGAATAGTATTCTAAGTAGCCAATTGATTTAGTCACCGCCTAATTCGTTGTTCATCAGTCTCTTATTTCTGTTTCTTTCACCGGTACTACGTACTACAGTTGTTGGCGGATCATTCCTTTCCTCACACGTCCCCGCGTTAGCAGGCCAAGAAAAAACTACCCAAGTAAATGTTCGGCGGACGCTCGTTCGCACGAAATATCGAACAGAAACCCGTTTTGAAACTGTATAATAAATACACAAAGCCGGCTTAACTAATTCCGAAAACTTGCGAGGTTTCCCTCAAGCCCCGTCTATACACTTTGCTGGTGTACTGTAGCTTCGGAAAACGATATCTATCTGATTATTATTTTGCTAATTTCTGCACCGTTTCGCATTGTTGTAAACGGAGCTGGCGCCATCTGTTATTTAAAAAAAAGAACCTCTGCAATTTTCACAAATGTCAATTAGAAAATTTAGAAAAATTTCTCAGTTTCAAAAACTTTTATACAATTTCCCGACTCACTTCCCGACCAATTTCCCGAACAAATTATTCCAATTTTTCAATTATCATGAAAGAAATTTCAGGAAAAAATTTCACGTAACAAAATCAAAAATATAAATTTGTATAAAAAACTCCCGGTCTATTTTCTGACAAATTTTTAAAAAGGCAGAAAAAACTTACTCTCATGCAAAGCCTATCAAAATGCCGCCAACAGGGCCTAGCAGCAAATAAACCGCGACAGCGAGTTTGTATCTGTTAGTAATATTTTATTATGTACTTACAAATGTAATATGTTTGTCGCAGTTGCGGATTTTTGGTGTGACAGTTTCACCTTTGACATTTTGTTAAAACTTCAAGTATTCGTAGTAAAGGTGGAGTTGTACCAGGTGTGCTAGCACGGTCGCTCGATATGAAGTTATCGACCGATTGTCGGTAACTTCTCATCGTCCCCTAGGACAACTGCAGATCTCAAACGTACAAACGACAGTTGATATCGAATATATTAAGGACACTGAACGAATGCGAAGTCATACGAACTGTTACCTATTCGTTTGCGATCTGTAGTTGTCGTAGGGAACGATGAGAAGTTACCTATTGTTATCCTACCGATCGTTATAGAGCAAGCGTGCTAGGGCCGCAGGGGCAGTATTTTTAGAAACCGCTAAACGATTGGGTCACTTTCTTACAACTTGCCTGTTCATGATTTTTTAATGTAGGTGTGTAGTTCATCCAATTTGCGTGACAATCAGTAGGTACGCGGTGTGTGACTATTAGTAAGTGATTTTATTGTTGTTGTTGGGAACTAAGTTGTATTTAATAGTGTGTAAAGTAGTGTTTCAAATAGAATGCCTCTACTGCTGGCAATTATCCCGAACTTCTGAAACACCATTACAGCCCTATCTTTCGGCATTATGTTCATTGGATACAGTAACTGTGACAGGTCGTAGGGCAGTTGTGACGGTTGTGTTCTATCATCGTCACCCCGTTCGCATTGGGCAGCATAATTTTTTTAAGACTTTTTATTAGCCATGGTTATTATGCCGTGTTGCGCTTCCTAATGAACAAAAAAACTTCAAAATAACATTGTCGAATTTGATCGCGAGTCTAATTTTAAACGGTATCTTTGGGCATTTGCGGGGTTAGAAAGAACTGCGGACAGGTATTCCAAACTAGTTCAAAAAATTTCTTCGAATATTTCGATACTTTTGGTGTGCACAAATACATTCAGGCGTGTACCCTTTAAAATGGTTTGCCTGTACAGTAGAATCATTTTAAGAGGTTCTTGCTTGTGCAGTGGTGAGTACCTGTACCTGTAGAAGTAATCGATGTGCCCAAATACGATTTGCATGTAATCCAAATTTTTCAAAATTAACATGTAACTACTTACGGCCGGTTTTTCAGTAAGTAGGAAAACTTATTTAGTAGGAAGTTTATTATAAATTAAAAGTTTATTTAAATAATATGAATATACATATTATTTAAAGCCGATATCAAAAAACAACTGCTTCTGCAATAAACATTTAAAAAAAAAATAATAACAGAGAAAATTATCTTTGCCGTATTTTGTGTATATCTATGATCCATTTAGGACTCTATGGTTGCATGAGATGGCGATGGTTCCTGAAATTATCCGCCACTGCGGTTCCAGTTACCGATATGGAACCGGTTCCTTATTTCATATTTTCAAAATGGAAGTGAGGGTGGCCAGCGATTAAAATAATAATATGAATTATTTTAGAGGAACTACTGTTCTACTGTTCTCACTTCCAGACGTGCTTATAATGTACGTATTTAATATTGACGGTTCCAGTGACAGCAGAAACACCGGGAGAAAGTTACCGCGAAATTCATGTTTGACGTTTGGCACTTTTGACAGATGATAATAATCGCGGTTAGATTGATATAAATAAACATAATTCTTATTTCTGTGTATTATTATTATTAAATGGTACGTATTAGCAATCGAACGAAATTGATAATAGCGCTGGCGCTTAAAGAAGCACCATTCGGTGAGTATTTTTACAGACCTACTGATTATTATATAAATGTATGAATTTAGTTTTATTTTTTAAATATCTAACTATCTTGCAGATAATGAACTAATTTACATAATTTTATTAAATTTCAGTTAATATAGACAATGTATCCACCGCTTCTGCCTCAAGTCCCCTAAATGAATACCAAATGGGCATTATTGATGAATTTATGGATGTATTTAGGGAAGATCTGTCAAGTTATGACAGTAGTGAAGGTGAACAATTGAATATTTGTCTAGCTTTTAAAATAATACCTATTTACTGACTTCAATTTTACATGTCAACCTTCAATTCATCTTCTGGAAGGCTTAAAGACTTCTAGAAGAGTTATTTTAGCAACAGTGATTACAAACTCTCCTGTTTAAGTAGGATGGAACCTAAGAGTATGGATATTAGAGAGACGGCATGTGAAGTGTGCCCGCGCTCTCCAAGTGTGCCTTTTCGAGAATTCTACCCACAAAGCTGACGTTGGCTGTCACCATGTAAAATGGCTACTGTCGTAAAAATGTCGGAACGTATTAAACGGCCAAAAACCAGCAGCCAATGTCAGTCGTTTGGAAAAAATTCTCGAAAAGGCACACTTGGAGCGCGCGGGCACACTTCACCTGCCGTCTCTCTAATATCCATACTCTTAGGATGGAACTGATGTCTTCAACAATTCTATCCTTGGAAATGCTGAACCAATGAAATCCAAGGTATATTTTGAATCAATTAATACTGGGCATTGGGGCCCTTTGAGAAAGGAGTATAATTTATCTCAGCTCGCATCACCGATAATCCTAAGAAAACTACACATTATATGAAGAATATTACATGAGTTAACGGTGTCTTAATAGATATTTTCTAAGGGAATTACAAAAATGTATTTTGTGAGCAAAACAAATTGATATTTACCATCGTACACAAAGAAAAGAAAAACTATTTCCAGGCTCACGGGTTCTGAGAAACGGGAAAAAGGTGGACTGATAGCGTAGATGCAGATTGGAGAAAGGACGGAGGACTAGAGGCAAATAGCGAAAGACCGCAGCCAGTGGAGGACTCCAAATCCAACTCTAAAATGTAGCGCTGTATGTACTGTAGGAACTGTGCGTTTCAAGTTCAGGCATCACTTCAAGATTTTAAAATTGCTACCGTAGGCTTTTCCCAAAAAAGTAAACAAAAGAAAGGATTTAATGTGGTATTTGTTTTACACTTAGTGGATATTGATCATTGATCCAGATGAATATTAAGAAGATGAAGTCTAATAAACCAGAAAAATAATTAAAAAATCTGTTGATGTAATATTTTTGTTTTAAGGTTTTAATAACAGGATTTCATTTTATTTAATCCAAGAAGAGGCAATTAGAAGACAACATTGCTTAATTCATCATTTTGAAGGATGAAGCTAGTAATTAAGGAAGAAAGGATGAAAATAAAAAGAAATGATGTGTATTCCACCCCACAATCCCTGCCTTTCCTATATTTCCTTACCCACGGCTTAGAGGTAAACTATTTCATTTCTACATTAAATTTTAGGTATTTTACCATTTTTATTCCTGCTGAGTACTTGGAACAGGTGGTATATTCGGGAACTATGTTTAAGAGAAATGGGAAGGCTGTTGGGATATTGAAAGAAGGGTGAATGCAGGTAACTCCATTAATGGAGGACTGAACGCCGTTGGAGCCAACAAAAAGTTGTCCACAGAAGCGAAGCTAGCAGTCCACAATCGAGTACTGGTACCTACCCGGATGTATGGCAGTGAAGCATGGAACTGGCAGAGAAAGGGTGAAATGAGATGTCTGATGTGTATGTGTTGTAAAACCATGTATAATCGTGTGAGGAATGTGGAGATCCGGAAAGAATGCAAGGCTGATGTTAGCGTAATAAGTAAGTTGAAGAAAGGATGCTTAGATGGTTTGGGCATGTTGAGTGAATGAATGAAGAAAGGAGTGTAAAGAGAATAAATGACGCTAATGTGAATGGTAGAAGAAGCCGAGGATGCCCAAGGAAGACGTGGCACGATCAAGTGAATCAGATACTTGAGTCGGGCCATGTCAAGAATAATAAAAGAGTATGTATGAGAAATATGAGTATGTATGAATGTGAATGAGGCAAGGAGTGTGCGCTAAGACCGAGTTGTTTGGCAGTGATGGTTAGTTAGTTAGTCACAATATACGAGTTTATATGTTTTTTAATGTGAGTACAAGGCAAAGTCCCAACTGCCTGAAGTCAGTGAGACTATGAAATCCAATGTTGGAGTATGTTGTGAGGCTCAGAGTTGTGGGGAGGGGCAGGAGATTAGGAAGAGGAAGGAGGGGAAGCACCTGTCAATTCAGATCTTGTAACCAAACATGGTTACTGCGATTTCAAGTAACTTTTCAATTCTGGATAGTGGTCTTAAATTCGGGCGATCTGATTTTCCACTCTGGATTGCTGCTCCTTGTAACTTTCTGTTTTGTCGCGTAGAAAGGTTCAAAGATATTTTGATAATTTTCTTTCTTCTTTCATTATGTATTAAAGGAAAATGCACCTTGGATATGGCTTAAGCTGTAATTTCTAAACTTAGGTAAAAATAATAATTTTATCTGACTGAATGAATTTTTGGGTTATATTTTTCTTCTCATACAATTGATGAGCAGATTCAAAGATTATTCACTACCTGTTGATCTTTTCTGTAGATATATGTATGCTGATCTAAAGATAACTAAGATCTTGTGAGAAGAATTTCTTTTGATTTATAAAGACGCTATCAATAAAATGGCTAAAGCGATAGCTAGCAACGTTTCGATTCAGAATGGTGGTCTTTCACCAAAAAGAGAGATTATCTACCAATCTGGAAATTGCATGAATATAATATTGTTAGCAATAATGAAACGCTAAGTAGATGTTTATAATGAAATATATTGTCTCCACGGTAAATGACAATAATAATATCCAATCTCGAGAAGACTACGTCTCGCCATTCAAATTCCAGCCGTTGCCTTCCGTTTGGGGAGTTGGTAACTGTGTCAGTTGCAGGTCCGAGCAGTCTTGCAAACCCACGGTGTCAATCCCTTCTTTACCAACGCAGGGGCTGTAGTAGTTTCCCAGTTGGCCGCCAGAGGCGCTAGCAGTACCCCTGGCGGCAATATTCAAATACGTTGCTAACAATATAGACATTATTTTTATTAATTAATCAAATCAGATAGGGCAAACTACGCCAAGTTTAATTTATTTATTAATTTTCTCAACATTTTAAGGAAAAGATTATCAATTTGAGGTATTTGTGAGTGTAAAAAAATCATGAGGGCAGTTTTACTATTTTGTGACATGCATCAAAAGATGCTGAATTGTTTGTAAGTGACGTTGAAAATGTCGATAGTCAATGCGGAATCATTAAGCAGTTGAGTCGCTCTGTTGATTGGCACATTCTGATAGACAGTAGTCTTCGCTTTCGAAGATCTCCCATGAGTATACTTGTTAGGCAATGAGTATACTTATAAGTTAACCTCTCTCAACATAATCTTAATGCTAAAGAAATTAACTATTTGTGCACAATCTTAAGTCAAAGCAGGACTATAGTTTACCTCTTGTGACTTAAATTGATGGTAACATATCACAGATAGAACACTGCAATACAATTAAAAAAATATGAGTGTGCTTTAGACCACACAACTGAAAGTAAATATTTCTTTAGTAATCTAATCTAATTTTCTTTCTGGCATCAAACAAAACCATTCCAATCATCAGTGTATAAGAATCTATATTGAAGATTCGTTTGGAATGTTACCAATCATCGTGACAAATCAGTCGTTTCGATGCACTGAGTTCGCACACTCTAAATGAATTGAAATGAATTGTTGATTTAATTCTTACAAAGTTTAAAATAAAACTTTTTTGATGTGGATTCTAGATAGAGAGCGTCGTTTATTCACATTTGGGAAGAGAGAAAGAAAATGTGTGCGCGCACTGTTATCTCTTGCTTCTACAGTGAGCCCGTTCGCCTCGCAACTCATTTCACTTTTCGTTACACATTCGCCAGCTTACCCCCCAAGTCAAGCATGTGTAAAGAAGTATTTACTTCAAAAATCACATATTTGTCTAGCCTCTAGTGCAATGTAATATATATCATCATCATCATCACAATTGGCGCTACAACCCTTGGTGGGTCTTGGCCTCCTCGAGAGTCTTCCTCCACTCATCTCTGTTTCGTACTAGTTCTCTCCAGTTTGGAATCTCCAAGGTACATAGGTCTTTGAGGACGTTGTCGTTCCATCTTAATTTTGGTCTTCCCAGGCTCCTTCGCCCTACAGGTCTAGATTTTAGCAGGAGTATATATATATTAATTAAGTCCTATAAAAAAACTTCATACTTAAAAGTAGACAATTACATAACACATAAAAAGTAAGTCTTTAATCATAGATAAGTATGTTTCACTGCTATTATGTGATATTCAACGGCCTCCGTGTTCAATGGTCTCGATAAGCAAACCAGAGGTCCCGGGTTTAAATCCTGACGTGCATAAGTAAATATAATAAAATTGGTTTACTTATTTTGTTTGACAATTAATTCATTTAAAATCATATATAACAAATAGAGACTCAGTATCATTCCGGTGAAAGACTATCATTCAGAAATGAAGCAATGCGTGAAATGGCTTAAGTTTTGAATAGCCAGGTACTTTCCCCATCTTCCTCTTTCTTATCTCATTCTCCTCCCCACCACCTCCAGCTTCTCAACATATCCTACAGTCTTATTGGCTGCGATAGACGATTGGTAGCAGTTAAGACTCTTGTGCGTTGTTCACATTTTAAAAAAATATCCAATAAAACATATTTTTGCTCTCCTGTAAAACTTGTGAATTGCGACATGCGATAGTTTACCTCTGAGCCACAGATATGATATGGCTGAAGATTGCTTGTGTATATATATTTTTTTTAATTTAAAAAAAAATAAATGGAGTTCTACGAATTAAACACAAAAATAATAAATAAAAAGAATAACACTATATTCTATATATTATATAACACTTGTATTCATTTTAAATATATTCTCTTATTATATAATATTATTTGTTATTTTGGCTTTAAATGTATCAAATGTAAATAAAAATAAATAAATAAATACTTACTGATTAAACTCCAACCTCCTACTCATCAAGTCCTAGTGTTTTCAGTCCTAACAAAAAACTGTGTCCCCTCGTGTACCCTGTTCGCACCAGGACAGGAGTACTCCTGGCTGGGGTGGTACAATTTTATTTTATAACACCATAATTAATGTTCAAAAAGCATTTTTCTTTTTTAATCAAAAAATTTGGGCTATTACTATTTTCTGTGTCAATTATTCTAGTATTTCATTAGTCCTTTTCAGGCCGGTATGGTTACCGCAGCCCCGGGAACCATTTACTGGATAACCCAGCCATGGGTCGCTCCATGTGATTCGCTACGTTTGATGACTAGTAGTGTAGCAATAGGGGTGTACTATATCCTTCCAATATCCACTAAAACTGGACCATCAGCATTTTGACACATTAAAAAATATATTACAATTTATATTTTACGACCACCTAGTGAACGAGCTACGGGTCATGCGATGCTCTTCTTTGAATTTTCAAAGAAAGGTTCTGTGCGAATATTTTGTCATATTGATTAAACAAATAAACGAATATCAATTGCAAATTAAAAATAGCCGTGGCCGCCAAATTCCACCTCGCACGTGATAGAACACATTAATTCTGTTTTAAGGTAGTGTTTTAGGTTTTACACTTGTAAGTTTTTTTCGTAAATTTACAACTTCTGGCCAATGGGCATATTGCATTTTGAAAATCCAATGTGCCCATTGGCCAGAAGTCGTAAACTTACGAAAAAACTTAGAAGTGTAAGTCTAGCTTGGAACTTGATTTGACAACTCCTTCAACTTACAGGAAAAAAAACCGAAATAAGGAAAAAAATAGTGTTCGTGTTCTGGCAGTAATTTGTAATCGACACTTGTGTCATGTTTGTACGATTTTCTTCACATAATTCACCAATTTCTATTATTTAAAGTTCATTTTTCTCCAAATTATGTAAGTAGGTACCTTTTAGTCTGGTTATCTAGCACGGTCGATCGATAAAGGATTTGTCAATAATGTCGATAACTTATCTTCGTTCCAGGGGCCCTATCACGCTTGCTCTATATCGATCGGTAGGATAACTATCGGTAACTTCGCATCGTTCCCTAGGACAACTGCACATCGCTAACGTACAAACAACAGTTGATGTCGAATATGTTAAGGACACTTAGAAATTGTGAACTGTCACTTATTCGTTGGCGACCTGTAGTCATGCTAGGGAACGATGAGAAGTTACCGATAGTTATCCTATCGATCGTTATAAAGCGAGCGTGCTAGGGCCTCAGCCAGATCGCCAACAATGAATAGTTCACATTGAGTATGTTTTTAGATTTTCACGGCCAAAAGCATTTTCGTTGTTTGTTTTTGGGGTGTTATGCCGTGTTGCGCTACCTCTTTCTTTAGCCGACGTTTCGGACAGCGTTGCAGTGTCCATCATCAGGGCAGATCCGGCAGATCGTCGGATCTGAAAAGGCATTAAAAGTGATTATATGTGAAATAGGTTATTTTAGGTTAGGTTATGGGCTATTTAAAAAAATTAAAAAAACTTTTAATGAATTTTCAAAGGGGTGTAGAAGTTGCATGTTTTTGAGTCATCGTGGAACCGTTCGTTTTTCACGACGCGATGTTATATATTATAATAATAATTTAAATTGCATTTGGCACTTTACACACTTTAGTTCCTTAGAACAGGCAATCTGCCTAGCTAGGAACTAATATCGACCTAAAACAACGTAATAACACTTGTATTCATTTGAAATATATTCTCTTATTATGTAATATTATTTCTGTTATTTTGGCTTTAAATGTATCAAATGTAAATAAATAAATAAATAGGCAGCTGAATGGTTAATAAGTTTGACACCACTTCGATTACACAATATTAGTTAGTAAATCTAAAACTATCATATGTGTAAGTACCAACGCATCTGTAAGGATAATTTTGCTCATGACAACAGGTCAGCTTTTATACAACGCAAGCGCGCCTTGAGCTATTTAATTTCAACTTCATGAATAAATAAGAACGCACAATTTAAATAACATTAATTCTATGCTAGTTAATGCATATTGGCCAATCAATGTGGTTGGTCAAATGTTAATTGCAAATTAAAGTCGTGGATCACTAAATAACTAGGCTTAATCTAAGATTTGATCGGCTGTCGCTTGATTTGACGTCGACCCATGTGATACTGTAAACACGATCAGGATCGGGCAGTGCTTAAGTGCATGTAGAATATTAATTTATGATATTAATTCATGCAAAATGTACGTGCAATATTTTTAATTGCGAATGTATGTGATATCCTCAATAACCCTCGCAAACCAACTGCTTTTCAATCACTTACAAAAACCTTCTTAAAAATTATGATTTCGTAAACTTTCTTAAATCTAATGTCTTCAAACCTTGCCAGCAATGTGCGTAATGTATAATATATCTAGTATTTATAGTCTCATCATTGAAAGCACTGTTGAAACCGAAGTTTCTTTTTCACGTGTTGTATATATATTATGATATCTTAAGATGAAGCTAAACGCCAAATAAATAGTAATTTGGAAGCTAAACGCCAAATATATATTATGATGACGAATATGTTAAGGACACTTAATCATTGTGAACTGTCACTTATTCGTTGGCGATCTGTAGTCATGCTAGGGAACGATGAGAAGTTACCGATAGTTATCCTATCGATCGTTAACGAGCAAGTGTGCTAGCTAAAGTTTGTTAATGACGTTCAAACCAGGCAATTTTAACGAATTTTGGAGGGTCCTAACTCCTATAAGAAGTAACTTATCGACAGGTTGTGGTCGATAAGGGATATCTTAAGAAGTAACTTATCGACACGGTTGTGGTCGATAAGGTATATCTATATTATATTAAAAATATTTCCACCAGTTTCAAAATCCAGAGAGGGAATTGGGGAATACGTTTGTACGAACCAAACGCTGCCCGGTTTCTTCTCATATATATTGCATAATTCAAGCATTTGGTGTCCTCATTTTAACTCTCATTGTTTACAAATTGAAAAAATTCAAAATAAATTTTTAAGTTTTATTAATTTTAAAATTGGTATTCCTATTATTGAAATCAATTATGTCAATTTACGCAGAAAAATTAATTTATCGG
Source organism: Limnephilus auricula (assembly GCA_951813805.1). Taxonomy (NCBI): domain Eukaryota; kingdom Metazoa; phylum Arthropoda; class Insecta; order Trichoptera; family Limnephilidae; genus Limnephilus; species Limnephilus auricula. The sequence continues at coordinate 8,701,297 of OX638391.1, read as the reverse complement.
AATTATCTGAAAGGCGAATAATATTTGATCTCCTTCTATTATATAAAATTGTTCATTCGAGGTTGGACTGCCCGGACGCTATGAATTTGCTATCTATACATACACCTCCAAAATATACCAGACGGAATATTTATTCTACAACAATCGCTATGGATTCTGTGTTAGAAAGTGTACATAGGATGGGCAATGAACTAACCGATGTCGCAGACACATTTAATTTAAACCTCAGGACATAAAATGTACATTTTATGTCCTGAGGAAGAGAACATCGTTCTCGAAACATGTCGATTTGTTAAAATAAAGATTATCGTGGTAAAAACAAAGTGTTTTGATTTGTCATTAAATAAATAATGTACAGCAGTGCCTCCTTCCCTCACCAGTAAAGTGTTATGTAGCCTATAATATATATAGTAACTAATAAATGAATGTTTGTTTCAGGCAAATCAAGCAACAGCAAAGACAATGACGACAAGAAGGAAGATAACGAGCTGTGGTCCAACGTGGAAGCACAGGCCGCCTTCCTCGGCCCCAACTTGTGGGACAAGACTCTGCCGTACGACGCCGATCTCAAGGTACAAGAAGTCAGTAATCAACACAACCATCCTTTTTCTCTGGCTTTGCGTGGTTGTTATGCCTCTTACCGCCACTTAGACGCTACCTACTTATTGTTGATTTCAGTTTATTAATTTCCGCCATTGACACACTTACATGACTATTAAACTTACTTGCCGTGTTGTGTGTTCAAATGGAAATTAGTTATGTCCGTAACGCCATCTCGTGTCTTGTCCGTATTGTATTATTTACATTTTATGATTTGAGCATAAACCTAGACGCTTTGGTCCAAAGAAGGAATTTTGGTATGTGTTGTGTTTAATTCATATTTTTACTTTCGCTACGAAATAATAACAATCATGGTGTCCGGAAACTAGTTGTAGGTACAAACAGGAAACTGATGAAAGTGATGAATCTACATCATATTTGGAGTCGATTTTGTGTTAAATCTTTTTTCTCATTAGAGCTTTCGTTTTCGAGTAAAACGAGTCCTAACTTTGAATTTGTTACGTTAAACGTAATTGTTTACTATATCGACCCCTATCGACATCTGCCTTGGTAACGTCGTGCGATAATAGGGTCTATAGTAAGCTACTTTAGAGTTCATTATCGCATGACGTTATCGCAACAGAAGGAACCTTGTTATTCCAAAGGTAGATATTTTAAACGATGTCGTAAAGTAAACCGATGCCGAAAAAATGTTTAAAAATAATATCGGAGCGCAGCGCAGATCGAAATTTTTTAGTTTTATTGTTTCTCTTATGTGATGTAAATTCGCCAGATTTCCGCTTGTACCACTAATTTCCGGACACCGTGTTTAAGTACTAACTTACAAAATTATGTTTACTAACCAAATTATATTTACTAACAACATTATTCATATTTATGCATTTACGTCTTATAGCGTTGGGCTATATATTAACAATGTAAATCTCACTGGGTGAGACGTTCGTTTATTTATTTTTATTATTAGTATTAAGTTAGTTCACATCGTCGTGGCTAATTATTTTAGACACATATAAATTAATATTATTTGACAAACACAATATAAATTTTTTAAATGTAACGATATCCAATCACAAACAAGACATACATAATTGAGGTAGACATTTTTTTTTCATTTCTTTTTAAAATTTAAATCTCAGTACACAAGAGGTTTCCGGGTGCTTGATTCAATTTTCTTTATATTTTTCGTCCGACTCTGTTAATGTCTATCTATCTGTAATCTTTAAAAAATGCCAAATTAATTACTAAATCAAAATTAAATTATAATCAAAATACGCCATGATATTACAGCTAACATTCGAATACAGAAAATGTATAAGTATGTACTACAAATAATATAAATACATTTTTCATCAAACATTAATTTTTATTGCACCATGCTTAATGGGGCCAAAAAACCTAGCTTTAAAAGCTCAAGCGTTATTTGGTTTGGCGTATTTCGGCATATCGGTTCCCGTACATTCCCAATGGGAATGTATGACGAGCGAAATGCTGAAGTAGGCCAAGCCAAATAACGCTTGAGCTTTTATAGCTAGGTCTGTTGGCCCCTTAAAACTTTTAATTTTACTGTGGTTTTGAACGTTTCCTAGATACTTTTATAATATATTTTGTATATTTATATTATAAAACATGCAAGTACTTTTAAAAAAGCAGTCACCACGCAGTATATGAATAAAATTATTGATTACTGAAAAACAATTTTTTTAATAATGTTAATATTTTTACGTAAGTAGTTTTTTGCTGTGTCGTGTTTTGTATGCAAATCCATTGTTTATTTTGTATAAAGTTCAAACCAAGATTCATTCACAGTATCCCACGTTGTTTAATTATCGTATATAGTTAACGTGCTAATTTATGTATCTTTAAATATTCAGTACATAATTCATGTATTTGATTATAATTTTACCGACCAGTAGTTTCAATGTTAGCTATGTAGTAGAACGTAAGAGTAGAATTTTATTATTTTTAAGTTGTCTTTAGAATGTATTAAGATAGAAAAATAGTTATATTATGTATTTAATAGATCTTGTTACGCTGTTAATACATTTGTAATGTTTATATTTATCCGGGACACTATCTAGGTAACAACTACGTTCTTTGAACACTTGTTTCCAATGAAAAAGGTGGCTGCCGATAATATAGAAAAATAAAAACATTAGTCGAAGATAATTTTGTTAATTCGAAATTTGAAATATGACTTTGACAATTACGGCGGTTTTATAATCGGACGCAATGGCTGAATTGGTAGAGCGCCGTCCCGGTAAGACGTAAGATTCGAGTCCCAATTGCGACCATTATATTTTATTATTTTTCCATGTCTTGTTCATTTTAATTTAGATTTTTATTGTTATCTTCTTCATAAATGATATATTACATTGATGGGAATAACCTTCAAAACTTAAAAAGGAGAGTTTTTATTATAAAAAATCAAAATCTATTCTTTCACAGAAGCGCTGGCTTAATTATTTTAGGAAAAAAACACTTTTTGCAACAATGTTTTAAAATATTAAGATGAATTGATTGAATACGCCCGTACTACGCAATTCGAATATGAAAAAATATTTTTATCCAGAAACAAACTTAATTCGTTCAAGAATGTTACACATACAATATTGTATCGGTGATGATTCAATCCAATATTGTATTGGTTATAGCTTTTCTTAAAAGAATTGAATTTGTTTATGGACCAAACTATTTATTCACATTCATATGGTGTATGCACGTACGTAAACAATTAATTAGAGCATTGTTGCAAAAGGTGTTTTTTTTCTCTAAATTAATTCAACTTGATTTTTAAAATTTACTTATATCATAAGTTCTCCTATTTTCTCAACACTGATTGGTATAGGAGATTATAAAATTAATTTAAAAAAAAAAATCTTAGTGGACTACGAATGTCTAAATCAATTAACCTGTTGAAAGCCAGCATAGGAAAAATATATTTTTTCAATACGACGTAAAATATTTGACAGTTCTCACCTTTCTTACGAAATCAATTTTTATAACATTTCTTTTGTAATATATTACAAAAACTACATCAAAATATTGTAAATAAAACGATCTTCCTAATAATCACTTAAATCTATGCCTTCCACAATGGATTTATATAAAAAACAATGAAAAAATATAGACTACGAATACGACTCCGTTCATATTATCAAGCGGCAGCCATTTTGTCCGCCATATTTGATGCCCGGTGCGTCATTGTGAATTAATTTGAATTATTCGGAGAGGCTATATGCTATCCAGTATTTCGTTACGTCAAGAACGAGAAAGGCCCAAGCGATTTTGACCTTGTTCTTCATACATTTTCTTTATACATAAGGGACAAAATCGCTTCCAAAAACGATGGTACACCGGAGTACCTACGGCCAATGACAGGTTAATGACTAAATAAGGAATGAAAACATTTATTTCCTTTTGAAATTTATATCTACCGTATTGAATACTTTATAGTTTACTGAATTATAAAAAATAATGTTCAATAAATTTTGGATGTCTACCATCACAAAGGGTTTCCATTATAAGAAATTAAAACAATAAAATAAAATAATATTAATATTGGGTAAAAAACAGTCATAATATCTACATTGGAAATAGTCAAGTTTATCTACTTAACTAAGTTAATAAATCAACATACTCACAGGTAACACATAATCTAGGTTCGTATGTAGATATAATTATTTAAATATATACTTACTTAACATTATCTTCTATTAAAGTCAAATACTGGCGTGTCAATAGGAATACTTATAATAATATATGTAATATTTTAACATTCATTTACCTTATGATAGATTTATCTTCGTAGGTACTTAGTACCTACCAAGGCTAAAGATAAGGAATGCGGCACGTTTTAGTTAATATTTTAGAAAATAACATATATCATAACATTCAAATTGTTCGGTTCATCAATAAAATATGCGTTTTCTGTAGAATTTTGCGTTTTTGGTCTGAAAACCTCGTTGATTAAACTTTGCAAGTGGTTATGTACCGGCCCTGATCCACACTGCATTTGGTGTTATGGTACCGGCACACTTGCTCATTAGTAGCATGCTCATTTCCCCTTCCACCCGCAATGCTACCTAGTAGCATATGTGTCACGCCCAAATTTGCGTTGTAGGTGGAAAGGCAAATGAGCATGCTCATTTATGAACAAGAGTGTCCGTAGCTAAGTATTATCAGCTTATTGGCTCCATGGCACCTTGGCAATTCGGCTCATTAGTAGCATGCTCATTTCCGCTTCCACCCGCAAATCAATGAGCATGCTCACTAATCAACAGCCATTTGATTTGTGAGCATGCTCATTTGGGCATGACACACATGCTATAGGTAGCATTGCGAGTGGAAGGGGAAATGAGCATGCTCATTCATGAGCAAGTGTGTCCGTAGCTAAGTATTATCAGCTTCTTGGCTCCTTGGCACCTTGGCACTTCGGATCATTAGTATCATGCTCATTCCCCTTCCACCCACAAATCAATGAACATGCTCACAAATCAAATGGCTGTTGCTCATTTGGGCGTGACACACATGCTACTAGGTAGCATTGCGGGCGGAAGGGGAAATGAGCATGTTCATTTATGAGCAAGTGTGTCCGTAGCTAAGTATTATCAGCTTCTTGGCTCTTTGGCACCTTGGCACTTCAGCGCCCACAGCAAACAGTTCCAATTGCGCTTGCGCAAGGCAGTAATTCAAAATGATTTAGAAAAAAACATAACTTTCTTATTAGCATGAGATGTAAAAAAATATCAGAAAACCGAAAAATAAAATCCGCCCCCGCATTTAAACTCAGAAAGAGCAGGTAGGTAGCAATGGCGGTCCGTGAGTTTTCAGTGAGCTAGAGTGCTAAGATTGAAAAAAAACGACGTTACTGATGTTGTAGCTGAAAAAAAAATAAAAATCATCTTCACCTACAATAACATCAGTAGCGTCGTTTTTTTCAATCTTGGCACTCTAGCTCTCTAAAAACTCACGGACCGCCCCTGGTAGCTAGGTATATTAGTTAAATTATTTTAGATTTATATTGGTAAATTGTGTATTTTAATTTATGTAAGGGGAATTAATGTAAAGTCGAGAAAATAGTAATGAAAATACATTTAAAGTTAATTTAAACAGTATTTCCTCGAAAGATCGACAAAATAAAGTTGTTAGTTTCGGTTTCTATTGAACAAATCTGCGAAAATCCTGACCTTGGACGTAATAATTGATTATTGTGGTCGAATGGAAAATGTTGACTCCCTAATGCTCTTCGGTCATAAATATGTAATTTTTATATTGGCGAAATCATCAAATGAACAGATAATGCGAAAACGAAACGTAATTTTTGTTGATAGCGCGTTCGAAGTGCTAAATCGCTTTAAGATTAATTTTGCATTAATCATAACAAAAACTTGCGTAACCCTGACTTTTTTTTATGTAGTATATTATCTATTGGTTTGTTTAAATATTTTTTTTATTTTTTTATTGAAACACATTACAAAATCTCTCATCATTATGTTATAGAAGATATAATATAGATTAATAATAGAAGGTGTTAAGCAAAATTTAACCATCATTTATAAAACGGAGAGTTTCTCTTAAATTTAACTTATCTTAAAAAAAAAATCATCAATTCAAATTCTGTATTTACTGATAACGAATTTTATAATTTAAAAATAGTTGACATATAGATTCTTGTTCATACTTTTGAACACAAATAAAAACATCCATTCACAATTGATTTAATTTAAAAAAATTAACCCACCATCATAGTATATAAATAAAATAGTTTAAATGTTTTAACTAAAACAAGCGTTCATTGGGAAATTGTAAACAAACTAACGTTTTTTACAAATTATTGAAGTTATCTATAACTAACGTCTGTCGTACACGCTTGCTCCACGTACGAGATACAATCGGAAGTGCTGCCATCTACGAGTATAATATTCAAATTGAACCATAACTAGAAGTTTTCATAATATAGTTTTCCCCTGCTAGTTATTATTATTGTTTAAATTTTTGTAGTGCTCTTGATGCTGGCAATGCTTAAAAAATGTAGTTTTACAAGAAGAAACGAGTTTTTACAATAAAAACATTCATCTTTTAATTTCCATAATTTATTACATATATAATCTTTTGTAGTTTCAACATTTTGACTCTAAGCCATCGGCATACAATATGTAGTTTATTATGAGTTAAATCGTTATTGCATATGTTGTAAGTTATAAAGTAGTAATATAACATTTGAACTGTTCATTTATTGACCATATTAATTGCTATGATAGCCTTACTCCCAATGAACAGCTTTAGAAAGGGTTTTAAGATCTGCTAATATTTTCAATTATTCAATCAAAATTGCACAATAACACATAGGACCTGCATTCAAAGATACGTTTTTTAATTATTTATTTTTCTATAACTATTTACGATCAGATTGTCTTAATCAATAGTTCAAAAGATGGATTTGAAGCCTTTTATTGCAATCACCATTCTCGCCTTTTTCATATACAAAGCGTGATTTTGAATTTGAGGCCAAAATATCCAAGCAAAAATAATGATCTTTTTAAAAGCAAAATAATAGTTTATATAATATATTATATTATGTGCTAGATATTGCTCAGAAATATTTCGATTTGTTTTTGTTTTAAAGATATCGTTTTTTATGGTTTTGGATTTAACTTTGGCAATTAGTGTTTATGAGCGGTAATTATTAAAAAAGTTGTAATAATATAAAAAAATAAATAAAACACCTTTAAAATCGTTTTTTCTGCTCGATCTTATAAATTCTAATAGTAAATTGGTCGTTTTTTTATTTAAATTTGAGCCCATCTTTTTGGTTTTAAATAATGACCATTATTTTCATATAGTTGCTTCTCAAATCATGAAAAATCGATTACTTTAATGTCCTGATTAGTACTAAATATTTATTTATTTTTAAAATATCATTTAGTTTATTTGGGAATTACCTCAATAAAAAAAGTTTTATAAGAAAAATCAATATTATGCCTACCAGAGTTCCATGATAACTCAGAATCAATTCCGTTCAACACCTCTTTAAAAAAGTCATTAAAAGCTAAATTTAAAAAAAAAACCCTTCACCTAACCTGTTTAAGAAAATAATCATCACTTTTAATGACTTTTCAAAGGAGGTTTTGAGTTACTTGAAAATTCATTCCGAGTTATCGTATTCAGATTTAGTTAGCGTAATCAGATTTAGTTTTTGTCATTAGAATGATATAATTAATATTTTGAATGGGAATATTCAGCTAAAAATTAATAAATCTAAGGAATTTGTGCTTAACCATACAATGCATTTGTTTCATAAATTTTTGTGCACTTTGTGTTTATAAACTAATCATTTATGTATAATACTCTCTTACTTATACTGATTGTTATATCAGTGAGATTTTTATCGACATATAATTGAGGCGTGTTGAAACAAAGACGGCAATCTCCAAATATTTTTATTTTGAGTAATTCGCAAAAAAAATATTTTTAACTATTTTGCCGAATTATGAACCATAAATCATAATTTTAGTTATTTATTTTGCATAAGTTCTCTGTGTATATATTATTGCGATTAATTGGTAAATTGCTAAATTATTTTGGAGATTGACGCTTTTGTTCTGTCACTATGATTGGTCCAAAGGGATATTGCCTTTTTGTTCCGTATCCTGTATGACCCTAATGGAGATGAATGAGAATGCCGTTATCGTTGCAGAACTAAATACATTTACACAAAAATGTATGGGTTACAGTCATTTATGCTCAGAACCCCTTATAGATGTCGATAGTATTTTTGTTTCTCTATCCATCACCATATCTAACACTGTATTATTGATTCACCTACATTACTATAACTCATTCCATTCAAAATATCTTCCCATAGTCTCAGAAATAATGAACTGCTCTTCCTCAACCAACACTCGAATAATTATGGATATAATCCACCAATGTCCAGAATGTGTAGAATGGTCAATTCATCTCAAGTTTTTTTTTTTGGTATAAGCCTAAATGTTTTATGTGGGTCACTAAACAATTTAAGATCTTTTATAACTATTTTGAATTCTAGCTTAGTTCTGACTTGACTTGTCACTTCCATTTTCTTGTGTGTATCTCTGTTTTGTATTTGCTTTCGTATACCATAATTTATTCTTATAATGTACATTTTTCCGAATTTCGTCTTATTTTATTGTAATTTGGGCGTAAGTGATAAATAAATTTTGGACCATTGGTGGAGATTGCCGCCTTTGTTTCAACAGGCATCGATTGCGCTTAGGTGCCAAGTAATTTGAAAAGGGCCGTTATAAAGTATACGTTCGCAATTCCAGTATGTGGACTTGGATGAGTTCCTGAGCGAGAACGGGATGCCGGGTGACGGGCTGACGGGCGCACACCTGGCGCCGGGCACCTTCGGACACTCGCCCGGCCTCTCGCTGGCCGGCCTGTCCACGCACGTCACCACCAAGCGGGAGCGGTCACCCTCCCCGTCCGAGTGCCTCAGCCCCGACACCATCCACCAGCCCCCTTCGCCCACCGACTCTAGTGAGTACCGACTCCTTACCTTACCAAACGGATCATCTAACACCGACAGAAATGATGCCGGCATGAAACACCACCCGACCGAGATCGAGATCAGATCGGCCGAGGTGGAAGGACGGCTGAGGGAATAGCGCGTCGTATGGCGTCGTTCCATTATTTATTTTCTCGCATGTTGTTACAGTGTACCTTTCGGCGGCACGACTATAACACGCATCTGTTTTATTTGGTTCCATGTCAACTCAGTATCGTGCCATTTCAACACCCCTTTGAAAAGTTATGAAAATGAAAATAGCTCATTTATAACCTAACCTAACCTAACCTATTTAACCAGTTGTTTATATATATTTTTGAATGAATTTTCAAATGAGGTGTTGAAGATGCATGATTCTGAGTTGTCTGGTCACTGTTTTATTTACCCTTTGTGTAAAGGTGACTGCAAAACAATCGACACGAAAATGACCTAGATCTTTAACTAAAATAATACGAAATTTGTCTTGTTTTAAAAAGTTTTTAATTCTTGAACCAATTAACGTGGTGACAAATTAATATGCTGGCCTTTGGTCGAATTTTCTTGTCATTACAAAAACGGCCTCCGAGTAAAGATCTGGGTATCTCGCACGGTCGACCGATAAGGATTGTATCGATAACTTTTCATCGTTCCCTAGGATAATTGCAGATCGCTAACGCACAAACAACAGTTAACGTTGAATGTATTAAGAACACTTGTTGGCAACCTGTAGTCATGCTAGGGAACGATGAGAAGTTACCGAAAGTTTTCGTTACAATCCTTATCGATTGACTATGCTAGGGGGCCTGGGCTGCCCTAATGGTCGTGACGCTACGGACTTCCCCACTATGGAAAATGGCATGGCTGTATTCACATTCAACTATTTTGTGACGTTTTGTGCGCAGATCAGTAATATATGTACGTGTACAATATGGACTTTTACGTAAACCGTCATCTACTGTACTTACGTATAAAAACCGTCACAAAATACGGTGTTTGCGGACAATCCCTTCGACTAATTGTCTGGTACTAAAGATGTGAATATCTAAGCACGAATGCCAGCCATGCAGAGGTACTTGCCAGCAACTTATTAATTGATGATAATTATGCGCTGTTTTCCGGCGAAGCAGCAGCCAGCGCGTCGATTGGATTGCGTGCACCTTTACACCTATCATTGTTGACTGATTACGATTACCATTATGCGACTGTCCTATGCTTGTATTATGCCTGTTCCTACTAACATCCAAGGTTCGAACTCTCTCTGAGATCGCGAATCCCGCACCTGCTGTAGGTCAGTGGCGGATACATATAAGGGCCCACCCTTGCGGGGCCGCCAGCCCGCCCGCTATTTGTTCGTTTCTTTCGTCAGTCGACTGTGAGTCGAGTTATCGAATAGTTCTTATGTAGCTCGCGCGCGCGTCCGCGTCATCGTATTTTATACGTTAACAACCGAGCTACATATATGAGGGAAGCAGAGTCGCTGCCAGGCAGACAATTTTTTTGCCCCCCCCCCCTTCAGTTTTTTTGCATCCGCCACTGATGTAGCTAGTTATATGCTGATCAAATTTAAAACATTCGAAATGCTAAGATTGATTGGAAAAGACGCTTACATCAAGACACAGTTTTAGTTCTAAATTTCGTAATCTCTTTATCATTGGTCCAATTTTGGCATCTATTCTCATTTCTTTGGACGGTGTTGAACAATAGAAGCATTGGATACGTTTTTAGATTTTCACGGCCAAAAGCATTTTCGTTGTTTGTTTTTGGGGTGATCCGGCAGATCGTCGGATCTGCCGGATCTGCCCTGATGATGGACACTGCAACGCTGTCCGAAAGTCGGCTAAAGAAGGAGGTAGCGCAACACGGCATAACATCCCAAAAACAAACAACGAAAATAGAAGCTTTCATTGTCGATTAGCTGTAGACTGTAGTTAGACTGTAAGGCTGCGTATACACACGCGAGCCGAACCAGCCCCTTAGCACCGTCGATCGACAAGGAGTAATAGAATAACTTTTGATAACTTTTCATAGTTCCCTAGTTTGACTTCAGATCGCCAACGAATAAGCAACAGTTCACAATGACTAAGTGTTCTTAATATATTCGATGTCAACCGTTGTTTGTACGTTAGCAGCAACGATCTGTAGGGAACTATGAGAAGTTACCGAAAATTATCCTGTCAATCCTTATCGATCGACTGTGCTAGGGGGCCTGGATCCCTACTATCACAATCGATCAATAAGGATTGTATCGATAACTTTCGGTAACTTCTCATCTTTCCCTATAGCATGACTACGAATAAATAACGTTTAAATAACAGTTCAGTACGTTAGCGATCTGCAGTTGTCCTGTTGTTATGTGATGTTACCGAAAGTTATCTATATAATCCTTATCGATCGACCGTGTTAGTATTTCGTGCCGTTTTCGGTTTCTTCATTCCTTTCCTACAATTCGTGGTTTAGCTCGCATTTCGCTTCGCAAATGTATACGCAGCGTAAAGGTAACCTGTAAACAATGTAGAACGGTGCGCGAACGGTTTCACTAACTTAATTATCGCCTTGTACAGCTTTGAAGTAGCGCTCTCCTTACCGATTTAAAAAAAAAAGAGAAACTCGAATTTAGTGAGCTATCGTACAACTTGTCAATCTGCCATTTAACTAGGGCTTTGAAAACAGATTAAGGATAATACAATTAAACCGCCCGCTATTACCCGCCCAACCGCCAAAATGTTACGATTTTTACGATCATGTACAGGTTGTCCGGTAAGTAGTGGTTAATCTTTGTACTATGTATTTAAGTCCGTTCGAAAATGGAATATTTATTTATTACCGGACTATGTCCAATTTCAACACATTACATATTAAACGAAGTTATTACAAGCAGAACTGATACAATACATGATAAAAAAGTTACAGCTACGACAAAAATAGGGCATAAAAAACAATATAGATAATGCCAGGTCAAGGAATCTCGTGTTTAGTAAAAGTCTCCCGGTTTTCGAGTTAATTGTATTCACTTTTCTGAAATGATCTAAAATTGACACCCTGGATCACTTTCTTCGGTACCATGGTTCATGAAGAAATTTTCTGTCTATTTATATTATTTATTTAATATCTCTACCTAGTAATGCTGTCGGAAATTCTTTGCGCTTTACCTACTGCTGTATTTTTTTTCCTTCTTTCGTATGGTGGGGGGGTCAGAGGGGGACATCTAGGTCTGCGAGCCACTCCAGGGCCTTAGGCGTCGCCCTGTGGACCTCATCAATCCCGCCGGGGAATGAATGTATTTTTTTTAAAGTCCTCAAATGAATGTGTTTTTCTCAATTTCTTCCCTCAGTTAGTAATAATGAGTAACATGTTATGTTGTATAATTTTAGAATTTCTATTAACCGTGCAACGTTTAAGTCAATTAGCCACCAAGCCGTCCATAAAAAAATTTCGGCCTTAGACTTTAAATTAATTCAAATCAAAAACAACTTTAAGAATTTAAGATAAAAACATAACTACAGCAATAATGCAATAAAATTAGTTAATTTTTGACCATGGCACCGAAGATAGTTAACAAGTGTGTCAATTTGATATCATTCCAAAAAAATCCAATTAATTCGAAAACCGTGAAACTTTTACTCTCACATTCCATTTTCGGGACGGCCTTGAAAGGTTACCCACTACTTACCGGACACTTTGTATTATAATATACCCGATCGATTCTGAGAAAATGCGATCGTTCCGGTCGCAAATTTGACTTTCAAATACACTGGAAATAATTAGGTACCTATTCAATTTCGTACTTTCTTATTTAAGTCATTTTCTCACGAAATTTAGTAGATGTAGGTAGTTACGATTTAAAAAAAAAAGATTTAATAATTTCTCTTTATACTAAAAATACAGAAATACTTGCAGATGTATAAACATGTAGCGTACAACTAAATACATAAATATACCGAAAATTATTTTTGTAGCAACTTTGGGGTTATCTAGCGATTTTTTATTTATTTTGATAATCTGGGTTGTTGTTGTCAATTTTGATAATTTTATTATCTGGGTCTTCAAAATATATTTTTCAAAATGCGATTTGTTTTTTGAGTTAAGTACACCTACCCACCGTAACCAGCGTTTCAGTTAGGCAGACTGCTCACCGGAGAAACTGAAATCAAACTAAAACTGGTTGTTGCTATGGCTAAAACCATAAATAAACCAGTTACAACTGCGCATTGCTATGGTTGCCAGCCAAACTTCTCTCATGGCGCGTGTCAATTTTACGATTTCAGTCATTATCTCAGCTAGATTCACCATAGACGACCAACATAGACTTCTCTCATAAAGCTGTTACCTCGAAACTGACAACTAAACTGGCGTATCCTTGGTAACCAGGAACCGGTGCGACGCCCTCCGCGGCAGCAAGCATGGCGAGTTGCGAGTCACTGCTTGCGTTGCCATTGACAAAGGGTTTTTGAGAATGTAGTGTGCGGGCCATCATATTGACATACACAGGATAGCGTGTTGAGTTGAAAACTGTTTTTTTTTTCAGTTTCTCCGTCAGCGGATGCGCTTAGGCAATTTAATCGACCACAATGAAAAGGAAAAATGTTAAATTATTCTTTGTTTTCTAGTGAAAAACGTTATGCAAACTTTCGTAGGAATAAAATCAATATGTTCTATATCTACTACATACTTCACTTCCGAGTTCTCTTATTTTTCGTTCATCATGCATACAGAATTGAATTAAAATTTTCTGTGAAAGTTCACTGCGGAAATGCAATTTTTCGGTAAATTTAATATTGGTTCGAACGGATTGGCGGTGAACCTGAACAAATATGGCGATGTTTCAGGCGACTAGGGGACCTCCGTGTGGTCATTGGAGCATTTAAAAAATTTGATGGGGAAAAGGGACAGAAAAACGCAAAATTTTGCCATACATATACAGGACAATATAAACATAACAGTCCCACCAATCACAACAAAGGAGGTAGAACATGCAATTCGTCTCTAAGCCCGGGAAAGCAGCGGGCCCAAATGGAATACAGGCCAATGAATCAATAAATGAATGAATCCATAAACTTATAGGAAATAAAAGGCATCAAGCAAAAGCAAGAAAATGTAGTGACCACCGCACAATTAGTTTGATGAGCCACTTATTAAAGATATTTTGGCGAAAAGATAGGTGTAACACAATTTGGCTTTCGAAATGGGATGGGTACTCGGGAAGCGTTATTTAATATTCAAGTACTAAACCAAAGAAGTGGCGATGTGAATACAAATGTACATGCATGCTTCATTGACTTCCTTAAAGCGTTTGGTAGAGAGACATGAAAAAATTATTCAAATTCTGAAAACCTCTGGGATAGACGATAAAGATATAAGGATAATAGGTAATCTTTATTGGAACCAGAAAGCAGCAGTAAGAGTAGAATAATGTCTAAGAGAAGAAGTACAAATAAAGAGAGGCGTGCGACAGGGATGTATTCTTTCACCTAAGCTATTCAACTTATATGCAGAAGAAATATTCAATGAAGCTCTGCAAGAAGCTACTCAAGGACTTGTTGTAAATGGGAAGATTCTGAACAACCTGCATTATGCAGATGATAAGGTACTTCTAACCGGTAACATTGAGGATCTACAACTTCTGCTGAATCAAGAAGTGAAGACTTGTGAGAATTTTGGGTTAGAACTGAATACAACTAAAACAAAATACATGCTCATAAGCAAAAATAACGCAGTTGACTTGAATGATAATCTTTAATTTCTGGAATGAAACTAGAGAAGGTACAAATTATATACTTGGGCTGCAATTTTAATGAAATTATATACTTGGGCTGCAATTTAAATGAAAGATGGGATCCTTCGGTTGAAATCGAATGCCGCATTGAGTAAGCTCGTGCAACTTTTATCCGCATGAAAAAGATGTTTTGCAGTCATGATCTCAACCTTGGATTACGAATTCGAATGGTCAGATGCTATGTGTTTTTGGTATTATTTTATGGAATAGATGCATGGATGCATGGAAGCATGGACGCTTACTGAAGAACTGATAATGCAACTTGAGGCATCCGAAATGTGGATCTACGAAGAATACTCAAAATCAGCTGGATAGACAGAGTTACGAATGAAGATGTTATGGTTCAGATGATTAAAGAAAAATAAGTTATTAAAACAATAAAAATCCGAAAACTTCAATATCTAGGACACAAAATTAGACATCCGGAGAAATACGAGATCTTGCATTTCATAATGCACGGAAAGTTTGCCCGAAGACGGGGCCCTGGAAGAAGAAGAACATGGCTGAAAAACCTGAGACAGTGGTTTGGCCAGTCAACTGTAGAACTATTCCGGGCCGCAGTAAAGTCCACATAGCCAACATGATAGCCAATATATACATAGAAAGGTATAAGGTTTATGTATAGGTGCTGACAGACTGGCCGGTTTTCTTTTCACCGGACCGGCACCGTCCAGGCAAAATGTAAACCGGGAGTATATTCAGCGCCGGGTCCGGTTGGCGGCGGTAAGATTGGTCGCTTTCAAAAATCAAAATTTGCAAAAGAGTAATTAATTTCATAACAATTGCTTAAAAATATAAGGTGACACTATTATTTTATCAATAAGCAACCCTGTTAAAAATATATGATAATAAATTACAACAATCGTATAGGTAATACAATAATTCCATTCAAACATGAATAATAACTTATTATGGTCTTCTTTGAAGCTATTGCTTGATATTCTCATCTTCTCTCATATTCTCATTAACATAGTTTTTTCTATAATTCTGTTTGAATTTGGGCGCGAACGCTCAACTGATTCATCCCGAATACCTCCCGGCGGCTGGCGAATGTTCCATTTCATTGAAATACTCGTATAGTAGTAGAAAGTTTCAGTATCGCCCTGTAAAAACATCACCATTAAAAACGAAACATTGCTTGAAATGGCATTAGCCATGTTTGGTGACCAGATCTGAATAGTCAGGTAATTCCTTACGTTCCTCTTCCTTATCTCCTTCTCCTCCCAATATTTTCAGCCTCACAACAAATCCCAATTGGGGATGCCATATTCTCAATGGCTCCAGACGGTTGGGAGCAGTTGAGAATCTTGTGCGGCAAAAAACAAATGACTGTTGTTAACTTGCTGAAACGTTTTTTCTGTCTGCGTAATAGACGTTAGGCGTACTAATGCGAAGATTCTATTCAATACATATAACAATAAATTCTTTCAAAATTAACCTAACCATTGTTTTTTTTATGCGAACCTATTCCCCTTCACTTTGGTTTGTTTGTTTGTTTTTTTTTTTTGCAAAGACTGCATATAATATGGGAACTTGTTTGCAGCGTTCTCCATGGCGTCCTCGGGCCGCGACTTCGACCCTCGCACGCGAGCCTTCTCCGACGAGGAACTCAAACCGCAGCCCATGGTAAAGAAGTCAAGGAAGCAGGTGATTATTTTTATGAAAAACATTTTCAAAAGCAAATAATTTTCAATACAATATTCACCTCCTTAAATTGACATTCTGAGATAATAATAAAAAAGTAGATATTTAGTTGTAGTTTATATTGTGTGAAGAGAAAATTATGAATTTATGTTTATTGCATACCTTAAAGAAAATATAATATTTTTTAATCACAACTTGTCTAACAATGGGATTTCTTCATAAGAATAAAAATCACCCATATCAAATTTCTAACATTTTATTTTGTATTTTCTTTAGTGTGCGATTTACATGTTTTATATTTTTCTATTTACCATTAAAATGTGTGCGATGTGTGTAAAATGTGTTTTATTATTGTATAATGTTTTTATGGTTATTTTGCTTGCCCTTGTTAAAAGCGTTTGTCCACTTATTTTTAAATAAAATACTGACCCATGCGATACATTTTAAATAATGGGCGATATGCGTTGCAATTATATTATAATGTATGTAAATATTATGCCATAATGTGTTTTAATTAATTGTCAGAACCTACTATTTAAAAGATAAATTTAGAAAAACTGTTCCATGTTTAAAAATACTTTAACGTTTAGGTAAGGTATTTTTAAAAGTACCGCTGCAACCATTTGTACAAAATTTAAATATTGCAAAGCGCCGCTGTTGTAATGCTATTATTCTGACTAGAAGAGATGATTTTTGGCCAATTGTAGAAGGTAGCAGGTATCTGAAAAGACTAATGGAAACAATGTTTGAACTGTGTGATTGTTTCTACATATACCTTTTGTTTAGTTTGTGCCAGAAGATCTGAAAGACGCCAAGTACTGGGCACGTAGACGAAAGAATAACATGGCAGCTAAAAGATCAAGAGACGCGCGCAGAATGAAGGAGAACCAAATCGCCCTGAGAGCCGGTTACCTCGAGAAGGAAGTAAGATAATATATCCATTTTCTATAGCCAACTCTTCCTTTCCTTTCACTTCCTGCCCTTCGATGGAACCCGCTGTTTGGAGTCAATCACCGCCTCATCATCATTAGGACACTGATGCCATACTTTGTATATGTTTTTATGTAAGGGGATACCACATGCCATGACACCTTCAGATAATTTTGCTTAAGAGGGTATTATTATTAGTAATTAGTCCTTTTTAAATCAAATTCTAGACGTATTGACTCTTTTTTGCAAAAAAACCTAATTTGATTTTGGAAGATTGTTATTTTATCTGGTACACGCAGTTTTAAAATTTTGAAAAACTAAGTGTATTTTTAATATACTAAGGTTATACCGTTGGTCGTTGGCAGATATGTACAATTTTCAAACCTTAGATTCTATGAAACAACACATATTTCAAATCATATAATCATACAACAAATTAAATCAATACATAATCTAGTCAGTACAGTTTTCAAATTTTAAATTATAGTTAAATTAAAATCATTTAAAAATAAATCCGAGAACGTGTTTTGTGACAAAAAACCTCAGTTTTTCTATTTATTTAAGGTCTTACAAACTAAAATATTTCAAATTTTTTTTACACACTTATCTTGTTTAGACATTGAAAAATCATAAATACTTATGATCAAAAAATACTTACAAGAAGTACACTATATTTAATAATTTATCGTTTTTTGCATTTTTATTGCTTACTTGAATGTAGGCATATATTAAAGCAATTTTTGAATAAAATAAATCGATATTAAATTTTTAATTTTTAAAATATGATACGGGGAATAATCTCAGTTCTCAGTGGAACCCTGTACAGTTGCAAGCATTTTTAAACTTTATTCTCAGCTGCTGGTCAATCGCTCTTAACTTGTACTACCATTATCTGTATGCATTTCAACTACACATATTCTGTTACCAGAGATACATAATATGTCATATGAATTATTTGCATTTTTACATATTTATTTCACAGCATACATATTGTCCAATAAGACGCAAAATTTCATCCTATAATAATTAAAATAAATCTTTAGAGTTTTCTTTTGTTATTCATACATGAAACATTTGCCAAGAAGAATATCAGAAATCATAAATAAATAGACCCTAATAAAATATGAACCCTGCAAATATAACACAATGTCTGGTATTTTTGCACCTGCAAGCGTAACATTAGGTTCAGTGAATAAATTATATTCAATCTTTGCAACAAAGGCGAGCAGTAACTCGTTTTTACAGGAATTTTAAACCATAATATTGATTTTCGTTGTTTGTTTTTGGGGTGTTATGCTGTGTTCCGCTACCTCCTTCTTTAGTCGACGTTTCAGACAGCGTTGCAGTGTCCATCATCAGGGCAGATCCGGCAGATCTGATCTGATTGGATCTGCCCTGATGATGGACACTGCAACGCTGTCCGAAACGTCGGCTAAAGAAGGAGGTAGCGCAACACGGCATAACACCCCAAAAACAAACAACGAAAATGCTTTTGGCCGTGAAAATCTAAAAACGTATCATAATATTGATACTTAACTTCTGTCCTTAATATATTTTTAAATGCCTTTGAGACGCACAATTCCATACGCTTAATTATAAAAGAAATGCAGCAACTAATTCACCAATTAACCGTGCTTATACCTTTTTTTTTTAAAGGCGGAGACAGTTTACAAGTAGAGCACTTAGGCCATAGGCCCATTGTGCTATCTCCCATTTTACCTCAATCCTTTAATAACAACTCAGTCCCTTTAATAAAGTTCACCAGGGTTGTCATTGGATATGTGGCTATGTCTTCTGGTTCTACTGTATGTTTCCCCAGGTATCTGAGCCTAGTTCCCACCAGGGCAGGACATTGGCACCATTGGTAAATTGGAGTCTCTTCACTGTCTTCATATTTCCTGTATCTATTGGTGTTTTCCACTCCCAATATCTGAAATGGCAGTATCCCATTAATAGTCCTACCAGTTACCTCAGTGAGTGTCTGTCCATACTGAGTAGTTTCCTGGTTTGTCTAGGGTCTGATCCTTTTATGAGTACTTCATACCTTCAATAATATTTAATTAAAGTCTAACATTGACATTTTCTCTGATTCACTGCCCAAATTTTAAAGGAACATCAAAGCGTGACGGCCTCCGTGGTCGAAGGGCAAGGCTCTCGACTAGCGATACGGAGGTCGTGGGTTCAAATGCCAGCGTGCCCAAGTAAATTTTATATGATTGATTTGTGTTTTCACAATTTACTCATTTAAAATAATATAAGGTATATTTGCGGCACGTTTCAGAGTGGAAGATACTCTCAGCCCATAGTGTAAAACCAACAATCAGAATTGAAACATTGCTTGAAATGGCTTTAGCCATTTTTGGTTACTAGATCTGAATAGTCAGATACTTCCTCGCCTTCCTCTTCTCCATCTCCTTCCCCTCCCCACTTCCCTTCATCCTCACAACATACTCCAGTTGGGACTCTTGTGCGGTATTCACAAAATAATAATAATAATAATAATTGGATAATTTGTATAGTGCCATTTTTGTGAGAAATCACCTCAGGGCGCTGTACATATATATATATTTTTTCTAAATGTCAATGATATAAACTATTCAATGCGCATACATACACACCCAGAAACACACACATATTCACACACACACACACACACACACACACACACACACACACACACACACACACACACACACACACACACACATGCACACACACACACACATACACACACGCACACACACTACACATGTCACCGGTAAATTTCAAATATACATTACACATAAGATATTACAAGGAAACATATATCATAGGTACACACTATGAAATAATTCTTTTTTTTTTTTTTTCACAAATAAATTATATTTTTGCTAAGTAATCTGATTTGTGTTTTCAGAACATGTGTCTACGGCAGGAACTGGAACACCTGAAAAAGGAGAACAACTGTTTGCGGGAGAAATTATCCAAATTAACAGACATGTAAGTTGTGACCGCAACCATGTCCACAACAATTATGCACTTTTTGCACGCCTCATAGATAAAGACTATATTCTACACGACACTGTGGTGGCCTATGATGACAATAGTGGTTAAATCATAAGTGAATACAGTCAGATTGCCGTAAATTATTGATTGTTACATTAGCCACAACTTTCATTGTGTATTTATACCTACTGATTATTTTATAATATTATATAAAACACCATAAGTCATGTTGCCTTTAACTTTCTTTATACAGCAATCTGTTGAAATTTTAGTTACATACCTAATTTATTCTTCAAATAAACTAGAAACTATATTGTTTTCAGTATCCATTCAGTAAAACAACGATCACTCCTTTATATTACATGTTATAATGCTACAGGCCTTGCTTGTAGAAGATTAAGTGGTATCAGATGTATGTATATCTTGAATTTGGGCTAAATTATTCATGCTAATATGATTTATACAAAATTTATAATTACTTTTTTATTTATCATCAGGTTGCTGTAAAAATATTCAAAATGCTTGAAATTCATGTACTAAAATTAATGTTTGTACCTACATAAAATTGTCTATTATGAATGACATTTCTAAGTAGAAAAGACTGAGTACTTTATGTAATGTTACGTGACTTTGCGCAGTAGGCTGTCGATATCTCACATTCGCTCAATTCTAAAATCCCCAGAGCTCTCGGACCAGAAGACTTACTCCATCTTTTGTTAAAGAACTTGGTACGATTCAACATGATATTATTAGAAATATGTACTTTAAAATCTTTATATTAGTCCTTGTATTCTGGAAACTTGAATTCTCTTTTGATAGAGGTTCATGCTCAATAAATTTTGACAGTTATATGTATTATAAAAATTTAAAGAATTGTGATAAATATTTTAAAAAATTAAAAAAAAAAAAACTTATTAAGTACCTATGTCAATTAGTTAGCTAGCAATATTGTGTACCTAATGATAGCTATCGAGTTTAAGATTTTTTAATGAAGCTAACCAGTAAAAGAAACTGAATAAGTACATTTAAAAAAAAAATTATAGTTTGTCTTTGGTTCATTATAATCCTTCTTTCAACATTCATTGTACACGCAATAATATCTCAAATATGAAAATAAGCATAAAAATAAATATACTTAATAGGGTGTTAAAAGAACATCTAAACCCTTATTCGATTTTTGATAACTACAAACAATTTTTATTATAGGTAGGGGTACTTCATAAGTCTAATATTATAAAAATGTTGAGTTTTTACCATCTTCAGTGGTTTAACAAAAATATCTTCCTGTGAGATATTGGCAGAATACACAGAAGTCAAGTGTTATTTTCACCATGTGTAATGTCAATATTTATTATTCTTTGTCATTGAAACTGGTTGCCTATAAATTATTATTACGGTCAATCGTTTTGTACCTGTGTAAAATTGAGTGCAATCTTAAAATTACAATGAATGATTGTCTTTATCATTTTAATGCTAATGCCGCTTACACCAAAGGCAGTAAAGATATGCGTCACTTCTCACTTGTAATTTTTAATAAACAACTGAAAACCTTTGGTATTTGCAGTCCATCGTGTGTAAATTAGCATTCATATTTTTGGTTTTGATTCGTTCAAAACCTACACACAACAAAATCCTTTTATAAAATGTTATTAGTCTTTGTAAAATGTGTGACAATTGACAATTTATTAAAACCTTACTGTTAATATTTTAAATATTATTGTTATAAAAGCTGTCAACAAAGTCCTTTGCCAAGATTTTTTTAATTGCGGTTGCACTGTGTAATAATTTATTATAGAACAATATATGGACAAAGAAGTATTTGTTCAATCCATGATATTAAGAATGAAGTGATTGATGTAAGAGTGGACGTTTAACTTGCATAAAGTACCTCTGTTCCCTGTCAGGGAAGCAGTAAAATTGAGTGTCATTCATCCAACTTTTTTATGATTCCTAAATTTGATGAAGGAAACTTAGAGTTGAGAACTCTATGATATATGCTCATAGCTTAGAGTGATGAATTGTAAAAATCAACAGTGGCTTAGGAGAGAGAAAATATTTATAAAATATTTATTGACATGCATAGGTACATAAATATATGTACAATTACCTATGTAAAACAAATTTTGGTATAATAATATATTCTGTTCCAAACATGATCCGCAGAGTGAACTGGTGTGCATATTGGAGCTCGAGGTGCCCTTGATATATTGTGGGTTTCTTTATTTGGCAGCAAATAACATAATAACAAGTAGATGCCTGTACTTAACGATTTAGATTTGAACTCTTATCCCGCCAATATGTAAGCATTATGTTTTGCTCATCGACCCATCGCATCGTCATAGCCGTCAGCAATCCGGCAGCTGCTAATGTCATGTATTGCCGTTCGATTTCGAGGCTCCCTCTGCTTGGGGAGATTAAAGAATCAGCGCTCTAGAAGAATATTGCAATTTTAATTAGTATTTTTGGGAACTTGAAAAACAATAATTTATTGATATGTCGATGGGTTAATACTGCAATATATTTTATATAAAAAGGTTAAATTATTTTTAATTAGAATTAACAATTGAATTTATATAAATTATACAAACTCAATTTCATATTACATGAATAGTAATGTTATTAAAATGTTAAAGTTGTTCACATAGTTACCATTTCGTTACCTCCAGCCAACAGGTTGCAAATCTGTGCGAGGATGTTGTTTGTTTGGCAGCTTAATGTACATAATATGATATATAGCAGAATAGCAAAACATTTGTTAACAAATATTAAGTAGTAACATTTACGTAGATGTAATTAGTCTTAAGTAATAATGTTGAACAGTTGCACTTTGTGGAATAGGGTATTCAGACATGCATACGCAGCATCGCTATTAGCCAGACGGGGCTCCAGCGTGGCGCTAGGCGTAGGCAGACTCTGTGCTCCGAGAGTTGCTAACAAGCAAAGTGCAATCTTATAATGTTGGACCTGTTAAGTTTTGTGTTTATATAATATAATATTTTTTCTATTAAAGATGTTCCATGTTGATCAATGAATACATTGTTTACTCAAGATAATTGAAAAAAAGGTTGGAGCAATGTGCGACAGAAAGCAACAAGCACTGATAAAATGGTTACATATTTGAACAGATGAAGAAATCTAAGAATTGGTGTAATTTTCAGGGTACTTAAACTTTTGGAAGATGTCATACACCAGGGTTATTACTGTCATGGGTTTGAAATGGGAAATGTTTACCTTGTCTTATATTTTCGCTGGATTAAATTATTCTCTTCTGTATGACACTTAAATTAATATATATATTTATTCTATCATGATAAAAAAATTAGAATAACATTAGCTTGAACTGTCTTAAATAATATTTTCAAAATTGCTTTTAGAAATAATTTAAATTAGAAAAGTATGCTGTGTAAAATTTTTTGAATTTGATAGAATTTATAAACATGTAAAAATTATCTATTTCGACCGGATTTATTTTTATTTTTGATAATAGTGACTTTCTTAGATGCGAGAAAATTTTTGTAGTTACCATTATAATATATTTATTTTAAAGTCTTTGTTTGTACAAGTGTATTGAATTTACATAAATGAAATACTAAAAAATATTATAATATCCTGTTATGAATCAAAGACTTAAAAAGTAATATGTTTCAGTAGAATGTATTATAGCATGGAGTGGATCATACGAGTGTATGGTAATTAGGTGTGATAATTCAGAATATATTGTTACATGTAATGTATGTTAACGTAGATGTTAAAGTTTATTAAATTTGTTTATGTATTCTTTATATGTAAAAACTATTTTCCATTTGTTACTATTATGTTGTAGTCTTTCAAAATATTTTTAACGTGCCTATTTACAAAAATTTGGTTATTTCAATACCTCCGCTAAAAATACAATATTTATTTCACTGACAACGTTCGCACTAATAAATTATTATATATTATAATATATATCTATACATAACTCTGGTTTCCCTTCAATAACGAATAAATCTTTCGCCTTTTACTAAAGATTTTTATATATATATATATATATACATACTGTGAAGCTTGAAGTTATTTATATTTGAATTAGTAACTGGATAAGCATTAATTGGTAGTAAAAGCTATAGCGATGACTCCTTCATGTAACATCTCAACATGGCCGCTCGATGTTCAATATTAATATGTAATTGATATCTGGTTTCAGTAATTTTTTTAATTCAACATTTTATTCCGATTTAGGGTCAGAAATCTAACAAATTATTTAAGAATACTTCTTTGTGATTCATAAATGTATTGTTGCATGTTTTTATAGATTTGTGTGATGTGTTCCAAACCGTAAATAAATAGTATTTCGTTGATAAAGAATGAATATTTTATTGAACACAGCTTTAAAAAATATTCCTCAAATTAACCATGGAAACTCATGAATAATGTAACAAATATGTCAGCCTTAAAAAGGTATAAAAAAAGATATTTATACATAAATTAACACACCTTACACAACTATTATTTTTTTTTTACACAAATACAAAACAGTTAACTATGTCTTAGGAGATTCTATATACTCAGTATATATGTTTTTTTTTTTTTTGAAAAGCTATGTAAGTCATCATACTTACAGTAATTTATTGATTTAATAATATTATTGTAATAAGTCCAAATCTTTTGCTACCAATAATTGTATGATACTTTATACTGGTTCTGTATGATACTCGATACCGGTTATGTATGATACCCTTTACTGGTTATATTTGAAGCGCTATACTGGGTTTGTATAATACCCTTTACCGGTTATTTATGATACCCGTATCGATTATGCATAATAATATATGCACACGTACTGGTTTCGTATAATTTCTTGTACTCGGTATGCGTATTACCCTTTACTAGTTGTGTATGATACCCTGTATTGGATATGTCTCGTATCGTATATTGGATATTTATGATACTGTATAATATATTGGTTACGTCAGTGATTAATTTAAAACTTCTTATTGATCTTCACTTACAATATATCTTTATTTCGAATATGTTTAAAGGAGTATTATTATAGATATTAAAATAGTTTTATTGATTATTTAAACAAGTTTATTTCAAATAAAGATAGTTTTAAGTTGTTTTTTTTTTCTGTTATATTTTAGTTTATCGTTGAATATTTTGTTCAGGTGGTTACCAGACGAATTTGACCACTCGTAAAGTAAATGTATTTTTGTAGGCTTTATAGTTTACACATTGTCAATACCGCTAAATTCTTTAATAACTGTACCTTATTGCTTATTATACCTGATACAAGTTGGAAATATGTGTGTGTCGAATGTTAAAGAAAGATTGTTTACTGTTGAAAGATGGTGTGATGGTCTAAAGCTGGCTGCAACGAAGAAACTCATTCCGTATGGTGGCATTTGGGTTATCTACCATTTCAACAAAACATGTTACTTTTTATAAATAATGTGTATTTTCTTTGTTTATGCATATTTCACTGCCCATGACCCAAAATGCCATACAAAAAATTTGTGAGAGAATAAATATTTTTCAAATATTGTTGATGTCATTTAACTTCAAAATCTGTTATTTTTTTTAAATAAAAATATTATTCATTCTGAGAACTTAAGTTTTATTTAATCCTATTAAATACAATTAATGTATTATCATAAGAAAAAAATCATGCATAAGATAATCTAAACACAGGTGCCACAATAAGGAATGAGTTGTTACATATTAATATAATATGTCATGGAAAATAATAAACAACGATTTAAGTAATAAACACATCATAATGATAACTTCCGTTAGAATTACAGAAATGAGAGATTGCCTCAGACTGTGTATATTTCCAAACGATCCTGCATATTTTCGTATCCCGTTCATGCATATGTAGTCCTAACGCTTAAACTAAAATTAGTTAAAGAAACCTTTGGCACATACATATTTCATGAATATGATTCGCCACTTAGATAAAGGTTAACTATTATTAAAGTAGCAAATAAAGTCAACACATAGGCATCAATCTAATATTACATTTTCTTCATTGATGAAATGATTAGAAGCACAATTCTAATAATTATTCTTTCAAATGTAATGCCTCGATGAGTCCTCACCAAATTTTGAAAGAAAGTCACTCTGTAGTAAAAGATGTGTATTTATTAGCAAAGCACAAAGCAGGCAATACCCTTGACGCGTGACAAGGCATCCGTACCACGGTTAGTGCAGTCTCACGTTAGAAACAAATTACATAAATGCGATATCTCATTAATGAGTATTTTGATGTTCACATTTGAACTATAAGAAAGTAAAGATTGCGTTACGTAAATCTTTTAATAATTTAGATAACATCTTTTGAAAAGTAGGATCCTAAATAAAATCTAAAATCGTATATTATATAGTCAAAAATTAAGTTTGATTTTGAAGCATTATAAATGAATTACTATCTTTCTTGAAATCACCCTGAAACAAATGTTGGCTGCATTTGAAAACTGTGCTTGTAGACAGTATTCTAATGCTCAAATATTATATATGTTTTATTATTTTATTTTATTTTGTGAAACCTATCTGTCTACCTTTCATCTTTAAATAATTCATTTCGAGTGGAAATAAACAAACAATATAATACGCATAATATTTTATGATTTGATTTCCAATAACTTCGTACAGACGCTCCACACAACGCATGTGAGCCGTTTCCAGTAAGCTTATAAATAATTATACAGGCAAAATAAAGTGTATGTAATCAATTGTGACTATAATAATGTATTCGGGTCTTCCCATTAATATGCAAGTATTTATTAACTTGCTTGTTGGGAACAACTCGCATGCAACGTGTGGAGGGTTTGGACGAAGCGAATAACCAATAGCATGCTTTTCTACTAAAAATCACGGTCAGTGCCTAACTACTGAATTTTAAACCACACAAATATTAATAATTTCATATTATCTATCATAATAGACATAAAGTATTGACTTATCAGTGCGCCGATCATTTGTGTTTGGTAAACAAATTGCAAGTTATGTAAAGGAAAATTCAAAAATCCATTGACTTGTTTGATTAACAATGAAACCATCCATGTTTACTGTCTTTTGATAATTGATTTAACACTATTATAATATTTCAGATATTGTTATAAACATTAAATAAAATGTTTATTTTTATACAAACTCTCTGTACAAGTTACATTATAGGTATGATGGATGTACAAAAATAAACAATATTGTCAAAACTTATTCCGTAAGTTTCTAAATAATTACAAGATTCGGTAAATAATGAGGTCTGTTAAAATAGCAGAGCAAAGGTTGTAACCATAATAATTGAAAAAAAAAGAGTTTTTATTACGAGGTATTACAAGATAAATACGTTTACATATTTAACTACAGCAATTAAATTTAAAAAAAAAGTCTTTCAGCAAAATAATAATTTATTCGTGTCTGCTTGAAAACTTTTGACAATTTAATTAATGTAATTATTAGCAGTAAATCATCTAAAACAATATGGAAGCTAATAAGGTGACTCACTTTCCACATAGATCCCAATTTACAATAGTTGATAGCTGGAAAGTCGTAAGAATAGTTTTTTTGGGAGTTTTCCTGTGTTTTAATAAATATGTTATCTATGCTATTTTATATTACACAGGAATGAATGGCATCTGCTTTCAAGGATTAAGTAAACATTTATACTAGAATTTTGTTACAAAAAGACAAGTTAGTGGTAAATTATTATGTTCATAAATATTTATCATTACGCAGCAATTCAACAACTGCTTATACAAAATCACGTAATTTTGTCAAAAAAAAAAACTTGTAAAAACATTATTACATAATATCTAGGTATTGAAATTATAAAAAAGTTGCTATTTTTTTTGCTGTGTATATTTTTAAGAATGTTAATGTTGTATTTGTGGTTAATAAAGTTAATAAATAATTGTGTTATTTCAATAGTATTTATAGTACCTACCTACATTACCTTCAGGAAGAAATTTAATAATCTAGCCCAAGTTATGCGTAATGACATTCTACACAAAAAACATTTTAAATTGTCTACATTTACAAATAAGACGAAAGACTCCTTAATAAGAATAAACCTCGAATCTGAAATGTAAACTCTTTAAAACAATATATTGTGATCTGCCGAAACCAATTTCATACAGCATCCTATGGGAAATAAATTTGCATTGGAATCCAGACAAAAAAGACCACCATTTAGAAACATTAGTTATAAAATTTCTTTGAAATAACTTCTTTTTTTATAACATTAGAGACCAAAGCCTTAACTCCGAGTTGGTTAAAGTGTTTATCCCGGTAAGACAAGAGATCCAGTTGCAACTGTTATCTTTTTATTTTTTGTGTCGTGTTCTCTTTCATGTTTCGCTTAGATTTAATAGTATTATCTTATATATTATATTTACAATTTGGATAATTACAGGATTATGCTAAACTAATCCACATTACAGAAGTTTTAAGTTATTCAACTTCTTCATTTGATTTTTTTTTTTTCAAATTTGATGCCCTACGGTTAGTGAATCTGGAGGTCGCTGTATCCGTATTCAGTATCGCCCTGGTGAAAGACCACCATTCAGAATCGAAACTTCAATTAAAATGGGTTTAGCCATTTGAAGAGCCTGGTACTTATTTTTTTCTCACCTTCCTTCCCCCTTCACTACCTGCAGCCTCAAAAGGTGTGAAGTGTTACACTGACCCTCATTAAGAGGCCCCCCACTCTGTTTACTTCAGCTGTGGTAGAGTTAGTGTGCCACTCCAAAACTCTTTTATGAAGCTTTAACTCCTTCTAAATTTCCTGGAGAGACCACATTACAAATGAGGTTCTCCAAAGAATCGAAGGAGGAAGGCACCTGCTCAGAACCTTGTCCGAAAGGCGTGCAAGATGGATCGGTCATATAATACGACAAGAAGGCCTCTTGCATGCCATAATGGAGGGTATGACCGAGGGGAGAAACTCTAGGGGACGCCCACGCCGAGAGTACCTGGAGGACCTGATGGTGGACATGCGCTGCTCATCATATGCAGACCTCAAAAGAGCCACACAAGACAGGGAAGAGTGGAAGAAAAAAATAAAGGAAATTGCTGCAAACCAATCCCAGGATTGAAACCAGAGAGAGAGAACTCCTTCTGAAATGTTTTCCTCTTTCTCTTTCTCCAAGGAAAACTTTTCTTTCGTTTTCCCTACCCAGACGTCTACGCCTCTCTTCTTCGGTGGTCAGCTGCATTCCATGCTGAACATCTTCTTCTTCTTCTCAAATTGATAGACTTGCCCTAACATAAATCAGGGTATCATTTCGACGAGCTGTAGGCACACCACACATGACAATATTTTTGGCAACAGGAAGGTTTGAGAATGTTTTGAATAAACTACCACATCAGTAGTACTTGTATGTTGACCGTCGAAGAGAAAACATTGAAAAAACCAAACCCTGTGCAGAAAAATGAAGTTCTTTAAAGTAAGGCAACGGTTTGCAGCACAATCCAACGTGGGACTTTTTTGTGCAGGGTTTGTATGTGAATGTTAATAACGAATCGTATACAAATCGGGTTGGGAAGCAAAGCAAGAAATGAGTGAGGTAAGTAAATTATAAGACATTTGTAAAAGTATCTAACTAAATAGTGTTACTAAATATTCGATTTTGGAAACTAGCCCGAGCTTTTGTTTACTATTTTTTTAGGTAGCAATAAATTTGCACACATAGTAAAAAAAAAACAATTTGTAATAAGTGTGTATGCAGATTATATTTTCAAGGACTAAATAGTGATATTACAGTGTGAGTCGCTTGCATAGTAAGTGTCAGATTCATTTCTTGACAAATCACAGAAAGGGAGATGGTTACACACCATTCCTTTTTTTCCCCTTTCCCTGATAGGCTTGTTTAACAAATTGGATGTCTATGATCACAATTTTAAAGCTCAGTAGTACCCGCTCAAAAATAATTAGAAGGAGACATACGAATGTTAGAGGGAGCGCGCTAATATTCAAGCGAAAACTGTGAAAATGTTTAATGATACAAGACTCGTTTAAAATAGAGCAAACATCTCTCGATAAAGCATTTAAACAAACACTGTGAATATTTTCAAACCTATGATGTGTTAAATAACAGAACCGTGTGTGTTTTTTTAATTTTCGGAGCATACTTTCCGATTTTTTTCTAACAAGGGAATTTTATGTGATTACCATTTCATATATATTTTTTAGAACTTTGAAGTTTAAAGTGTTCAAGGGACATGTTACAAAGAATCAATAAAAAATCGGAATGCCGGGCCCCGACCCTCAAATGCCTGTCTTTTTAGATTTGAAAAAGGTTTTTATTTTTACAATTTGATATTTCTTATAATAATTATTGCAAGGAATATCTCAAACAAGTTAGTTATTCTTTTTTTATAAAATTCAGGTTGTTCAGGAAAAATATAAACATGAAATCATGAAATAAATAGAAATAGGTAAAATCTTTGTTAGGATAGGTTAGGTTAGCACTGAAAGTAAGTGATGATCAAAAGGTCACACGAACTGTTGCATGTATCAACATCTCCGGCAGACCCTTACCACGATACCCAAAGTTATTTAAATCTAGACCCTAAAAAACATATTTTAAAAAAACACCTCTGTGATGGTACCCGGGAAGGTCCGCTTTTCTGCGCTATTCCTACTTCAAACGCCTGAGTGGAGTGGAAAAGAAATCCATAATTTAATTTTTAAAATAGAATATAACGGTTCCACGGCAAATCAACAAAGTGGCATTTCAGCACCTCTGAAAAGTTAGTTGAAAAAAAATTTGAAAAATAGCCAAAAATAAATTTAAAATAAACCTAACCTAACGTTTAAGGAAGATACATACCGGGTCGACGTACGTATGCATCGCTACGTCTAACAATATCTGGGCTACTTAGCAACCATTCATTTTCTATGTTGCCAAGTAGCCCAGATATTGTTAGGCGTAGCGATGCATATGTACGTCGATCCAGTATGTATGTACCTTTAACCTTTTTTTGATTACTATAATAACTTTTCAAAGGAGGTGTTGAAGATGTATGATTCTGAGTTGTCCCCTCACCAATATGACTATGGTGACATCTATGGTACAACCGAAGCAACTTGGAATGAAAAGAATAAATTTAACTGCGTAGTTAATAAATTTATCGCTAGATGTCAGTACTAAAACCCACGGTTCTTTGTTCAGGAGATTATATTATGTTCCGTCGTGAGATGTCGCTA
Organism: Limnephilus auricula; assembly: GCA_951813805.1. Classification (NCBI taxonomy): domain Eukaryota; kingdom Metazoa; phylum Arthropoda; class Insecta; order Trichoptera; family Limnephilidae; genus Limnephilus; species Limnephilus auricula. The sequence continues at coordinate 8,669,686 of OX638391.1, read as the reverse complement.
TCCGAACCCTGGTTGGCTGTCAAAAGAGTTGTAATTTAGGCGTTGATGTTTATGTAAGCAACAACGTCGGCCTTTGTGGCGTGTCTAATGTTTGAAACTTCAAATTCACGCTTCTTCTGTCAACCGGACAAAGAGCATACGTCGAGAGCGTACTGTCGTTTCGTGTAGTAATCGAGTGAGTTCATATTTGAAAAAAGTTATATACTGTTTATTACAAACGTTAAGAGAGTTGGTAAGATATATGATATTTATATGCTTACAATATCCTAGTTTTTGGAAATAACTCCGTATCTTTTTATTTGTTATGTAATTTATAAATTGTTAAAATATTGGGAAATCTTACGCGACCGGTGTTACATGCAATATTTAGTTATCTGAGTGTGCGACATTTTGACGTTTATTGTGATAATTTGTTATGATACGGAAATAGACATTGTATGTAAACATGTGCCCTTTGCCACGTTTCCCGCGCTTTTGCGTCATTTTAATTTCTCATTTCGGGAATAAATGCAAATTGAGGAAAAATACGCCTCTCGGCCCAGACCTTGATACAACTTCCCATTACTTGATTCTGATTGTAATATAAAGTTACATAATTCAAATTATATAAGCCACTTGGAACTGGAAACGAGAACACGATTTTTATTATGACTTGCCTCGATATTACGAACTTCAATAACGATTTTTCTGTTAACATTCGTCATTATTTATGTTACGTTTATCTCTATTTTTCGCCAAGCATAATAATCACCTTGCTTTTTCTTTTTTTAAATAGTTTTCGATGTGAGTTAAAAATATTTAAATATTACTTGTGAAGTGCAGATAATTTATTCACTCGAATTGTTATATAAACTGCGTGAATGTAATAAATAGGGCAAGTCTTGAATATTACAATTACATATTACTCCTCCATGATTACAATACTATATACTTGTATATTGAATATCAGCAATGTCATAGGGTCACTGTGAACTCCTAAATAATATTGTCATGTATTTAAAAATGATTACTTACTCATTTATCTATGTACGTGTCTTCCTGAGATCTATGTATTTATTCAGAAGTAGTGAATGTAATGAAAATCATATTGCAATACTACACGGTACCAATTCGCCAATCTATTGCAAAAAAGTAGCAAAAGTTTTACCAAAAGTATTTTAAACAAGGAAACCTCGAAAAATAACGTAGAATTTGTTTATTTTTCTGACGTTATATGACAACGTTATATAATTTTGCATCGTCATCGAACTTGTAAAGTTTTATAGAACGAGTCTTTTATGTCATGTTTCTAACTAACTTGCATGAAACAGAGTTCCCAAAGCATTACGTGACCGGTGCAGCTTCCCTTTCTGATCTTGCCGGACTATTCCCAAACTGTGGACGTTCCGAATTAATCTCCTCCCACCACTCTAATATAAAGTTATGTAACGAGATAAACGTATTTTTAAAATACATTTAATCAATATCGTCGTGATCCATCCGATTCCTAACGATGACGCGTCGGTCATTATCGTTTTATGTAACTTGTAACATGTCATTGTAATATTATAAACGTAGACAAGGGACTAAGTTTTCGATGTTATGTAATAATTCATAGCGTAACAGTGTGCAGCTAATGTGATTTATTGTCAATCGGGAGGGGATCCTTACGAACCGCGTTCGTAACAAGTCGTAGGGTGTTTATATAATCATGTAATGAAACAAAGTTCGTAAGCTGTAAGTCCCGTTTCGAGGCGGTTTCTGAGTTTCACGGCGCATGATCACGCGAAACCTCCCATTCCCTCCCCCTGCTAAAGTTTTCAGCGCTGAATTGAAACTGATTTCAAGTCCGAAGATCAACTCTTCAATAAAATGGAGAGTAGATATTATTCTTACGTTTTATTATTATCGTTTCGGTTCTGGCAAAAAACCTCAACTGCCTATCTGGTCGATAGTTCTGATTGGATACTTTAGCCTCTCGGGCCTAGACAAAATGATATCATGTCATCAAAGATCAATTTATTCCCGCTTGACATTCAATTTTTAATATAACGCCGTTTTTGAATGTATCCCATACCTATATTGTTTTTAAGATACGGACCGGACATAAAGGCTCATGAGGCAACTGAAAAAAAACAGTTTGCAACTAAACTCGCTATCCTGTGTATATCAATGTGATGGTCCGCATACTACACAATTTCTCTAAAAACCCGTTGTCAATGGCAACGCAAGAAGTGACTCGAAACTCGCTGTGCTAGTTGCTACGATGACAGCTGCTTGTTCTTAGTCAATGTTTAAACAAGCTGAGATATTAACTGTAATCGTAAAATTGAGTAGCGCCATCATAAGAGTTTGGTTGGAAATCATAGCAACCAGCCAGTTTTAGTTCGGTTTCATTTTTTCCCGTGAGCGGACCGCCTTAGTATGGTTTCAGTTTCTCCGGTGAGCCTTACGCCGTTATTCCATGAAGCTACTTTCAAGAACCTTCTACTTGAAAGTAGCTCCATGGAAGTCTGTACCTTCCATACTATTATTAGTGTTTATAAACGCCGCTAGGCGCTACACTGGCAAAATAATATGACAGGTAGCGGGTAGCGGCGATTTAGTCGCTTGTAAGTAGCTGCCTCCGCTGACGTTTTTTTTTTTTACATTAGGTCCACACAGGAGGCTTTGGGGAAAATAATTTTCCTCAAAGCCTATGTCATCTTTGGGGATGCTGTGTGGGGGGTATTTTTAAGGAAATAAAGTTCTGGGAAGGAAAAATGTATGAGGGTTGGGTAGGAATCTGGGGGTTCAGTGTGTCTAGATCATCCGCCGCCAAGACCTAGACCTAGACTAGTATAGGTACCACAGGGCCGGGAACCGATTATTTGTTAATCAATACCTCTGCCATAGGTAACCTAAAGTGGTTCGCTACGTTTGGTGACTTATCAGGGGTGGTCGGGTTCATAGGGTGAGGTTTTCCGGGTCTGGGCGGGAGAGACTGGTTGAGGGAGACCCTTTGACCTCTGCAGCAGGTCTTTCTCATAACATCACCTTGCATTGCAGTGGGAGGGGTGGATTCATACGTCCATCATTCCTGGAGACACTGAACCCCAGATTCCTACCTTATACTTGTATCCTTCCCAGAACTCTATCTCATTCCTTTCCCCAAAAGACTCTCCACACCCCACACAGCATCCCCAAAGATGACAGAGGCCTTGAGCAGTGGCGGCTCGTGACTTTTGTTGAGCTAGAGTGCTAATATTAACAAAAACGGCATTGTTGATGTCGTTGTAGCCGAAAAATATATATTTTTTTTCGATTTTTTATTGTATGAACATTTTCAGGAAATCGGTGCGGCGCACAGAAAAACTGAAATTTCCTGAAAATCTTCATACAAAAAAAAATTTCGAAAAAAAAAAAATATATATATATATATATTTCAGCTACAACGACATCAATAATGCCATTTTTGTTAGAGTAGAATTATTTTCCTCAGCGCTAATGTAAAAAAAAAATCTATATATTCACAAACAAAAAATAGAACTTTCGATGAGACGCAGCGCTATGCCAAAAAGCATGTTTTGGTTGAAATCACATTGGTGTTTGAAACATCATTCGATTATTACAATGTTTCTGAATACCATTTTCGATTTTTTTCATCATTAGCGTCAGCATTGTAGGGTTTCTCCTTATCTGCTATCCACTACACAAAATTATCTATGATGAGTCGTTAGAGATATATCACGTAATGTTTTTTCAAGGGAATAATGCTTTCATCTTCGTTGTTATTATAATTTTGCTGTATGATAAATTTCATAATGTATAACAATGTCATTGATACACCCGCTCCAGTGAAGTGCTGCGACTTATATATATAACAACGAAGAGGAAAGCATTATTCCCTTGAAAAAACATTACGTGATATATCTCTAACGACTCATCGTAGATAGTTTTGTGTTATATATATATATATATATTTAACATAACTAATTTATGACCACGACGTTCCCCCGCAGGGAAAGGCAGACAGGATTGACCGCCAAACATTTCGGTCTTGGCACACACTCCTTGCCTCATTCACATTTATACATTGTCTAATACATACTCTTCTTTTATACTGACTCTTGACATGACACGACTCATGTATTTGGTTCACTTGGTCTTGCTCGGGCGTCCCCAACTTTTTCTTCAGTTCATATTCGTGTCATGTAATATATTCTCCTTTCTTCGTTCAATCGCTCTACACGCCCAACTAACTTAATTCGTTGGTAATTTAACCTAACCAACGTGTTCGTTTCTTAATCTTACTCATTACGCTAATGGTCTTACTCATTACGGCTATAAGTCAATAAAACTTGGATGGAAAAAATAGACTTAGATAAATATAGATAGATATTTTTAGTACTAAGACTCAGCCAAGGACGCGCACATGTGGGGTGGGGAGGGGTGAAGGGTGTAAAACCCCCCCACCCACCTCCTTCTGTATAGCGTTGGAAGAAAAGAGAATAGTAATCGTAGATTATAATTCTGGAAAATACAACAATGTTATTTGCACTAACTTTTTATCAATGTGATGTAATAAGTAGAAGTCCCATAAAACTTTCTAATAAATTTTCCAACCCCCCTTTTTTCCCTCGCCCAGCCAGGAACCGAACCCCCCATTAGGGATGAACCCCCATATGCACGGAGAAAAATCTTATTCTAAAATACGATAATTTTATTCGTAAAAACGGGACTTAAGTTCTTACGAACAAATTATCAGGGTTTCAATGTTTATTGGCGGGAACATGTAAGAATAATTTGTTGGTGTACTTAATTTGGTACGTATACCAACGAATTATTCTTACATTTTCCCGTCAAGATACATTGAAACACTGTTAATTTGTTCGTAAGAACTTCGGTCTCGATTTTAACCGTTTTTACGAATAAAATGATTGTATTTTAGAATAATATTTTTCTCCGTGTGTGAATGCTATGGCTAGCTACACACCCTTTGCGCCTCAGAATTCAAAGCTTGCGTGTATTATTTTGAAGTGAGGAAATCGATAGTAAAAATTAAACACATTTAAAAATATGTACATATTTCTTAAAACTGTCATTTTGTTTGATAAGTTATGATTGCACAACAAAGGAAATACTGTTTGCCACAATCCGCGATCTTAGGGCAGGTTACATAATTCATTATACGATTGCACGGGTTTCTGAACACTCCGTAAGTTGGTCAGGGCGTTTTCCACCCGCACCGCATGCAACGCCATGATTCATAATATTCTTCTCACCCGTGTAAAATCACGGGATATTATAATTGTAGCATTTGTCAAGTTGAAAATATTTTTGCCTCAGGATCATTGCATTTCAAAAACAAATATCTATTGTCAAATTGTTGACAACTAAAATCAGAAATTTACCTTTTGAATGAAGACAGTTAATATACTTGAAAGCTCTCTAAGGCGATCCGCTCACTGATGCAACTGAAAACTGTCAACTGGCAACTGTCTTTGTATGACAATGTGATGGCCCACACACTACACAATCACTCAACAACCCGTTGTCAATGGTAACGAAAGCGGCGACTCGCAACTCGCACTGCTGATTGCCGCGGCCGGCTGTTGCTAGTTGCCAGCTGTCAGCTAATTGTTCTTCGTCTATGGTTAAACAAGCTTTTTGACCAATCAAGACATAGAAACCAGCCGGTTTTAGTTTGGTTTCAGTTGCCTCGTTAACGTAGTGCCTAAAAAGGTCCAAAATTTAAACAAAAGTAATATAGAATTATAATATAGAATTATAATTTAATAAAAATATTATATTTTTCAGAATGTAGGTACTTAGGTAGATACCTACTTTATATTATTTGAAAATTTCAAAGCAAATTTGAGTTCGGTGAACGTGAATAAATTCACGTAGGAATATTTCACTTCACGCACCGACAACCGTAATTAGTTTTATTTTCCGAATGATGGGCCGTATCAATTTAATTTGTGATTTTTATTTGATGGCATTACACGAACCATTATTCACTTTAGTTGACGAAGACTGTAAGTAATTAATTAAATAAGTAAATTAATTAATTAGTATTAATTAATTAAGTAAATAATTATCTTGTCGCCAGTTTATTACCCCCTTACTAATAAACGCGCTTTTAATTTTACACATTTGATATAAACCTGTTCACCATACATTAATGGTTGTTTCTCAGTTGTGTAAAATTTAAAACACGTTTATTAGTAAGGTTTAGATTCACAAAACATGAAGCGGTGTATGAAAACTCTACAAATCTATAAAAATATGAATTGTTGACTGAGTGTTTTAACCTGTTTCAACTCGACCGTTGTACTTTGTTGTTTGTACCTTCCGTTTCCGGTCTCCAAAATTAGCTGCACCCACTTTATTATTTAAGTAAGGCTTACTTTGATTAAGTAACTAACTCTGGCTAGTTGGCTAATTTTGACTAAATGGCTAACTTTAACTAAGTGGCTAACTTTGACTAGGTGACTTTAACTAAGTGGCTAACTTTGACTAGGTGACTAACTAACTAACCATCACGCTGCTTCCCCGCAGGGGTAGTCAGAGAGGACGGACCGCCAAAAACCTTGGCACACACTCTTTGCCTGATTCACATTCATACATCGTCTCATACAAACTCTTCTATTTTTCTGACTCTTGACATGGCCGACTCAAGTATATGATTCACTTGATCGTGCCATGTCTTCCTCGGACGTCCCCTACTTCTTATACCATTCACACTTGCATCATACATTCTCACTGCCATACATCAGGGTAGGTACAAACACTCCATTGTGGACTGCTAGCTTCGCTTCTTTGGACAGTTTTTGTTAGCGCCAACGGCATTCTGTCCTCCATTAATGGAGTTACCTGCATTAACCCTTTTTTCAATATTTATATCAGCCTTCCCATCTCTCGTAAACATACTCCCCAAATACACAAACTCATCCACCTGCTCCAAGTATTCATCGTTCACTAAATAGCAAATTTTGACTAAATGTCTAACTTGACAAGGTGGCTAACTTTGATTCAGTTATTATGGTATCTACCTTCCTGCCTGAAGAAAGTTTGAAAATAAATTGTCATCGAGATAGCGACGCTTCTTTTGGACAAATTGTATAATACCTTATTAGAAATCTTAAAAAATATTACATAAAAATATGTCGCTTGGTATTTAAGTACCTACGTACTTTCAATTGTTATATTTTGAGAGGAAAATTTTGTTTTGATTTATTAAATAAGAGAATAACTATTTTGGATGTGATGTCTACTGTTCACAGTACCACTAGTGATATCTACACTGTCTACGTCGATGTTTTCATAGTTTAAACAAGTGCTCGATTCCGATGATTGAATTGGTCGCATTACATAAGTACTTAATAATGTTTGTAGTAACTTAGGCAACAGACGTAATCATCACGTGGACCTCTGTACTGGTATTGTTTTAGCGGCCGACTCACTTATCCTGGTTTGAAAAGGCTGAAAATTAATATGAATCGCGTAAACAATGGAAAGTACCAGCCTCTTATAATACCAGTTACCAACTGAAAGACTAGTGCAAGTACTTCTGAGTGCTATAAATCGATGATGATTCGACTTGCGAGAATGTATACCACGTACGTCGCAATAGCCAAATCCAAACAATGAGTTATTTGACACACGATTCGTCTTTACATAATGCTTTGGGTTTCGCCACAATGGACTCCGGCGCAGTATCATTGAAACAATATGTATAAGAACTTTATATAATATGTTTTTACCGATAAGATAAATTTATATTATATATGTTTGGTCAGGTGCGAAGATAATGCAAAATAATCGGTGGGTCATGAATGTATACGATCGCTTTATATAACTTGCGGTGATACCTTGTACCAAAGAATGTATATTGTATGTTCCTCCGTTGTTTTCTGAAAATCCACTATCAAACTTGCTAACCTCTCGGTGACACGGGTCGTCTCGTGCTGCACACTAGTTCGCAGTTCGCATAAGTACTTTGACATCATTGCTTGGACTGAGGCCAGTATGTATCCTTCCAGGTAAAGATCTCTTTAGAGCTTTTCGTTTACTGCCTTTTAATTTTAGACTTTATTGACTCGTGTGTCATTTTATGCTTGCCTTGTTGGATGCATTAGTTGAGGACCTTCTCATTTCCGGAAATAAATCTGAATACTCATTCCTAGATTTAGAATTGAGTTTTCGGTTTGTTGAAATTCTGGATTATTTGATCTTCAAGTTTATCGTGGTAGTTTCTTCATTGATCTAATAAATAATAGAAAATATGTTATGTAATATTGTATTTTATGCCAAGTATTATAAATATATTATACGGGTTTCGCATTATCGTAACCTGAGTACATCATAACGATGTCAACATACATCTTGTTTTTACAGTTTTTTCTCTATTTCCCGCATATGTTGGCTATAAACGCACGCACTAGATAGTAAATAAATAATAAGTTTCATAAAATTAGTACGTTTGTGGTAATTTACTGTAATTTTTTTTTCTGTGTTTTTATTTATATTTTTGTTTATTCATTGAATTAATACGATTTGAGGATTTTTCGACCACCATGCTAGGCGTATGCCTATGTTGTGGTGGTCGATAAATATATGTACTTATTTAAAAAAAAAAGTATGTGTACATAGGAATTTACATATAGTAGAAATTATTACATAGGAATACACAGTTACTGAACTGCCTCAGTAACAATATTTTGTATGAACATGTCCACTGACTGGGGCATACTTATTTCTCTCCGTTAGTTTTCTAGGCAACGAGGAATACGTACGGTAGTTAGTCCCAGAATTTCTGTACTGAAATAAATCCCCACTTACTTAGTAGAATCCGAAAACTTATCAATGCAATCAATTGTGGACTCATGGAACATTGAGAGTTTAGTATAGAAATATCAAGTCAGAGATAATCTTTCTGACTGACAATGTACGCTTTGTCAGATAGTAATTTTATTTGTATATACTATATAATAGCTTGTATATGAATATTATAACTTGAGTTTCAAGGAACTAAGCAACCGCAAACGGCGAGTTTGTTCTTTTCTATAATTCGTGATTCGGCTCGTGCATTTTTTCTCCTACTTATACGCAGCCTAACAAATTTAATTTACTATGGGCATTAGAACACCACTTTATATTTCGAACATAAGCATGTTGTTGTAGTGTCCTGTTGAAGGCTGTGTTGGTTCAAATAAATTACTAGTGTTTTATAAATAGTACATAATATTTTAATTGTTTAAGTTTATTTATTTAAAAATAAACAGTAACGTATTTAGAACGTAGATAAAGGCTATCACCGATTACGTGTCTTATTAAAAAAAAATTAAAAAATGACACTAATAAAATTAATACAACTCCATAAAAAATATTTTAATAAATGAAACTTTTGTAAATATTTCATTATACACACATGTCACACTCACAGACTTTAAGTAAATTCATTAATAAGTTATCATCGTGCTCACACAGATACAAACAATGTTTTTTGTTTGAAAAGCTTCTTTAAGCACGCTAGACTTGGGGGGTAAGCTGGCGAATGCGTTACGAAAAGTGTAATGCGTTACGGGCGAGGCTAACTGGCTGTATCACACTGTAGAAGCAAGAAAGAGCAGTGCGCGTGCACATTTTCTTTATCTCTTCCTCTCATAGCCAGTCCACGAAGATTATTCGTAATTTCATATCGTTCTTGAACAATTTTATAAATTCTGTAGGAGCAAGAGAGAGCAGTGCTCGCTCACATTTTCTTTCTCTCTAGAAGTTTTACTTCAGTTGTGTAAATGTCGGTCTAAAGCACACTCGTTTTTTAAATTTTTTTACTAGGTTTATATTTAAACATTTTACACACGAGGAAGTGATGTTATCAAATGTTATTCAATTCAAAAAGCTGAAACCAAAAAAGAAAAAAAATAAAATGTGTTCTAATGGTTTGTTTTAGTAATATTATGAATTTAGAAAGGTTGATGTAAAACAAATCGATGTTTGTGGATAAATACATTTTTAAGATAAAGGAATATAAAATGTGTCCTTAGATCGAATACCTCTCAATAGACATCTGAAGTTATCATTTTGTAATTTGAATTTAATATTTTTTCAGATTTTTTATGTTTATTGCTTATAATAAATATAGGTAGGTACTTGTAATTTAGTTCGGTACTTTTTCCCATTAAATTAGGAAACAAAAAAATATTGTGATTTACGACTTTATTGGAAAACTAATATATAAGTTTGTTTTCTTTTGTTTTAGGTGGGTGATTTTTAATACAAGTTTAATATTGTGAACATATTTACAATTCTGGAAAAAATTCAAGGAATACGAAAGCGGTAAGTTTTAATATAACTCTTTATTTATTTCTGAAGTACAGCAACTAAAACAACGATAAAAAAATATTTTTATGTTTAAATGATCGTAAATATGTGAATGCTTTTGCAATAATAACCATGTTTTCTACTAATTATTTATTGAAAACTAATAAATTTTGAAAGAAATTTTTTCTACGGTAGTTGGGTACATTCGCACTTATGTACTGCAGCAGTAAAGTTTAAAATTTAAATGTTTTTCTTCAGTCACCGAAATATTTCACTTTACAATAAAATCGAATCTATAATAATAAAATGAAAAAGCATTTCTACAATACACTAAAATATTTATAAATAAGCTGTTTCGTGTATAAGAATCTGCCTATCTTACAATACATATGAACAGTAACCAAAATAAAATAAAAATCAATGTAAATGGTATGTTTAAAAGTACTTTTAAAAGTATTTTACCAATTGCAACAAATGCCTACATAAAATGCACACATATACCCCAAATGGTAGCCGATAACTTATTTTGATAAAAATCGACTCGTCAGATAGTCGCAAAGAGGCCAGAAAATTCAATAATTATTTCATTTGTGGCTCTTGATTTGGTTGTCTCAACCATCTCTTACAAATTACTTGTATTGATTGTGTTATTAGTTATTATACAATAAGTTATATCGTACATAAATGTTACACGTGTCTAAATAATTGACTTGTAGTTTGTAGGTTAGTAGTATGTATATTATATAAACCGTGTTTACGTTCTGATAATCTGAATGACGCTGTGTGGCATTACACATGCCAAAATACTTAGTTTTGCGATAAACAACATTTTTTCAACATAAATTGCAATGAAAAGGCGATGCAATGCGAAGTAATGCAAATACGAGATGTAATTTTATTGAATAATGTGACAAATTAAGTTCTTTAGATATTTGTGCCTGAATTTCACATAATGAAATAAAACTTGAATATTTTAGATTTTTTTGCGTAAATCAAAATATATATTATAACTAGCTGACCCATCCACGCGTTGCTGTGTCCAACGAAACACAACGCCAACTACTAGATGGTTACCTAATCTAGATGACCAAGAAGTGTTGTATCAATAAATTAACTCACACCGCCATCTGTCCGAAACTTATGGAACTTACAAATAATTGTCCCATAAAAAACATTTAATTAGCAATAATAAATGTTGAGTCAATGATCGAGATAAAAACCATCCTCTCTTTTAAGTTGGACCAAATTACACACAGTACCTAAGCCAATTTCATCAAAAGTAGTTTCGGAGTTTACCTCGGACGAACATTGTGACACGAGATTTTTATATATAAAGATATTATACCAGCTGAAGTCACAGGCGTTGCGCGTGTTTTTCAGAGTTTTTCGAAATAAGAAGTACACAGGAATTTTCCTCTTATTTTGAACGTCAAGTGTGCAAAATTGCCACAAGAAGTATCAAAATTCCGATTTGAGGATTGGGAAAAGGGTACGGGGGTTTTTTTAAATCTCAAGAACACATTCACATTTATTTTTTTTGGAGATTAAGTGTACAACATTTCATCAATCTGGAAATAAAACTGTGTATTTGTATAAAAAAACAAAGCCACCCCGCCTCATATGTACGCTTTTATATATAGGTAGGTAAAATTTTGTTTTTACTGCCTTTTTTAACCGCTTACTGTGCGGTTACACAAATACAAATGAAAACATGAAACAAATAATTTAATAAAACAAGAAGTTTGTTCTTAACCACGAAATTTGTTAATTTATTAAGCCCGACCAGTTTCGGTTACAAACTATGAAATAGCGTAAAGGAACAGTGATGAGCTTGGAATTAAAATATAAAATAGTAACAGAGAGAAGGAGACAAATGATAATGATTACATAATGGTTTGGTAAAACCCTTCAAGCCACAAAATGAAAACTTTACAGAGACGATAAAATACGCCTCGCCCGACGTCCGCTCTTCCCCACCTGCGTTTGGCGCGTCACTGGTATTTCAAAATACTGACTGAAATATTTCATGAATTGGCTATGAGAAAAAGAGGGAAAGACAATTTTCGCGCGCACTGCTCTCTATTGCTTCTACAGTGATATTATATCGAAAGAGTCAACATCAAGCGTCAACTCCGGAGGTGATTACGGGTTAATACCTAATATTGGGATATTGGACACATTTACTTGACTATAATAATTTTGTTTCGAACAGTTTTATTTCACAAGTACATTTTTTAATTACTTTTTATTTATCTGATTTATTAAGATTGCTAGTGAATAAAAAAAAATAACAAATTTACATGTCAAATAAAACTCTTCAAAAAAAAAATCTAGAAATTGTTACATAAGTAATGCCGAAGAAATACAAAAGAAAATTACGTTATTAATTTTGGTTTTATGTTGGGCATTTGGTTTTAAAGTAAAGTTTTTCTTTCGAAAAAATTGTTAGGTGGGGAATGAAAGATTTAGTACCTACTTAACTAGATGGTAGGCAGTGCCTATTACCTACCCACGAGGCGAGCGTACCAGTAAGGCGCTCCGCTGACGAGGCAACTGAAAACCAACTAAAACCGGCTGTTTTCTCTGTCTTGATTGGTCAAAAAGCTTGTTTAACCATAGACGAAGAACAATTAGCTGACAGCTGGCAACTAGCAACGGCCGCCCAGGGCAATCAGCAGTGACAGTCGCGAGTCACCGCTTGCGTTACCATTGACAACGGGGTTTTGTGTGATTGTGAAGTGTGCGGGCCATCACATTGTCATACAAAGACAGTTGGCAGTTGAGAGTTTTCAGTTGCCTCAGTGGGCGGAGGCGCTAACTATAGCTACTAGTTGTGGTAATGGAGGCGTGAGAAGACATCGGTTCATTCAATTGAAAAGTGAATAATATGGTTATGTTGCTCTGCTTTTGAATAAGGTCTGGCAAACGAACGTGTTAAATCAGCATCGGAATACTACTGGAGTCACTGAAACAATATTATGTACTAGTAGTTAAAATGACGGTCACAAGTAAACTGTTGCGTAAGTGAAATAAAATGACGTGTTCTTTCCAATGACTAAACAAAATACTCTAATGCCTTGTTCTGACTGGAAGAGTATTTTAGTCGAGTAGCTAATATATTAGTAACTAAACGTGTCCGAACACCACAATTTTAGTAGTGTAGGCTAGTCAGCTCTTTAGTAGATTGAATCCATTTGGTTCTATTTTTTCGGCGAGTATAGTCCCTCTCCACGCGTCCCTGCGCACTGACATAGGGATGTCGAAAGTGGAAAAAAGTATCGATGTATCGATATTTATTAAAATATCAATATCGACGTCAATATATCGAGGAAAAAATATCGATATATCGGTCAAATGTTTAGATTGTACGTTTTTAAAATCAAAGTGTATATATACACAATGTGTAAAAATGAAAGTGTATATTTACACAATGTACATTATTTTAATCAGGCGCCTCCCCCCCCGAAATTGAAAAAATATCGTTTTTATCGATATATCGATATATCGGTTCAAAATATATCGGCCACAAATATCGATATATTTCATTGAAAATATTGATATATCTATATATCGATACTTTTTCAACAAGCCTACACTGACATGCGCAGTTCATTCGTAGATGAACACACGCGCAATATGTCGTGCCGTTGGCGCGAAAATTCTACCCTAAAATTCTTTATTTTTGCGGCTATTAATCTATTTTCGTGACCATAGTTTATTTATTTTCAACTCACTAATTTATTCTTCCCCTTCTTTTAAAGTAATCATTACATTCAGCTTAATTAGCGTATTTACTTTATTGCCTTGCAGCCCGTCATGACGCGACGCGTCGCTTTCTAATGAAATCTACTTGACAGCAGTGCGAACACTTTTTGGTGAGTCAAGTAGCGAGTTACTCGCCACTCGACTTACTACTTGTCAGCTCTGAATAAGGCATAGGGAGGAACATGGCATACCTATAAAACGTTCTGTTCAAACGGCTATACAAAAATGGCGGCCAAGATTGAACCAATATTTATTACTTATCATATAATCGGAATAATAACCATGTAAACCGCCAATTCCTAAACTTTGGACATTGAAGCAGTATTGCAAGTCCTTCCCTTAGGTATTTTGTTTTGTCATTGTTCCTTTCATATTACAAAAAAATTAAAATAAATTCTTTCACTTTAACAGTACCGACCTACTATGTAAATATAATGTCATAATACAATATTTTTTTAATGTCCTAGACATTTTTTTAATGTCCTAAAGAAACTTTAAAATATGTTTATTTTTTATTAGGTTATTATTAAGTTGTCTTTCGCTTCCCCCTTCTTGTGTCCATCATCTGCCATCTGCCCTGATGGTGGACGGTGCAACGCTGCCCGAAAATTTAGCAAACGGCATAATCACCTCTGTTACACGACGTAATAAAATTAATTCATACACATTTAAAAAACTATTAATTCTTACAAAATTTATTATATATTTTTCATGGGCGACTAGCAACTAATTCGATAAAATTAACGACTTTTTAATACATAACACATTGCAATGACTAACCTATTAATCAATAATGATGTTTTATTTGCCATTTTGTTGATAAATATGTGTTAAATTGCAGACAGTATGAATACCTACATCATGATGACACATCCAATAATACATTAAATGTACTCAAATATGTACATGAAATTTTCATGTACATATTTGAGTTTATCATTAAATAGCATTAGTGAAAATAATGAAATCAAAACTCCTAAATAGCAGTGGGCAAAAGTTTTTTTAAATTTTCTTTTTCCTTCCGATACGTATCGTAAAAAATATATTTTCAAGTAAAGCTGTTGACAGAACATACCTAACAGAGCAGTAGTCGCCAAACTTTATGACTTAATTTATAATTTGAAAAAATTCCGCGGACCACTAATAGGATATTTTAGTGTAAAAAAATCTTTAAAAAAGCGATAAAAGAACACATAAAAAGCAACTAGTAAAATAATTAACAATTAAAAGATTTTTCTTCAATCTTCGCAAATTCACTTTGTGGCGTCATTTTTAATCAAATTAAAAAGTTATTTAAGTGGTGTGTACACCTTTTTATAACTTTGGTTCTTTTTATCCTGACGAAGAAACCTTTGTTATTTCTTAAGATAATCTCACTCGATAGCAAAAAATCATTATCCTCCGAAAATTATAAAAAAGCGTTTGAAAAAATACTCACTGTTTCTTTAAATGTTACTTAACTCAAATGCCAAGAGACTTTTATTCTACTTTAAATAAGTAATATTTTGTTAATTTTTTTGTTTGTTTTACGCCTATTAATTGTAATCGTTTTTTGAGAGTTTCTATCATTCATATTTACATATTATCTCATTTTCAAACTACATCAAGTCATCATCTTCTTCTTTTTTGAACGCATATAACCATGGAGGAATAGCTTATAACGGAAATGACGTAAATTCTAAATGGCATCAAATTTGATGCAGTAATACCCGTGTTATATTATGTCAATGAGTTGGTAAAGAGAACACAATGCCCCCAAAGTCGTAACTTTTACGTTTTTTTGTTAACCGGCGATATTGTTACATGAATAATAATTATATTATGAGACCTTTCGTTTCATAATCCCAAGATTGAAACAAATTTACAATTCCTCCTCACCTTAATATCGCAATACGAACAGTTTGCAAAGTGATGCAATTGACCTATTGTGATGAGCATCAGAAACGATTTGTTAGCAACTGAGTTTACTAAACCTGGTCCGTTGCATAATGGCGTTTCAACAGGTCCGTTGGTTGTTACCTAGTTCGCTAATTCTGAATGTCCAATTTAATTATTCCGGCATTATATATATATTTCCATTAAGAACTGAATAATTTACAGTGTGACTCAGACTGTGTTTGTGCCTACATATGCCAGGTCAAATCAAACACGTGGCTGGTATGTGACTGTTTTGCTCGCTAATTACGTAAATCCTCGCTCAAATCGGTCGGTGGCTTAATCCTTCCTAGTCTTGGAACTAGTTCCTTTTTAGACGCTGCGGCGCTAGTTGTGGTACAATGTCAAATTTGATATTTGCGTAAATAATTGCATTATTTCGTCTCGCCGAAATTTACGTAATTTGTCTACTTTTATCTGTACGGACATCGAGCGATGAGGTATGCCGATGATATCATTTGATAAAGACTGACATTCAATTTGAAACAATGTATGTAGTAAGTAGTAAGAAAGTATTATAAGGATTGTAAAAGTCAGAATCTGAGAATAGATTGTTTTCATTGGTTGGTTCGTAATAATTTCTCTAATAAATAAAGACTCTAGCAAAATAAATTCTACTTACAACCAGCTGATACCCGGCGTGCGTTATGCGGCCCAATATGCGGCAATGCAACATAAATAAATGGTTACTCACTGCGTGTCCTTTCCCTTTCTGCCCTCCTTCGCCTCCCGCGTCTCCTTCCCCTCTCGCGTTTCCCTTTCACCTTTTCCGCTTTCCTCCTTCTCTCTCCCGCTTTTTCCCTTCACGCGAACCCCACCCCTCACTCAATCCTATTTCACAATCTCCGCCTTCCCCCTCCATCGTCCTCCCTCCCGCAACCCCCCCCCTTCCTTAATTCCTCTCCGCCCCTCCCGGATTCCCATCCCCTCTCCCGCCTTTTTCACTGCCGCTAAACTCCATAAAATACACCTATTTTTTAACAACTCGCTTGTGACCGATTGTTTTTTTTTGCCAATTTCATAACGCTAGAGCTCACCAATATATAAATATCACTATCGTATAGAACCTTCGCGGGCATAATAACTTACTAAATTTTCATCACAATCGGATGAATAGTATACGAAATAATTTCATAACGCCAGAGCTCACTATCCTATGACCATCCCGGGCATGCGCATATCATATACCCAAAGTTTCATCGCAATCGGACGATCCGTATGGCAGCGCATAAAATACAAAACAAACAAACGTTAATTTTTATATAGCAGATTAATATCCTCGCACAATAGCACCATGCTGATTAAACTTGGGGACTTGACAAAAATTGTACTGACAGTTTGGTCTTGCTAAGAAACACGTTCCTCTAATAAAGTCATAGACAAAACATGTAATATTGGTGATATCTATGCTTACGACTTGTACACGGATTATTTGCTGATTCATAACAACCAAGCGAGAATAAAGTGAAACTTATATATTATACATCATCCCTAGACTATTCAATATTAGAATAGTTAATATGCTTATACACATCTAATTAGCAATTAGCCCGAAATACTGAACAATACAATTATGGGTCATCTTTATTCTAGAAGAAAGAAAAGAAATGTGAGTTTTTTTTTTATCTTGAACATTTGAAATAAATCAAGTCATATAATATGCAGAAAGACATAAATTTCGAGCTATCATTAATCTATTATTGAATTTGTTGTGTCTTACCTCCGAGTGTTTTGTATCTTTGCCAAACAAATTATTATAAATTCTGGTTCTCAAAACGCGGATGGATTTGAAAAACTTCAAAGACTATTTATTCACCAGACCAATAATAATAATTACAAATCTTGGAACCACAGTAGGTACACGAGCATTGTATTAAGATGATTCATTTTTCTTTTCAATCAGACTTCTTAGGGCTATTGACTGCGCGGCCGGTTTCATACAAAACGTAGTTTTGGATTTGAGGCCAAAATACTAAACCAATATAAGTACTCATACTAAACCTATATAAGTACTATAATAGAAGGAGAAGACAGTACTGTCTTATGTATACTGTCTTCGATCTTCGAATAGGTCGACGATCTTCGTCAATACTAAACCAATATAAGTACTATAATAGAAGAAGAAAACAGTACTGTCTTCTTCTTCTTCTTCAATGATAATGTCGTACCTGAGAAGCATACGGATGCAAGTCCAAAATTTGAAGAAATGAGTTTTTGATGATGATGTGTAGTAAACGTAGTGTAAGTGTAGTTTTTTAGGCTTTGCATGTAAAATATTTCGTTTTATTTTCTCAATTTTAAAACAAAACTAATTGATTTAATAATAACAAAAAAATCATCAATCAGCATGAATATCTGCAGAAGTTATGAGACCATTATTGCAGAAAAAATACGGCTTTGGCTTTACTGAACATTTGGCTTTTTGGATTTGCATCCGTATGCTTCTCGGGTACAGATATACTATATTGCTTTGATAACATTGCAATAATGCAATGTCTAATCTTATTCTCTCAATGTTCTACGGGTATTTCGATAAAAGATGATCCGAAGAACAAGCATCTTGATCCCGGTCGACTTGCCCATTGTCACATGAGAACAGGTCGTTTCTACGAAATGTTTTTGAGTTCAACAGCTCGGCTGTGGAACGATTTTCCGGCCTCTTTGTTTTAATTCCTCCTACAACTTGGATCTATTCAAGACCTCTTCTAAAAAATAACCTTCAAAGAAGACAAATTATTTTCCTCGTTTTCTACTGTGTCCATTATATTTATTTTTATTTTTTTTATTTACTTTATTTATTTTTGGTAAAATTAACAGCAAACTCTTATAAATAACTTACTTGTAATAATAAAAAATGTTAATTACGCCAATTATAAACACGTACGAAATGATTTCAGCTGTAATAATAAACGAAATTCCGCAATCATTCTCGCGGTAACGTTTATTCGCCGCGATCCATTCTGTAAATTGTAAATAGTAGGTCATATCGGTGTCCATAAAATACGTTGTGAGTTGCGACACATTTATGCAATGTCTTACAGCAGAGTCGAGAATCCCGCCCTCAACAAGCATGCGGCAACCGGCAACCGGCAACCAGCAACCAGCAACCGGCAACCGGCAACTAGTAGTTGTATTACAAAAATATTGTGCTTGCTTAACAATGGCGTCTCCACAGAACTCTTTTCTGCCTGTTACCTGCCTCCCGTGTAAGCGATTCGGTCGAGGCCTGCTGACTGCAATAATAAAGTGGGTTGTGGCAATATGATACCGACTCAACATTTGATATAGCAAAACGCGGTTATGTAATAACGCCGAGTATTTTATGTGTGCGCTTTTTATTCAGCACTTACTGGGCGTATTGAATGTTCGCCCTGTAATATTTATGTAAACACTATCGGAAAGCTCGTGAAAAATTACAGGATAGTCTGAGTACTTACTTGTTTTTAAAAATGACACTTAAATTCAAAACAAATTTCAAGAGTTATACGGATGGATACACAATCGAAATAAGTCTGTCCATCTGCTGCATAGCGGGCGGGATGTGGAGAGACTGATTGAGGATGACCTTTTTACGTCTACAGCAAGACTCTCTTGAGTGGAGTGGGAGGGTATATATATCGACGGCTCCGAAGAACAATGCCGGATGTGCGATTTTGTAGTTTTGTAGTAGAGCTTTTTAAAATATCGTTTCTGCATTGTTACTGTTTTTAATATCAAGAAATATAGTGTTGTTTTGATCTTTGGAATTTCATCTCATTGCATTAAAAAATCCGAAAATACAGACTTTTAAATCAACAAAATAAGCTGATAAACAAGCCAACAGAACGATTTTCAATTTTTGTCAGATCCGACATTGTTCTTCGGAGCCGTCGATATATATATATATATATATATATATATACATATAAAAATCACAGGATAGTCTAACTTCTGGAAAAAATCATTTCCAAATTTGGAAATGCCAATTAAAATAATGTTCTATGACATGATTGATGCGATTTAAAAAAAAATTGGACTATTTTGACGGGGCGACGTAAATACATGGCACGATCAAGTGAATCAGATTCACATGTTATATATTTCTTACTGCGATTTAAAAAAGTTTTGATACAATATTCTATAATATTTGAGATGAAAACTGAAAGAAGGTAAAAGTTAATAACCTGGGGGCAGCATTTCTTCATATTTCTATTTTATCCATTTGTCTTGTCTACTGCAGCGCCACATGGACCATTACCTTCTGCTCTTTGCGCTCCTGGGAGTAAAGCGGGCGACAAACGCGAAGTTCACATCAAAAAGATACTGCGTTATAAGTATCTTTTCTACCGACACACTACGTTATAAAATATTCCTTCCTACGGCAGGAGAAGGGGTCAGTTGAAATCGGAAGCGGTCGAGAGAATATCATTTCTTTGTACTGGATATGTTAACTTGACAGCTCCGTGCATGCTCCGTGTATTAAAAATGACCCCCTCTCCTGTTTACCGTAGAGAGGGGGTCGCATAACTTTTCTGATACCGCCACTGTAGTGAATACGAAAAATAATTCCGATTAGCGAAGATTCAAACCGCGATCACAGCGCATCATCTTTTTACGTCTGGCGGGTCTCATGGGATTGTATGGCGAGCGCTATTGTGTTATAAATAACTTTTTGATGTGAGCTGCGAGTATGTCGCTACCTTAAATCTTATAATATCATCATATAACTTTTGGAGCATGACTTCGCAGAAACATCGAATTATTATATCGCCATCTTTACAGATAATTACGAATTGTACTTATCCCATTCTGTTATTTCTCTAACTTGCATGGTAGGGTATCCTGCTTTTATCAAACTCGAATTTGATTTTGTTTTTGATTATGTTGTTGATTTTGCTTTTGATTTTGACTTTGATTTTGTTTATGATTTTGTTATGATTTTGTTTTAGAATCAGTTTTAAAATTTTATTTTTTGCTTTTGTGTGTAAAAGAGCCAACTAATTTTGTGTGAATTGAATGTAATTTATGATTTAGATGTACTTTGTTAATTAAAAAAAAACATGTTAAAGCCCAACAGGGCGTGAAATATAAATAAATAAATAAATAATTGAATCGGGTCATGTCACGAGTTAGAATAATAGAAGAGTATTCGACGGCCGGCGTGGTCGAGAGGCAATGATTAAAAATAATATATATTAAAATAATGTATATTTACGGCACATTTCAAAGTGGAAGATACTCTCAGTATCACCCTGGTGTAGGACCACCATTCAGAATTGAAACGTTACTTGAAATGGTTTTAGCCGTGTTTGGTGACCAGAACTGAATAGCCAACTTTCCGACCTTCCTCTTCCCCATCTACTTCCCCTCCCCACTACCTTTACCGTCACAACTCACAACATACTTTAATTGGGGATGCCATAGTCTCACTGGCTCTCAGTGGTACTCTTGTGCGGTATTCATATAAAAAATACGAGTGTGCTTAGACCACACGACTGAAGTAAAACTTCTAGAGAGAAATAAAATGTGCGCGCGCACTGCTCTCTCTTGCTCCTACAGTATTTATAAAATTGTTCAAGGACGAAATGAAATGACGAATAATCTTCATGCACTGGCTATGAGAGGAAGAGAAAAAGAAAATATGCGCGCGCACTGTTCTCTCTTGCTTCTACAGTGTGATACAGCCCGTAACGCATTACACTTTTCGTAACGCATTCGCCAGCTTACCCCCCAAGCCAAGCTTTACCAAGAGAAGTTTTACTTTAAAAAGTATTTTAAATTTCAGAATTGCTGGACACGATTTTACAAATATTTGCTATGCGAATACGAATTATACGAAAGTTTGAACAATGCCACTTTGACGAAAGTCCTAAGGTAATAATAATCACGTTACTACAACTGGACTTCTTGGAGTTTTGCAAGTTCTCTCGTAGAAGATATTATTAGTCTGTGTTTATTTATGAAATAACTTTGATGCTTTCTGTGGTTTATTTGTGTAATCAATGTTTATATACAGGATGGCGCAAAAGTCGTCACCCGATGTTCTTTGGCTGTATTTTTTTTATGAATGAAAATTTTAGTTCTGTTTTTGGATTGTGTTTATTTGATGTCCTAATTTTTTTTATTGATGTCGAAAAAATGATATTGGCCGCCGCCAGAATTGTGACGGTACGGGCCCGATTTATGGCATTTCCCATCACTCTTCGGCGATAGGTTCTAGCATTATTGACGGATATTCTCTTTGAGGCCTCAAAAGTGTGAAGCTTGTTAACATGGACTCGTGATTTAAAAAAAAAACACAAAAAGAAGTCTGGAACGGTTAAATCGGGCGATCTTGCCGGCTAGTGAAACTGGCCGGAAAACAATAAAAAAGAGAGTGTGCTTTAGACCACACGACTGAAGTAAAACTTCTAGAGAGAAAGCAAATGTGCGCGCGCATTGCTCTCTCTTGCTCCTACAGTATTTATAAAATTGTTCAAGAACGAAATGAAATTACGAATAATCTTCATGCACTGGCTATGAGAGCAAGAGAAAAAGAAAATGTGCGCGCGCACTGCTCTCTCTTGCTTCTACAGTGTGATGATACAGCCCGTTCGCCTCGCCCGTAACGCATTACATTTTTCGTAACGTATTCGCCAGCTTACCCCCCAAGTGAAGTGTGCGTAAAGAAGTTTTACACCAAAAACATTTACAGAATAGCGATTTATGTCTTATTGACGTGTATTTTGTATCTGTTTACTTCACAAATGTCAAAGCCGAACTCAAATTTGCCGCCATTTGCAAAAATTATGGCATCTTCCGGTAGGGTGATGAGTGATAACTTTTGCGCCATCCTGTAGAATGTGCTCTTCCATTCAATCTCCTTTTTACAGCAGTTGTTACGTCATATTACCAATACCGTATCAATGTTAATAATATTTTCTAAATACTGGTCTTTATACTTTATACAGTATTTGAAATGTTGGCTTGTATTGTGGATTCAAATTTCGATATTTGGCATGTGATTGATAAAGATTTCTTACACATTTATTTATATAATTTCTCTGATCTTTTTATTTAGCCATGTGTTAACTCTATTTTTCTCTCGAATAGAAGTGTAGATTATATAAAAAGAACAATCGCTATGTGTAAACCAATTATTTCATAAAAAAATATCCACATCTTTCAAAACCAACGGTTTCTTCGTCAACATAATTTTAATTTTATCCTGACGAATAAACAAATTCATTAGAAAAAGATTTCAAATTTTTTCAATATTTTATTATGACGAGGAAACCAACGGTTTAGTTTCAAAACGCATTGATAATTTTAATTAAATAAGTAATGGATATAAAATAATTTGATTTAAATTAATTAAAATGACGCCACGATGTTAAGTTGCGAAAATTGAAGAAGATGTGTAGAAATACAAAACGCTTACATATTAGGTATTCCGGAATAAAGGTGTTCGAAGGCGAATTATTTGCACATGAAGCATGGATAGAAGCCGTGTAAAATTCTCAGGGGGGGGGGGGGATATTTCACCATCCTCTTGATAGCTAATCCACAGAATAAAGTGTATTAATAAATAAATTATCGAAATTTGTAGAAAATTCTCCCAATTTATCCGATTTATAGATGTCATTCGTAGGTTCAAGTAGTGAATAGTATTCTCGGGCTTTATATAAACTCAATTGTAAAGATTGTAATTACTTTTATATAGGTAGAACAAATAGAAACTTTGAAGTAAGGGTTAAAGAACATCTCAGGGCATTAAATGGCAACAGGGAATCTGAGTTTGCAGATCATTTATTAAAAAAATGATCATAATTTTGACAAAAACCATGGACTTAAAATATTACATACGGGTTACAAGGCATCACAGATAAATAATTTAGAGATTTTAGAAATTAGAAAAAATTGTAAATAATAAAGCAGACATAATAAATAAGCAGCAAAATTTTATAAACCCTCTTTTGAACCTTTTCCCACATAACCGGTCTTTCCCTGCTAATGACATTGAAATCCCTAATTGTAATAAACTTCCCCCACCCTTACCCCTTCTAGCCTTTCCTCCCATTTGTGATCTATATTTAATTTTTAAGTTTAGTATACATTTGATCCTGAAGATGTGAACATTGTTCATGAAACATATAGATTGTGTATTAATAAAAGTGATGTAAACAAAGTTATTTAATGTTTTCATTAAAAGTAAAATACCTCTTCAGTGCCATGAATCTTTTATCACTTATCAGTCTTATCACTGTCACCCCCCGGTGTCCAGCTGCCTATTTGGAAGGCTGTCTCTCCCGGCAAGCAAAAGCTAACAGAGACGGGTAGTTCGCAGAGCGCACGCCCGCGCGATCCTTGCACTCGCACGCTGTTGACATTGAAAGCGTAATGGGATACCTACATCGAGCCGGTTCTTCGTCTTGTCAACACACACACACCGCGGAGCACACGAATACCATTAACACATCAATATCACCTACATAATCCCGCCAGCCGACCATTTTATCTTATTATACAGCTTTTTACATAATATTCGCTTATATAAGCCACATTCGAAGTGTCTCGCTGTTCCATCATTTTCTCGCTTTACATTTGAGTTTGAGTTCGATAAGGACGCCTACTGTACCAGTACACCTACAATCGTATCCGGGCCGCGACGAATCGTCAAAATTTTTGCTGTTATATAACTTTTCAGACGTTCGTTTTAAATTCACCTTACATAAACGTGATGTGACTCAAACTCTGGCAATACTTGAGATTACAAATCGTAGGTATCAACGTTTTTTTAAATGAAATCCGTTGAACATCGGAGAGGTGTTTCATAACACGATCTTGAACCAGATAGTTACTTACTTCCTTTCTGAAGCACACTAATGGTTCAACTATTTGCAGCTTGTTTTTTGTTGATATACTCGTTGACATTCTTTGGGACTATTATCTAAGAACGACCATAATATGTATATATAATGAATGTTGACTTATTATTGTTATATGGCCCTTTTTCTCTGAGTTAGCTAAGGTCATAATCAGGGTATCTAGCATGGTCGATCGGTATAGATTTTATCGATAATGTCGGTAACATTGACATCTTTACTAAGCAACAGTTCACAACGATAAAGTATTTTTAATTTATTTGACGCGAACTGTTGTTTGTTCGTTTTTTTTTATATGAATACCGCATAAGAGTCTTAACTGCTCCCGTCTGGATTCAGTGAGACTATGGCATTCCCAATTGGGGTATTTTGTCAGAAGGTGGTGGGGAGGGGAAGGAGATGTGGAGAGGAATATGGGGAAGTGCTTAGCTTTTTAGATCTGGTCACCAAACACGGCTAAAGCCATTTAGAGCAACTTTTCAATTTTGAATGGAGGTCTTACACCAGGCGATACTGAGAGTATCTTACACTCTGGAACGTGCCGCAAATATACTATATATTATTTTTAATTAATTAAAAGTGAATAATCAAATAAAATTTATTTGCGCACGCCGGGTACTTACCACTCGACCACGCCGGCCGTCGTTAGTGATCTGCAGTCGTGCTCGGGAATGATGACAAGTTACCGACATTATCGATAAATCCTATATCGATCGACCGTGCTAGGTACCATATTGATGCTTCGAAGAGCGGCATTATAATATATGAAATAATTTTTTGTTGAAGTTTGTTCGTTTACGTAAATTAATTTATATACACGTGACGGTGGGTTGGTAGATTCGGGTAAGGCGGGTAATGACATAACCCGACACGTTTGCCGATTAACACCGATTGCCGCAACTCGATAAACATTTTTTATATTACTTACGTACCTTTTCTTTGAAATTTTAATTTTGAGCCGCGTTTGACGAAAACAAGACGCTTACCTAATACATTATTATCATAGATCATACGTAGTGTTGTTACGCAAGGTTGCCTTGTTATATATTATATTTGTTCAAATAATTTCTGTAAACAATGAATCAACAATAGCTATTAATGCCTTTAATTACATACTTGATATAATCATTGACTTTGCTTCGTTGGCAAGCGGTAACAGCTATGACTGAGACAAAGACTCAACTAATCACAATATGCCTTTGCGAAAATTGCAAAATATAGTTATATTTATTGAAATGTTTTGACTTCAATATTCTTTAGAATTCACTAAAATAATGTCCTGTGAACAAGCTTATCCTGTTAACTAAAAATTAGGTATTATGCCGTGTGGTTTTTCCTCCCTTTTTAGCCAATGTATCTGACATTTTTTCGGAAGAAAACATTGTAAAGTGATAAAAATTGATTAAATGTAATTTATATATAATGGCTTTGTTTTAGTTTCACTTTATTATATGCAAGCTTCTGCCCGCGACTTCGTCTGCGTAGGGTTAGTACTTCAAGTAATCTATTTTCTTTCCGAGGTCCCATCTACGTTTATACCAAAATTCTTAACCTATTTATTTAAAATATGTATAATTCTTGATTCTTCTAATTAAGATCTTCAACCAACCGGTTTCGGTTCGACCTGAATCTTTATCAGGGGTGAATAAAATATATTTAACAAAATACAGAGGTAAAGAATATTTAAATGAAAAGTAGAAGAGGGAGAGAGAACATCAACATAGATGGGGGCGAGGGGGAGGTGCCCAGGCGGGAGGGATAAAAGTAGGTGGGGGTAATGGAAATACGTTATATAATATAAGTAAATTAGTTTCATTTAATAAAGCAAAACTTCTTTACGCACGCTTGACTTGGGGGGTAAGCTGGCGAATGCGTTACGAAAAGTGTAATGCTTTACGGGCTAGGCGAACGGGCACTGTAGAAGCAATCAGAAGAGAAAAAGAAAATGCACGCGCACATTTTCTTTCTCCAACCAGTGCATAAAATATCCCAGTCAGTATTTTGAAATACCAGTGACGCGCCAAACGCGGGGGAGAGCGGACCTCGATGCGCACTTCTTGATCGGGCTTGGCGAACGATAATAAATTTAAATAAATATTTGTAGAAAATTAATATATGTGTTTACATGTATAATTTTATCCATATTAACATATATATACATACATATAGATGGAGCTAAAGAAGTTTTAACTCAGTTGTGTGGTCTAAAGCACACTCGTATTTTTTTTTATTGATTTTTTATTTCGAGAGCTTCTAGGTTATTAAGGCGTAGACTTACCCAATTTCTATGTAGTACATCTATCCCGGAAGATTTATTAAACGAGTGATATTTACCTATTGGGTTCGTTGCAAATTCTGAAAAACCTTCACTGTTTAGACATCTGTAGTGTTCAACCACACTTATGTGAACATTTCTGGCCATTTTACCAGGTAAAGGTAGGTTTTTCAAATAAAGTGAAACTAACACAAAGTTATTTTATTGTCATTATTATAATTATGTATCTTTGCACGCATAGTGTTTGCTACATGTGACAAATTAAATAAAAATTACTGGCGCCGGGATTTAAACCCCGCGACCTATGGATTCGTAGCCAAGGATCGTAATCCCTCTACCACGGAGGATGTTCTACCGTTTTTCGTTCAATTTCCCCATTTCTCAGCATTGCCTAAATTTAAGGTTTCGTAATGCTTTTGTTGTTTATAAAACGTATGCAGGTTGACTACTATATATTCTGCCATGCAGAGAATACAGACGCTTCGCCAGCTCATTCTTTTGTCTTTCCGGTTTCTCGTTAGCAGTCTTCTTCGATACGAATATGAATATAATATTATATTATCTACTTATAAAGGTATCGCTTTTGGAATTGCTAATTAGTCATGATCCTGTCTGCATCGTGCTCGACCTATACATTGTAAAGTACTTGATGCGAAATTTGAAAAGTTAACACAAGTGTAATGTCTGAATCTGAACTGCAGAAATTTTTTTCCACCGACACTTAGTACGAGTATTTATTTATTTTACGCTCACATTTTCTTACGCTTTTATAGAAGAACTTTATTATTATAGTCACTTGATATCGTATAAATATTTCATATAAATTATTATTATCAGCATATATTTACCCCGCAGCATAAAGAGAAATTAGAACATAAATACAGCACTAGATTCACGCGCAACGACGGGTTAATAGTTCTAAAATTTAATAATAAGTACGGACAGAGAACGTTTGAATACAACATACCGAAGATATTTAATTTATTACCTGACACTATAAAACAATGTAATTCTATGAATAATGTTAAATATGTGGTGAAAAATTGGCTATCGGAAAAAAATATTTATATTTTGTATGAAAAAATGTTATCTGTAGATATAAGATGTAAATTATATATATATATATGTTACTAAATTATAAGCACTTGCTGACAAGCCAAATCAATTGGCTTAGCGGGGCTTGTTTGTTGA
This sequence comes from Limnephilus auricula, assembly GCA_951813805.1. Classification (NCBI taxonomy): domain Eukaryota; kingdom Metazoa; phylum Arthropoda; class Insecta; order Trichoptera; family Limnephilidae; genus Limnephilus; species Limnephilus auricula. The sequence continues at coordinate 8,641,387 of OX638391.1, read as the reverse complement.
TTTGTTTATTATAACTATGCTTTCAATAAAAAAAAAACTATATATCATCTTTTCCTAAATTTATAAAATCCAATCCAATTACCGTTATTTTTGATTATACAGCAATTATAATGTATGTAACATGTTTCTGTAATATTTTTTATTCCTTAATATTTATGTTTTTATGTTTGTATAGGTACATTTATGTACCTCGATGTCTGTCTCGACACAGGTAATAATATCCTAGTGAGACAGACGTAAAAAAATCGCATGTATTTAAACTTTTTTTATTTTTTTTTTAATGTTTCTTTATTCTTTGAATAGTAAATATATAATAATTGTGGAATTTATGGCCGCCATACTAGGCACATGCCCGTGTTATGGTGGCCGAATTTATATATTAAATAAAGAAAAAAAAAATCATCGCTGCACGCGGAAAAAAATATCAAGTTAGCGGTATATTTCGGTTAGCGCCATGTGCGAAAACCAGCATTAAAAAGTAGTATATCGGTAGGCCGTATGTGGTCAAAGTCACGTAGCTTGTAAGTATTTCTATGTACGAAGGGACTTAATGACCTCTTCCGTATAGTTATTAGTTAGAGAGAGGGTACTATATAACTTAATGGGAAAGCAATGGAAATTCCTTTACGCAAAAAATGTTAGTTGTGAATTAAAATCTCCATTAGCGAGTAAGATTTAAAAAAAAATTTCGGTTAGTATAAAAATACCAGTCTTCTTTTACCTAATAGAGAATCAGAAAAAAATCATCACACGTCACCGTTACATATGTACCCAATAATATACATGGTTACGTCTCCTACTGAGCCCCAGGTCTTATCTTATTAATTAGCCAAACGACCATGAGTTTATAAAAATTACATAATTTTATGTTAATCCATGAATCATTTCCCATCTTCGACTAGTTTTATTATGCCGTAAAACCACTTTGGGTATGTAACGTAACATGTTTTCTTCAAAATATTATTGCGTGTAATATTTAAAACCCGATAATATGGATTAATCTTAAATTGGCATTAAATACACTTTATCAATATACACAGTGGCGGTTCTTCAAAGGGGGACAGTGGGGACAGTCCCCACCAGTTATACTCGAAACCTACCAAAAGAAATAACAGTCTTCACCAAAATTAATGAATTCTTTAAACATAAAAGAAATTAACATTTTGCAGAACTAAAATACAACAAATTAAAGCGACCCGTCGACCACTCACTCTTACCAGCGGACTACCGCTCAGCGCACGAACCATCAGAGTGCATTTCTCAGTGCGCAGAACCTACTGCGCAGTTGGGGGACAATCCGTGCTGCCCCTTTAACCATTTTGGTTCATTGTTTGAGTTTCGTTCGCGATCGTACGCAACCCGAAACCCGCGCATGCGCACTTGTATGTGAATTTCAAATACCGCGGGGATAATCCAATGAATCCCCACGTAACAAAAAGTTGCGTAGTTTCATCGGCCGGGAATCGCTCGTGTTCAAATTATCTTCGATGATAATCTTGCAGGATAAAGCACAAAAAATTAAAATTTTGGTTCGAGAAATTTTATATTATATTCTCCGGGTAGTGAGATTACAATATAGTAGGTAGTAGGTATATGTACAAAATGCCGGTCCCCACCATCAAATAAGTGCTCGAGCCGCAACTGTCAATTTAAGTGTGGGAACCTCCTGGTCCGCGGGGGCCGACTATAGATTACATAATTCTCGGAGATTTATAAGAATTAATTCCTTTTCTAATCCAGGCATTCCACTCCCACTTCATAAATCAATGTCCTTATTAGGTAATATAATCGGAGGAATAAATCCCCGTCTGTCATAATTACACGAGAAAAATTATGCAGAATTACATTTCAAGAAATAAATATATAATAAATAGCGAGTAAATTGGATCGTCGAATCATCTGCATCCATCGCTCATTGAGAGGAGTGCTGTACCACGACATGGTTGACGTTTTGTTTTGAGCTTTAAGTTTTGAGCTTTGAGTTTAGAGCTTTTAACTTTGAACTTTGAGCTGTGAACTTTGATCGTTTAGCTTTCTAGCTTTAAACATTGAATTTTGAGTTTTGAGCCTTGAGCTTTTAGCTTTGAGTTTTGAAGTAAATACTTCTTTACGCACGCTTGACTTGAGGGGTAAACTGGCGAATGCATTATGGAAATTACAGCGTTACGAGAGGCGTAATATCGGGCGTTACGAACGTTAGGGAGGCGAACAATAATAAATTATAATTAATGTTGAGGTTCATTCCTCACAATCTAATCGTAACAACAGTGCTCAAATCCATAGTAATGACGTTTGGAATGGGTACTGGCATTTATTTTCAACTTTGTAAGAATTAAATCAACAATACCATTCTAAGCGTAATTCCCATAATAAAATTAATCAAATTTTCGTTTAGAGTGTGCGAACTCAGTGCATCGAAACGACTGATTTGTCACGATGATTGGTAACAATCCAAACGAATATTCAATATAGATTCTTATACATTATTGATAGTTTTTTTAGGTATTATACATTGATTATCAACTAGAACAAAAATCAAAAACAGGTAAAAATAATAAGAGTAAATAATACAAGACTAAATAATGAATGTTATTCAGACTCCAAAAAATCTTTCATTACTGCTAAGAAATCTACATACAAAATATAACCATCTCCAAAATCTTTATAACCCGTATGCTGTATTCCAAGATCTCAAAAGTATTGTGCAATAAAAGAGATGCTGCCAACGGTTGAACCAGGGTCGTGAAATCAACGAAAATCCCGTAATCCCGGGATTAAGACACGCGCAGCACCGGAATTACGGTGCCGACAAAGGTCAGGAATAAACGGAATCCCTGTTCTTGAGATCCCGGGATTGAAAGCATTACTTGCAACATCAATAGGTAGTGGATCAGTACAATATTTCGTCGAACAAAATGAGTTCCTTATAGTTATTTAGTACAGTCGTTGGTGATAGGCGTTTGAATTTGCGCCGGGTACCTACATAATAATTAGATAAATTTATGCTATCCAAATACTTTTCCTATGGATGTTTCTCTCATTACCTCATGATATTACACAACGCAATCGTTAGTTTAATGGCGTCGAATTAGTTCCATCAGTGATATCTACAATAATAGGTAAAGTGTATCGATTTGTTTGCACGGGAACCTTTATGATTTCTTTGAATTTAATACAACCATAAGGTAAAAGGCTTTTCATCAGTGACTTTTCTCGCATTCTTAATAGTTATTCAACATAATCTTTAGGTTTAACTTAGACAACCTTTAGATATCGATGGATATATTAAGAGGCTAGACTTTGAACGACACGCGGAACACCCGCGACTGTCATTCTGTCCCGCTCACAATTAGCTCACGAACACTTACAATACATGCGAATGCGAAATGTGCGAATGAGACAACGCTAAAATTTACCTACAGAAATCGCTCGAAAAGGGGTTTATGGAGAATACACTTTTCTACACCGAAACTTTCACGAAATTGAAATTTAAAAAAATATATATTTTTTAGAAAGAAGAAGCTACGTCGGTAGCTTTTTATAATTTTATAATTCTTTATGAGAGTTGAGTTAGCAGCACTTTTTCCTTAAATAATATTTTTTGATAAATCGTACATGTTTGACAGTGAATGTTTACGTTAATACGAAACGCATCGAAAATTCGAAAACATACCGACATAGTTTTCACCCTCTAGAAGGCAGTATAAAAAAAATATATTCATTTTGTGCAATTTTCGATGTAGAAAAATGTTTTTTCCCGGGCGTCCTTTTTGTATGGGCCGAAAAGCGAAGTCTATCGTCTTAACCGGGGCTTTTGTCGCATTCCTTGTTGTTATTCAATACGTCGTTAGGTAAAGGGTGTCGTTTCGTAAGAGGTCGGCAGGGGGGAACGCGGCGCAATGATCGGAATGTGGCGCTCGCCCCACTGACACACTGAAGACCGAAGCTCATTTAATTAGTTCGCTGTGTTCAGCGATTACTCGAGGCCTCGCATTTTCCGGGCTAAGTATCCACTTCAGGGATAATGTAGGAACCTTTTTATTGACTTCGTTAGGGACAGCCACGCTGTAACGAGAATGATTTACTTTTTCAAAAACGTGATAAATATTCTAAACATATATATGATATAAAAAATATATACCTCGCATTAGCACAATCGATAATGGAATACGGAATTATTGCTTGGGGCTGCACCAGTAAAAAATACATCAACACACTGTTTAAAGTTAAGAAAACTTTAATAAAAGTAATACTTAAATTACCAATACTAACACCCACATCAATCATATTAAAAAAATTCCCAGTGCTGAAAATTCAAAAATTATATTCAAAACAAATACTAATTTTCCTTTAGAAAACGCTCGCAATACTAGAACAAGACTTGCACACCAACTAGAAATATCTAAAACCAAAGCATCTTTTGGACAAAAACACTACAGATACCAGGCTATAAAACTATACAATTCACTTCCAACACAACATAAAACATCTTATCTTTTAGAATACAAAAAACATATATGGAACTGGCTTCAATCCCTATAACCCTTAAATTATAATTATGTTATCACATTCATAACTATATGGAAATTCAAAATAAATTTTCTTTTGGTCAAAGAAATTATTTGTGTCTGTCTACAATTATATTTAATATCATTCCAGAACACATATTAAGACATCTTGTGTATTTTTTGAAAAATATTAAATTATCGGTGTTAAAATTGCCATCAATTGGTCCATCTTTGTCCTTTGTTGTTTTATCAATAGGTACTTAAATATTTTTTGTTCTATTTTTACTACTTTATAAACTTATTATCTTCAAAACTGGCTTGTCCCAGTGAGGTTAATATTGAAATGTGATCAATAATATCTACCATGTAAAGAGACAACAAATAAATAATAATAAAATAAAAATTTGTGATGTGTATTTTCTCACTCACCCTGTTAATCGAAATATCCTAAACATTCGAAACATTTATTAAATATTCGATTCGAAATAAAGCAGTGCATGGCAGTGGTAATTTTTACTGTCACGTTTTAACGTCTCTAACAAGACTGCTATTGACCTATATTATACTATCTTTCTTCCATTTTGTAATTAAAGGACCGGTTTCATATTTTGACAAGCATCTTTACATTGTCTGAAGGTGCCCACGAATTGAAGGTTTCAAAATTAGAAATAATAATAAATAATATTATCTATTTATAAACTTATTAAAAATCGTTTATTTTCCACGCTAAAAGACATTACGGTGAAAAATTCAAAGCTGTTTTGATCAATTTAAAAAGCAACCATTCTTATTTTCTGAATACCAAAAATACAACATGATCGCTTTTTAAAACATTAAGATTTATTAATTTGGTTTTTGAATGGTTTATGAATCTGCCTTGTTAGCTAATTATCGTTTCTATATATATGTATATATACAGGGTGTTAAGGTACGTACTTGAGTTACTTTAACCAGTGATTCCTGACATTATTTGGAGTAAAAAATGTAAATGAAATTTTGGTCTCCGGTGACTTTTTTTATGTAAAATTTTTTTTTTTTCAAAATATTTTTTCTTCAAAATCAAACAAAATATTTTTTTTTTCACATGACCTTATTGGTCACTTAGCTGAGTTACCGCCCCACCACTTACCCCGCCCCCAACTACCCAACACCTACCATTATTTATGTTTTTGTAGAAAAAAAAAAAAAAAAAAAACATCAAAAATGTCACCGGAGACCAAAATTTCATTTACATTTTTTACTTCAAATAATGTCAGGAATCACTGGTTAAAGTAACTCAAGTACATACCTTAACACCCTGTATATATCGCTACCGGTTTCGATAATAGAGTTTTTTTTTCTGTGACTTTCAGTAGCGTTTTTAGATTTATTAATTTATTTCGATTCTTATTATTTATTCAGAACTAAGCGGGAAATATTAATGCCAACAATTTTTTATTGTTGTAGTTAATAATATCCATTTAAAGTTAGCCCTGGACTCATTTTACATTTAAACATTACCTTTAAGTATATTGTCTTGGTTTTATTGTTTGATGCCCTCCTTTTAATAGACGTATGAAAATAATATAACGTATTGAAATTTTAAAATGAATCAAATTTTTTATTATTAACAAGTTTATTTATAGAACTCCTTTCTTTAAATAAAACTTCTTTACGAACGCCTGACTTGGGAGGCTGGCGAATGCGTGACGAGAGCATTACGAAAAGTGTAGTCGGGCGACGCTAACGGGCTGTATCACACTGTAGGAGCAAGAAGTCTCTAGAAATTTTACTTCAGTCGTGTGGTCTAAATCACACTCGTTTTTTCGCTCAAAGTTGTTATTTTGTATATATTCAACAATATTATATAATGCTAGATTTAAAAATACCTTTGATCGTTTAAAAATAAAATTAATACGGTCACAGTTTGCCAATCAGTTCCTAGATAAAAATCACTCATTATTAATACTAAGGAACCCCGTTACTTACAGGTGTATAATAAAGGTCACTAACTCAATATTTTAGAGCAGTTGGAAATGAATTACAATCTAATAATCCTAAAGTTGTTTAATAAACTAATTAAAAATATAACTCGCTTGACACTCTTAGATATATGCTTAGGCCAAGTTCATTTATTATAGAATAAAAAAAATACACGTTAGCACAATAATTATGCAGAGAAAAAGAAAACCCTGAGTCATCGAATTCTTCATTTGGAAACGCCTTACTTTAACGACCTTCAGTCAAATTTGAACAATACAATAACTCGGAAAACTTTAAAGGTTAATTAAAAATTTCCGAACTTTTTCTAGGAAATCAATAAGAACATAGGAAATTAAAATGACGGTAATTAGATTTTCATTATAAGACCCTATATGTAAATAGTGTAAATATATCTATCATGCACGGAGAAAAATGTTATTCGAAAAAACGATCATTTTTATTAGTCAAAAACGGGACTGAAGTTCTTACGAACAAATTAACAGTGTTTCAATGTTTATTGGTGGGAAAATGTAAGAATAATTTGTCGGTATACGCACGAATTTACGTATACCAACAAATTATTCTTACAAGTTCCCGCCAATAAACATTGAACTACTATTAATTTGTTCGTAAGAACTTCAGTCCCGTTTTTAACCGTTTTTACGAATAAAATGATCGTATTTTAGAATAACATTTTTCTCTCTGTAGGATTAACATAAAAGTTTTAATTAAAAAGAAAGACGGTTTTTCTGCTTGTAGTGATGGGCATAATCGTGACACACATTTCGAAATAATTGGTTGAAATTCGAAAAATTTCTCAAAATGCCATGAGCACTAATAATTGATATTTTAAAATAAAAATACAAATAACTTTCTTTAAATCACTTTTATTTACACACTCAACATGTTTCATGAACGATGTTCACATCATCAGGATTAAATGTACACTAAACTTAAAAAATAAATATAGATCACATATGGGAGGAAGGGGTAGAAGGAAAGAGAAGGGATAACAGTGGGGAAGTTTATTGAAATTAGGGATTTCAAAGTCATTAGCATTAAGCCAGTGACACCATTGTAAATGTATGGTGAGCGATGTGGTGAAATAGGTCAAGCCAAATAACGCCGGCGCTTTTAACGCTGTGTTTATCCCCGGCTTTAATCCCCTAAAAATAAATTACGATAAGTCTTTCGACCGTGAAAATCTCAAACATGCACTTTTTGATTCTACGGCCGATAACATCGAACCGTTAGCTCAAATTCTTCGAAAACTATACACTAGATTGCTTATCACTTATCAATAATGAGGTAGCATCGACGCCGATAGAATATTTCTTTGAATTGAACATAATTAAAGCATGTAGGTAATTGTGATTATATAATAGTGGTTTAATACAAAGTTATTTGTTTAATTTTATTAAAAATGACGCCACAAAGTGATTTTGCGAAGTTTGAAGAAATTATTTAAAGCTTTTCATGTCCGCATATTGTCACTCTCCGCCCTCGTTAAAATCGACACCGGTGTATCTTCTGTCTTTGTTGTTTTGAGCAATTGTTTATCAAAATAAAAAGCAATGTTTTGAAAGACGGCCGAGATTTTCGAAGGGCAAGATTTTCGACTCCCAATCGTTCGAACCCGGCGTGCGCAAATAAATTGTATTAGATTAATATGTGTTATTTCACAATTAATTAATTAATAATAACATATAGTATATTTAGTAGTAAGACCACCATTCAGAACTGAAAGGTTGCTTGAAATGGCTTTAGCCGTGTTTAGTGACCAGATCTGAATAGCCAGGTACTTCCCCACCTTCCTCCTCTCCATCTCCTTCCCCTTCGCACTACCTTCAGACCCACAACATACCCCAATTGGAGATGCCGTAGCCTCACTGGCTCCAGACGGCGCAGTTGGGACTCTTGTGCTTTTTAAAAAAAGACAATTTACATAAGCCCTTTTAAATAACGCAAACATCATTCTAGAATAATCACAATTCTACAATAGAATGACGTAAAACGCTGATCTACCCTCTCAGCGCTGCTTCTCTTAGTATTGTAATGTCCAAAGTACAATTAAAACAAAAAATACCAATTTCAGCTAAAAATTAACCCAATGTGCGTTAATAAAATAAATATATTGTTGGTAGTTCTTAGTCAAAGTATAATAAAGGGTCGAATTAGCCCAGTGGTTAGAGCAAAGCCTCGTTAAGGCTTAGGTCCTGAGTTCAATTCCTATATACGACCTAATATTTTTCTGATTTTTCTGTTTCCCATTTTTCGTTTGAAAATTGTTAATATTAACGATTAAATATTACATTGATGGTTTATTTTATAACCTTCAAAGTTTAAAAAAAACTTATTCCATTTAAATAAAATACATTATTTCGGCTATTATTTTGCACTGTAGCCTTGTAGATAAGTTCGTTCAAGTTAGACTCAGTGCACATTTACAATTGCAATATATGTATTTTTCTTATTATTAACGGGGTCTTTCTAGGTTACCGGCAAAATCCACAAACAATCCCCAATAAAGGCTCACACAGAAACTTGTTTCAAATCGATATATTATGTCGATTTGTTATAAAGCGACCTTCGATATTTTTAAATATAGTTATTTTATTTCGTAAACATTCACCATAATAATACACGTTTATATATGTTTATTATGATAATACACAAATACACTATACATGTAAGTACCCACTTCCTTATGTACATCTAGAATCATCCTTTTAAAAATTCCAAAGTATTTACGTAATTCTATGAAGGTTTTCTGAAGGAAACGTTCTATTTCAACGTTGCTTGTTTTCAACATTTAAACAGATAATCGATATTTGCGTTCCCACAAATAGCTCTAGAGTCTAGAAGGTAGAGAGAGCTCTGCTGTCTTTATTTTTTTTTAGCTTTTTAGAGAGAGTAGAGAGATCTCTGTTGTCTTTAAATTTTTAACAGCTTTTTCTACATGAAATTTCCAGGTCAACACAACTATTTTATCATGTCATGTCATTTCCACAAAGAGTTATGGGTACTTTAAAATGTTATGATATTTCATCCACATTTTTCAATAGGTCAATAAAAAAAAAACGATTGATGACTAGAAATCATGTAAATCGATTTTTTTAAGTAAAACTTCTTTAGGCGCGATATGACGAGTATTAATTCAGATCTTTTTCGGACGGAAATAACGTTTTAATGACGTTCGAATATCGGTACAATTACTGCCATCTGTGTTTGATTTTATTTTTAAAGGCTCCTCGCCTTCGCTAATAATAGTAATATACCTGCCATAACAGTCAAAAAAGTTTTATTTCAACCGCGAGTAAAGGTTATACGCACTCCTTTTTTTACAATTATTTCTCTTTTTTTATGTATGTCAGTAGCATTAATATAAATTTTTACTCCATTATTCGCTGTTATTATGTTGGAAAACAGCCATGTTTTGCAATGTGATATTGTAATCTGCGAACACACTATTGTTTTTCTTGCATCGGTCGCGGTACTGGCGCTTTGTGAGCTGTGTGACCTTTGTTAGTACAGCATAAATCAAATAACATGAAATTAATTAATACAATACAACAACTCGTGTGACCCATTTCAATTTTATATGCAAATTTGATAACGCCAGAGCTCATCAGTATATATATATATAAAATATTCACGGGAATGTTCAAAACAATTCAAAAAATGTTATTAGCAATCGGATGAAATTTTAATCGCAACCGGATGAATAGTTTAGGAAACAATTTCATAACGCCAGAGCTCACTATCCGATAACCATCCCGGGTATGCGCACATCATATTCCCAAAGTTTCATCGCAATCAAATGAATGGTATAACATACGATCACACAAACAGACATTAATTTTTATATATTAGATGTTCACAATTTTCGTTTGAATATTATCGTTTTTTTATATTAGAGTGCTCCCTCTAACATTCGTTTTTACGTATCCCCCTTCTTTTTTTTGGGCAGGTACTACCGGGCCTGTACGAAACGTTGGCTAAAGAAGGAGGTAGCGCAATACGGCATAATGTCCCAAAAATTATTCACTTTTGGTGTGAAAATCTAAAATCATGTCCACATAAAATATATTTTTTGGAAAAGTTGCCACCCCTCTCTTACCCAGATACACGCAAAGATACTGGATGCGTAGCGACGTTTCTGCTAAACTTTTATTTTTATTTTTTATTTTAGCTTCCTAACAGACAATATGATGTAAAATTAAATTAAATTTGTTTGCTTCCTTTCATATTATTAATATTTTTAAACTATCCAATAAGAGTCTCTTAAAACTGATTTACCTGTAAATAAGTTTTAATTTATTATTATTAAAAAGCCGTTCGTTATTAAACAATAAGACTTATAAAAAGTTGACTCGCGTAACCTTCCGACGTATCGCGACCGCGAGTGACTTTATTATGCAGAACAAAGAAAATCGATACAACAATGCGTTTCGTATCTTAATTAATTCACTTATCGAGCCATTCCACCTACAAATTAAATGAATTTATTTATCGATAATGTTTGTTGATGACGAATGACATTGAGTATTGTTTATTATAAGAGATTATTAATTTGATCGGAAATTACGTTAAAATGAGTCATATTTATATGATATCAATTCGCGAAGTCTGTATCAGGGATGTTGCGGATGCAAAAATTTTGACATCCGCGGAGGCGGATTATTAGAGGTTCACATCCGCGGATGCGGATTTCAGGATTTTTGAAAGCTATTTTTAATTTAAAGTACATAAATAAATGAAAATAGATTTAATTTTAATATGTTTTATTTAATCACCAACAATACAACAGTTTTTTGTCTTACTTATTGGAATTTTAAGTATAAATCTTTTTAATGAAAAAAAAATTGGTGAATTATATTTTATAAATATCTAGTAATACAAAATAAGTCCAGATTCTTCTTTTTATAAGTGGCGGCATTTTTATTTACTTTTTCACTTAATTTTTACATCGAAATATTCATCAATCACCCAAAAAACTCGGATAAACACTGTAATTGATTCACAATGGGAATCACATGGATAACTAAAACAAAATAAACAAAACCTGTAGGATCTCGTCAGCAATGTACCTTCATATTAGTTAGGAAGTAGGTAGGTCAGTTAGCGAACGAACTTCGTGCTAATTGCTATCTTTGTTCAACGAAGATAGCAACTAGCAAACACGCGCGAGGCACGCGCCACTCTGGCCCCGTTTACTTTCTTTACATGTCGTTACTTGATGCGGATGCTGATGTCAGAATTAATGCGAATATTCCTGATTTGCGGATGCGGATGCCAATATTCCCTGGTCTGTGTGTATTAAAAATATGCACTACTTGTATATATTCATGTACAGCTTTATGGATTAGTAGGTATATATAGATATATAATAGCGGGATAGTTGGAGAAGCGCTGTTGCGTATTAATATCTCGTAGAAAGTTCCAATATTATCACGCGAGTAGCAGTGCGCAAGGAGCAGATTCGGTAGTTTTCCGGTCGTTCGGTGTGAGTGGTTTGGGAGCACTGGAAGTCCAATTGAACTAATTAGAGGTAAAAAAAAAAACAGTACAACAAGCTGAGATAATTACTGAAATCGTAAAATTGAGTAGCGCCGTGATAGAAGTTTGGTTGGAAAGCATAGAATCAGGGATAGATTGAATTATCGAAAATCAGTTCCAATTTTGAAAATGTCATTACAAACATTTTTCTGTTTAGAAGATTATATTATAAGTAGGTACTTTATTGTTCGTCCGGATTTTGTTCAATCAAAACTACAATTTTGAAAAATAAGCTTAATTTCAAAGTTCTAGTTTATTGAACTAGAGTTGTTTACAGACAGATGGAATTACTTCCGAAATCGAACCCTTATACGGAAAAGCAGCGTTATCGAGATAAATCAGTTTTTGTGCAGATTCATTTAGATTCTGCGCCATTACTATTTAATACGCATATTAATCCATCTACGTTTTAAAATCTCAGTCACAGACAGTACAAGGCCTATTTATAGAGACGGCCCGGTAGCGCCATCTTTTTCCATGCAAAGGTAAAGTCAAGGCATTGCATTGAAACTGACGCTTCGTGCGATAGGCGCTTGGCATATTTGTCAGTATTATCGTGATAAAGTTTTATATAAATTATTATATCTGTATTGTATTTGTAATGTATTGGAATTTTTAAATTCGTGGATTTTATGATGCAATTTGGGAGGCGGAAGTGGGTACCGTCCTCCCATTTCTTATATTACCAACACCTCCGATATAGGTCACCTCAAGTGATTCGCTACGTTTAGTAACTTAGCAGGTATTGGCCTTGGTTGCGTCTTTTCACCAATTGCGCGGCAGGCTGGAACGGGAGAGACTGGTTGAGGGAGTGATTTCTCCAGCAGGACTCTCTCAAACCATTGCCTTGCACCGAAGTAGAGGTATAAATTCGTTTTTAAATTCATTCAGTCACTCCTGGACACGCTCACTCCGGGACAACTTCTCCTTCCTTCCCCAAAGAGACCCTCCACAAACCTGCCTGAAATTATTTTCCTCGCAGCCTCCTCTATAGAGTTATATAAAAAAAAAATATATATATATAAAAATGACATAAATTTTTTACTTTTTTATTATCGTTAAAACTTATGAATAAAATTGATCAAAATCCATGAAATGTTTTGTCTGTTAGCTGAAATATCTTATTACGTATAAGTTTATTTGATTTTCAATATATTGTATATGCTTATCACATTAAAATGAAATGTAGTAAGACATATCTCTGAACTCACTTTTTTACGTAACGCTGTTTTTCCTCTTAAGGGCTTAATTAGTGTTTTAATAATAATTGGATGACCGTGAAATTATAGAAAAGTTCTTTGCGAATAAATTACATGTTTTTTTGCAATCAACAAGCATTCCAAGCTTTATAGCTCATTCAATAAATCCATTTTCATAGTTCTCTTATCTATTTATAAACTACGTGATATTTAATTAAGACATTTACATGGAATAGATACACTAATAGGTATTCCATACTAGGCGGCTGTCTGTTTCATGGTAACCAATAGAATATAGTTTGTTACTTTGTATGAAGTCTAGTGTAAACATATTGACCAAATATATAAACTAAATACACTAAAGAAAGTGGAAAATAGAAAAAAGACATGCATAAGGATTAGATAATACAGGGTGTAAGAGCACGTAGATTTTAACCAGCGATTCATGCACATATTTGGAGTAAAAAATGTAGACGTCATTTTGCTGTCCGATGATATATTTTTAAAATTAAAACAAAATATGACTTTTTTTTTCAATTAAAACAAGCAACCGGTTGTTGGGGGCAGCTAGCACAGGTCACGTGTTACGTACTCCGTCTCGTTCTAGCAGCACGGTACCAGAGGAGAGAGAGCGCATAGCACGTGATTCCGAAAAAATATATCATTGGACAGCAAAATGACATCCACGTTTTTAACTCCATATATGCTCAGAAATCGCTGTTTAAAATCCTCCGGGTACTTGCTGTTCCATCATGTAAACATGTCAATTCCATAAATTTTATTTTTCCTACTTTCCGATATCTTCTACTTTGAAATCTACGCCAACTTTTAAACGAAGAATTATCATGGCGTGTGATCTTTAGGTATTTTTTAAATTATTTGTTTTCTTTTACCATTCTTGCCAATAACGAGGTAGTGATAGCGATAATCGATAAGTAAGATCTAATAATTCATTTCATGAACATTTAATCGAAAAATCGATCGTTCAGCATTTTTGTCCTCCCTGGAAAGTAAAATTTTGAAGGCATTGACTTTGAAATAGGTTAATTATTTTACTTAGATTTAATGAAATCATTTGTAAATTGATAAATCATCACATTTACCATTGTATGTATTGTATTGTAATATGCGAGTAGTTTTTATTACACTAACAATTATTGTCATAGATCACACAATTGGTTATACAATAGCACCTATCTGTAACAGAGACCAAATAAATAATAAAACCACAAAAAAATGTTACTACCATCAAATTTATATATACGCGACCTGCTTAGTCGACTTAGATACCCTACAGACGTCAGAAATGACCGCTGGTGAAGCATATACGAATTTTTCGCGTACCCTTACCGTACACTTACCCATAGCGTACACTTACCCATCGCGTACACTTACCCATAGCGTACACTTACCCATCGCGTACACTTACCCATCGCGTACACTTATGCATAACTTACCCTTACACATCGTGTACACTTACCCAACGCGCACACTTACCCATCGCGTACACTTACAACACTTAAAACATAATTTAAAATTAAAAACAGATATAGATGGCAGTAATAGTATCGATATCCGAACGTCATTTCCGTTTGAAAACGTTACTTCACTAAAGAAGTTTTACTTCAAACACAGTTAAATAGATACCCACCACACTATCGATTGACATCTCAGAAATTCACATATGTATTTTAATTTCATTCACCTTTTACGTGTTTTCCTCATCAATGGAATCAATCGACAATCAAAGCACTTATCAACTCGTTATTGGTTCCGTATCACTTTTTAATTTGAAGTGGTTATCATGATGGATTAGGCATTCCTTATCTTGTACCGTGCTATTGTTCAAACAAAGTTATTATGTACATAGTTATGAACCGGGATATTCAGAATCAACGACCTGAATACCGCGTAACTAGAATGGTTGCCCTTTATTCGGCAGAAAGATCTAAGACCGTCTAAGACGATCTAAGATCGAGTGCAACTTTGTGTTCGAAATCTCATTGAAGCTTCATTGCACTATCTATCTTTACTTCTCGCCATGCTCTTGATCTGTAAATCTAAGATCTCTTACAATCAGGGCAGGACCTAAAACATTTTGCGCCCGATACGGAAAGTACCTGTAATAAAATAATAGCACATTTTTTGTAAAAAAGTTAGGCATATATGGATCGTCCAGTTGATTAGGCAGACATCTCCGAAAAATCGAAATTACAATTGAGTACTCGGAGAAAAATGTTATTCTAAAATACGATTATTTTATTCGTAAAAACGGTTAAAAACGGGACTGAAGTTCTTACGAACAAATTAACAGGGTTTCAATGTTTATTCTTACATGATCCCGCCAATAAACAAATTAACAGGGTTTAAATGTTTATTCTTACATGATCCCGCCAATTAACATTGAAACCCGGTTAATTTGTTCGTAAGAACTTCAGTCCCATTTTTAACCGTTTTTACGAATAAAATGATCGTATTTTAGAATAACATTTTTCTCCGTGTATGCAGTTAAATGAACAAGTGTACCCGCTATCTGGTACAATACTTAGATTACTCATAAACACCACCAAAATCCAGAAAACTTGTTGTGAATTAAACTACATGTTGATATTTTCTGGGTCACTAGTAGGATATTTCGAAATGTCATAATAATGTACCGGACCGTTACACCGCCTCCCAGTGTTATTTTATAGTGTATTTAATATGTAAAGCACAGACATGTGAAAATAATATTTGATTTATGGTGAGCATTCGAATAATGTTTTCTTCCTTATTTTAAAACATAGTTTTTGGAGATGTCTAACTAATCAAATGGACCGAATATTCCGAATAACCTGTCAGTATTCGAATTCCTCCTATTTTCACTAGTGTAAGCGCAAAAAGGTTGTTACGTTAAAGGTTAAAGGTTGTAATGATGCAGGACTTAGCTAACTGAGGATTCATCACATTTCAAAGTTAATTTTCAACTTCTGTGAAAGTTCTATTCAAGTAACGTTGTCACATCAGTTATGTGAAACAACTGGCCAATAACGATATAATAATGAACTAGATTAGACTCGACTTACAGAACTCAAAAATTATCTTTGAAATTGGATGAATCGTTCAAATTCTGTGAAACAACTTATCCCATCTAAATAAGAATTGTAGTCAACGTATTACATGCATAACCTCGTAAACCTCATAAGCAACAGAAACGCTAATTTTTATTGAAGTAAATACTTCTTTACGCACGCTTGACTTGAGGGGTAAACTGGCGAATGCGTTACGGAAATGCGTTGCGAGGCAAACGGGCTGTATCACACTGTCGAAGCAAGAGAGAGCAGTGCGCGTGCACATTTTCTGTCTCTCTTCGTCTCATAGCCAGTGCATGAAATATTTCAGTCAGTATTTTGAAATACCAGTAACGCGCCAAACGCGGGAGGAAGCGGACGTCGATGCGCACGGCTTGATCGGGCGAGGCGAATGATAATAAATTAAAATAAATATTTGTAGAAAATTAATATATGTATATATTTTATAAATATATATATATACAGACATACATATAGATGGAGCTAAATAAGTATATACTTCAGCCGTGTAGTCTAAAGCACACTCGTATGTTTTTTCAAAAGATCGAGATTGGTTCAAGTTTTATCGATTGTGACTTTCCAATATCTTCCTAAAGATCACTTACAACAGGATTAAGGCCGATATTACACATTATACTGAAGGTGTAGAGTTACTGCATTTTTTTCTTCAATCTTTGCAAATTCACTTTATGGCATCATTTTTATTTAAATGAAACAATTTACTTTTGTGTTAACCAATATAATCAATGTTATAATATCTACATGTTTCAAAACCGATGGTTTCTTCGTCAGAATAATAACATTAATAGATTAAAAAAAAAAAAAACACATGCACTACACGTTCCACCTCCACCTACACTAGATCCGGCCCTGCTTATAGTCAAGTCTTCATGTGCTTTCTCTGTAGATATCCATTCTGTCTATGTCGTGCTCGGGAATAACCCCCTTCATTTTTTATTCTTTCAAGTCATCTTTATTGTATTCTTATCTATAAAAAATATCGATCTATAAAATAATCTTGACAAAAATTTTATGACATTGTTACTAGATGTCGATCTTTAGATGGACACTTTGTTAGCTAGATGTGAATAGTTAGGTCGTTATTTCTTTCTCCCTGCTCTTCTTCATTCTTCTTCCATTTATTTAGTTATCATATAACTATTAATAAAATTTCAAAAAACCAGGTCACCTTTTTCATTCTTATCGCTAAGAAATAACAAAGTATTATCTCAGTGGCTTAGCGAACCAAAGAGGCACCTCCAAAGCACATAAAAAAATAAATGTCCATATTCTTATTGTTGGAATTTTGAAATATTACTATTCCATACCTAAAGGTAAAAAGGTTAAAATATTGTATTGTCATCTCCCTTGTTCCTGTTTTTATTCACAGTTTTATCCACGAAGAAAGAACACTACGCCACACAATGGGCTGAAAATCGTTTTTCATAGACATAGAGACTTGAATTTTCAAGGGTCTTTTTTTGGCTAGAAGTGAATTCTGCTGATCATATTACGATATAAAAATTCGTATGAAGCAATTGCGTGTACAAATGAAGGAGTTATCATTTTTTAAAGAAAAAATTGTATGGCACTGACATTAAAAATGAGGCTATCTCTGGAATCATAAGGTTGGCCATTATATCCTTACACACAGATATACTAATATTTATTTGTATTTTTTTGACATACTTCGTATTGTGGCGCAACTTGCGCTTTTTTTTTAAATCCTGAAAGTTGAATTTTTTTTTATGCTGATGATTCATTTTAATGCTTAAAGGCTTTACATATGAGTATGCTTTGTCTAGTTTACAATATTTTATTGACACTATAAACCAAAATTTTGCATTAAAATGAATCGTCAACATAAAAAAAGTTTTTTTTTCAACATTGAGGATTTAAAAAAAAAGCGCAAGTTGTGCCACAATACGAAGTATGTCCAAAAAATACAAATAAATAGTAGTATATCTGTGTGTAAGGATATAATGGCCAACCTTATGATTCCAGAGATAGCCTCATTATTAATGTCAGTGCCATACAATGTTTTCTTTAAAAAATGATAACTCCTTCATTTGTACACGCATTTGCTTCATACGAAATTTTATAGCGTAGTAATGATCAGCAGAATTCATTTCTAGCCAAAAAAAGACCCTTGAAAATTCAAGTCTCTATGTCTATGAAAGGCGATTTTCAGCCCACTGTGCGCCAGTGAGATGAAAGGTTATTGTCGTGGCCAAAATCAGATCGTCACTGCCGCTCTCGCAAATTCTCCTTTGAACTCGTTTGAATATGTGGTTTGGTGCCATCCATTATATGAATAAATTGTCATTATATGAAGTTTGCACAAACAAACTTTAGTTTGAAAACAAACAGCGAACAAAAACATCGACCAAAAGGTAACACTTTATCCATCTCTTCTTTTTCCCATGTTTTTAACCCGATCGAATAAGATTTTATTATATATCAGTCAATTTAAATGTATTGTCATTTAACCGCAATTCGGGCTGTTGCATCAAAAGCTGCTCACGAATAGCTTCAGATGCACTTGTAAAGGACTGTAAATACTAAAAGCGAAACGAGAGGAAATAGCGTTTACTGGAATTGTGTAGGAAAAACAAGGTATGCAAGGAAAAGGGTTGATCACTTACCCCTGTATCTCTGCGAAGGAGAGCACAAACACAATATATTTCCACTGTAATTACTACACCGTACTCAAAGTAATTATCGCCACAACAAAACTATATGTAGTACTACAATAATTCCGAGGTGGTCAAAGTCCTTATTTTTAAACAACAACTACCTGCTTCCAAGGTAGTTCCAAATCGTTTGCTTTCAAAACAAAAGCACTCGCATTAGCACTATCTATCTTGCCCTGTTACAAATTTCAAATACTTTTCCAGCAAGGTGATGATTAGGGGTAGGTAGGCACTGGATAACTGACTTCCCGGTAGGAACTAAGTATATTCTTTGGAAAAACCAAACACGGGCATTAAACACACTCCGTTGTGAAAAGTGGACCAGTGCACAATTTTTCTCGTATCTCGCGTATTATGCGCCACACCACTGCCTAGTGTTGTATCAATTATGTAAACTTAATTGAAAACCATACAAATTGTTTGACGCAACAATTACATGATAATTATTTAACCTTTTATGTGAAGTGTATTGTAATAATTGAGATCTTCGAGCATACTCAGGTTTTTCAATTGTTATTTGTACCAGTAAATCGTTACATATTATACATTCATCGTCATGATTGTTGCTTATATAATGTCCTTTATCACTTGTTATCGTATACCGTTCTTAATTTTAGTGATATATTGCCATTACTTATTTCGAAGAATAATTGTTACGTAGTCTCACTCATAGAGGTCACCTTATATAACAAATAATGCTTTGTTACTTATAACACCTTTTGTACTTTTATAAGCCGATTAGCTATGTGTGTAGTTGGGTAAATTGTAATGCCTTGTAGGGATTTTAGAAAATAAGTTGGAAGAAAAGTAGGCGTTAATGATTATTTGTAATTTAATTAATTATCAATTAATGTAATTTTCTTTTTTTTATTAAAAATTCTGTTCAAATAATGTTATATTTTTATGGATGGAAACAAACGAAATACCCATTTGCAACAAAAATGATCTCTTTATTTCAACACTTGTTGTCGAAGGGCTAGTCTCTTGACTAGAAATCCGAAGACCGCAGGTTGAAATTCTGGCACGCGTAATCTTATTTGATTGATTTGTGTTATTTTAACAAATTTATTAATTTAAAAACAATATATAGCATGCTTGAGACATATTTCAAAGTGACAAATACTCTCAGTAAAGGCTGGTGAAAGATCATCTTTCAGAACTGAAAGTTGGTTGAAATAGCTTTAGCCGTGTTTGGTTACTCTTCTCTTCTCATCTTTAAGTAGCAAGGTGCTCAAAGCACACCTTCCTCTCCCCCAAATCATTCCCCTGCCCACTACCTTCAGCCCCACAACCTCATAGCCTCAATTGTGGATACCATACTATCACTGGTTTTTATTTAGTCGTGCGAATTGGAGCGACTTTTATTTTGATTTCGTGGAAACGACATGATTTCCCGCACGCAAGTTTACCTAAAATATTCCAATAAATTTTAATTAACACTACTAATTTTTTTATTTAATTTTTGCAATACAGTCCAATCGTGAGGAAATCATCACGATTTATTCGCTTAAATCGATGTATTCGTGTAAAATCGGAAAACAACAAATTATTAGATGCTATTCTTTATTTATGTATTTGTAATTTGGTTTGAAGAGCTATAATTTGAAGCTCAATTGCTTGTTATATCATACATTGCATCAGGCGACCCATGCAACAGTGTAGTGAACAATAAAAGGTATTGTAAAATAATGTATAGTTAAGTAGTACATGTATATACGTCTGTGCGAAAATGTCAGACTTAATCTAAGATTGCTAAATCACGATCATGGCACATTTAGTGGTCTGACTACTTAGTTGCATTCAACGCTGTTATGTGAGCGTTAAATTTAGGTGTCTGTGAAGTTTTGCGATTCTTCCTCGACAGCGCTTTTAGATTCTCAAAATGCCACCTTGGGTAAGGAATTTGTGCAATGAAGCTTTCAATTAGAGGGTCAAACTGAAGAATTTACTTTTGCTTTATTCGTCGCGTTCCCAGTTTTTCCGCTGTCGCTCTGTTTATTTATGGCAGGAAGTCGTTAATGTAGTCTCACTAACAAGCTAATCCTTGTTACTTATAATTTATAACCGTCTTATTAATGGAAAATATCTTTGACGTAACCACCGAGTTCGATAAATGTCATTTTGTACAGGGTGTTAAGGGAAGTTCTTGACTTACTTTAACAGGAGCACGGAGAAAAATGTTATTCTAAAATACGATCATTTTATTCGTAAAACGGTTAAAAACGGGACTGAAGTTCACACGAACAAATTAACAGGGTTTCAATGTTTATTGGCGGGAACATGTAAGAATAATTTGTTGGTATACCAACAAATTATTCTTACGTTTTCCCGCTAATAAACATTCAAACACTGTTAATTTGTTCGTACGAACTTCAGTCCCGTTTTAAACGTTTTTACGAATAAAATGATCGTATTTTAGAATAACACTTTTCTCCGTGTGGTTACTGATTATTTGGAGTAAAAAACGTTAATGAAATTTTGGTCTCCGGTGACATTTTCGAGGTTTTTTCGCAACTTTGAACATAAGAAAATCAGTAGTTATTGGATAGGTAGAATCATGGTAAGGAGCGGTTACCCGGCTGAGTGACCAGTGATGACAAGTCGAAGACACTTGTTTTGTTTGGTTAAAAAAAAAACGTTGGATCGGAGTGAGGGGTTGTGCATTTACTCGGCTGAGTGACCATTGATGACAAGTGAAAGAATTATATGTTACTATTTTAGTGTATGTGAATATGTTTGTTGTTTCAATGTCTCTCAACGGGTTTCGTTGGTATAGGTAGTTTTATATGGTTTTAAGACAACAGAGGTCAGTAAAATGTTACTATAAGAGAGAGACATCTGTCTAATACCCGAATGGTTACGAAGATACCCGATGATGTCCGATCGATAGATGGGCACCTTCAGTGACCATTTCTCCTCCCGCAGATCTACTCAAATTATCCTTTAGAACGGACGTTTAATTCAGTTAAATATTCATTGTAAATAAGACGATAATAAATGCTACTCGTAACCTGACGAATCGAAGTATCATTGAAACTCCCGATCATCCGAGTTGTATTGTTGTTCATTAGAGAAAACATATCAATACACCGCGATTATAATGCAATTACCACTTTAATTTATTTATTTATCTATGATGAGTTCAATTATATTACACGTCAATAGGTTTTGGACATGTTTACAAGTAGCATAAACTGAAGTTATTTATGTAGGTAGATTGTATGTTGAGCCTAACAAAAATGTTATGTCGAACTGCAAATGAACACGAATAGATTAATATCTACGGTTAACCTTATATTCCTCCGTAATATTACATAGTAGGATCCACTTGATTTACCTGTATTATTATAGGTACATTATGCATGTCACGTAACATTTTTCAGGCGGTATGTGTGGACATACGCTTCGACCGAACAATAAAAGATATCTTTTTTGCCCGTCGATAACTGGCTCAGATAACCGTTTAGTTATGTAAACACATTTCTTCACTGTTATTGAATAACCACCTTCTTTACTAGCGAGCATTGAGCGCCGTGCCAGATGTTTTATGTAAAGTTTCTTGGTGACTTAACCCGGTATGTCAGTTGCTTTTAAGCTCGGCTTGGTTGGAATGTAGAATTTTTTAACACATAATCCTAAACATACATTTCACCAGTATTATGATTAGTAAAGTATATATTTTTTCTTTTAAAATTCAAACTACTGTCATTATGATCTTTCCAATTGTCATCGACGTCGGTTTTTTTATACTTGGGTTTAATTTACGAGTTGATTTTTGATAAAGTTCTCAACTTCAATCAGCACGGTGCTTTACGCGAGGAACTCATAGCTACTATTCATCGCTTCAGTTCGTTTTTATCCAACAGACCAAAACGCAAATCGGGAGAAATGGCCCTTTAATGTTTTTTTTTTTTACGATAAAAGCACATACATTTTGGAGGACATAAGACAAAGTGCGTTTTGAAAACCCCTTAAATAATCTTTTATAATTTTTTTTGAACGATTATCGTATAAATAAAGCTTTTTGAGAACAAATGCGTACTTAACTCAAGTTCACGAAAAATGGTCTGTTGGACAAAAACGAACTAGAGTGACGTATTCATGAAATTATGACCAACTGATGAAAATTAACAGTTCTCACTTTGAAACTTCCAAAATCCCTCTTACAATACCTTCTCAGGCTATTTTAGTTTGATTATTAATTAATGTCATCAACATTCCTCATCGCTCGATGAATATAATAGACCATACTGGTAAAGTTAGGCAAATTTACCTATATTTCGATGAGATTAAAGTTTGCAATTATTTACGTAAATGCGGAGCAGCCGGTACTTTTACAGTTTTGGCGCCCCTTGTAAAAAAACAGTTAACGACTAGGATGATTTGTTTTTTTGAATAGCGCCCTTTTTACGAAAAATAATCGAATAATAACGCGAATTGTTAGGTAACTCATCGGCAGTATTGGCACTTCGTCGCCCGGAGCGGACTGCTCCATTTGCGCCGGCATAGGGCCTGCGTAAATGTCAAATTTGACATGTTATGTCACTGATCCTCGGTGTCTAAAAACGGAACTTCTTTGTGGATTATCAAAGATTGACCGGCCGATTTAGCCAGCTTAAATTTGAGCGAGGAATGTCATACGTACCGAGGATTTCGGTACTCGGCAGTACTGGGTATCTGACCTCACCTCGGTCGGGCCAACTCAGAGGGATTATTTTTAATTTATTATTACACTCAGACATTATTGGAGAGGAAGGGCATATCTATAGTGTCTACGGAGATTACGAGAGCTCCCGGCGCCGCCTGCAGGGGTTAACCGAGCAACTTGCTCGTCCGCAACTTACACTTACTGACTAACACCAGTAGACGAGTTATAATCAGGAATTTCTGTTGTGCCCATACAAATAACCTTTTTACATTAAAACATTATTTTATTTATTATGATAACAGGAAAAAAATTTGAAAAATCAATCATTTTCCCTATTTTAACAAAAGCCAATCATTTCAGGAAAATATTATAATCAAGAAATAAATAATGAAAACCAATGGCAACATTTTTTTTTCAACGGAAAGATTTCAACACTTGTAGACACATAATTTTTTTTTTTTAAATCCAAAATTGTGTAATGTACAAATTTTGGAAAATAACTGAAAAAGATTTTAATAAAAAAAAAATTTAAAAAAACTACATTTTTTATGTTGAATTATTTTTAATCCACTTATAATCGTAGACGATTTATGATGGTACGTTAAAAGGGATTAATTAATTCCTTAAGAGGGATTATCATCTGCTCGAGGAAAGTAGCGCTAAACTTGTTTTTATTTTTTTATATGAATAATTTTACAAGACCGAAAAAAAGTTAGTCAATCAATAGAGTCAAAAATAATCTTAGCCATAAAGGGGTATTTTAAAAAAGTTATTTCTTATATAACTTCATATTTATTTAATGAAAAAATAATTATTTTCTACTTTGCATTGCGCTTATATTTTTTGTAACCTAATTAATAATTTTATTTTAATTCCATATTGAAAGGATAGGAAAAGCTTCAATGTATCCATAACATATTTTTCACATTCATAATGTAAACCGATTCGTAGTAAAAATAAATCTAAATAGTGATCAGGCGTAAAACATAATTTTAATTCAAATTTAACAGGGGATGGATGAAAAACAAAGATTAAGGGTCAGCGTAAGCTGAGATTCAGGACACGCGGGACGTGCAGACTGTACAGGTTAAAATTTTGTAATGGCAGACATCGTTTCTACAAGTGCATACATTACAAAATTTGCACTTGCACAGCCTGCACGTGCTGCGTCCAGCCCCGGATCTACGACTTTTTCGAACCGGGGCAAAAACCCCATCTGGCGCCCCCTCTGTCAGGGGCGGGGGGGAGAAGTGCTCAACCGATTAAAAATATATTATTTTATTAGCTTTGTATATACCGTTTATATGTACCGTGTTGCTACCTCCTTTCTTTTTGTATTCATGATATAGTGTAACGAATATTAAAGTTTACTTTGCCTTATTAGTATGTGATAGTGGCGCCCCTCTACAGAGCAAATATATAATAGGTGGTATTTTTCGTGACCGAGATAATAAGTACCCTTCAAATAAAATCTTTTTTTAGCTATTTTTACTAATAAATTTCTCATTTGTGTGACATTAAATTAAATATAGGAAACATAAAACTAGGAACGATAACACACAGTCAAGGCGTATCTTCAAACTTTAGGCTCCAGCGCTGGATGTCGGGTGCCAGGCGATTTGTGAATTAAGTTTTTTTTTAAATCAAACATATAAATTACAATTTTGGCGCCCCCTAAAACTGCCGCCCGGGCAGGCGCCCCGCTTGCCCCCTCCCCCCTGGATTTGGGACTGGCTTCATCGCCTGAATCTTACGCCGACCCTGATAATTGTTAAAAATTAATAAAGTTTATTTTTTTTTCATAAAATGCAACACGACACGTGTCGCCCGGCTCGTGTGCGTTGGGTACGTCAACATAATCAGACGGTGCATTAATAAGGATTCTTTTTCATTTACTATTATTTCATTGTAACATTCATATATTATAGCGACTGAATAAATGAATTAAGTAAATGAATTAATTGTCTGAGGCGTGCGTAATATAATACAAACATATTATTATTCTTGCTTCCTTAGACGTAAACACGAAGATGGAGGTCATCATGATATTTTCCTTCTTTTACTTTGGGTGCTTCATTCATTCAAGTCATTGTTATTAGTTCTTTGTTCGTGTGCACACTACCGACATTGCCATTTTAAAATTTTAAAATGGCAATGTCGGTAGTGTGCACATTTGGCGGGTAACAGATAAGGCGCCGTAGCTAAATGGTAGAGCTCTCGACCGGCAATCGAAGGGGTGCGGGTTCGAGTCCCGTCGGCGACATGTATTTTTTCTCGAGAGGTTTTTTCAATATGGATGAGTGTTTCAGGCTAATAATTATTGTTACCCTTTGTGCTATGCATAAAAAAATCTTGTCTTAAACATTAGTTTATCAATTAAAACTAATACGTATTTTATGTGACCGGTCAGTGACTGAGTTAGGACCGCGTCTGTGTCCCATCAAGGCGCTTAGTTTGTAGCAGTTTGTAAGAAAACTATTCTGTTTACTACTTAATTTTAAATAAACCTTCGTCGAATATTTTTGAATAAAATATCTTATTTTATGTACCGATGTACGATTTTAGTCCATAAATTCGAGTTGATCACTCGATGGTTACAGATCAAACATGCCTGAATCGGCTCGGCTCGGTTCAGTTGTATGTCCAAATTTAGAACGTGTCCAAACGGCTCTGGCGCACCGTGTGTGACCAGCTTTACGATGTCTAGAGTCTAGAGTCTAGACTTCTGACTACACATATTATATGTATATTATTATACTGGTCGCAATCTTGAATCGTAATAATAATATATTGAACTTCGCATTTGAATTTTTTTTTTCAGTTAATTTTTTGGCCGAAATGTTGAATGCCGATAATAAAACGAGTGCGGTTTGGCTGCAACACAACGTTTTATGGTTTTAGTGTTGATGTGCTAAGGTTATAATTATATTTTGCATCTCTGTTACAAGCAAGAAAAATATACAGTTTCATTAAAAACTATAAAATTTACGGCAATTGTGGCAACATTTCTAAGTTATTTGACCATCGCCGGATGTTGGAAGTGACGGCCTGTTCGCTGTTTACTGCGAATGGTCACTTATGCTGGAATCAGACGATTCACTGAAGGATGATTCAATGAAGGATGCCGAAGGAAAATATCCAACATTGTTGGATCGGTTCACTTGAAGATTTCATTCGGCAGTGTTCGGCACTTTCGATTCATTTCATGTTCAGACGTGTCATTCCGAGTAAACTAGGCCGAATGAAATGCGGAAATGAGCGATTAGTGAAACGTCTGAATGGCGCTTTAGGCGCGAAGAGTTTCATCCGTATTCCGTTAATCCGTAGAGTAATCCAAAACCACCCCAACCCAGGCCAGGACACTTGTCAAATCGGCCTCCTATTTTTATAAGATCTTCCTGTATATATATGTTTATAATTTATAAATGTTTTAATGTAGTACTTATAAGGTACAGTGGCGTGTAACATAACTATATATTATATAACGAGCGCTGCAGGGTCTTTTCGAAGAGAATTTATAATCAATGAAATGGCTTTAGCCTAGTTTGGTGACCAGATCTGAATAGCCAGGTACTTCCCCACCTTCTTCTATCCCATCTCATTTCCCTCCCCACTACCTTCAGCCTCACAACATACCCCTATTGGGAAAGCCATGGTCTCACTGGCTCCAGAGGGGTGCAGTTGGGACTCTTGTACAGCATTCATATAAAAAATCTTATTTTGAAGGATAAGTGTGCAAATTTTCATAAATTTCGTAATAAAACTGTACATATTTGATATGCTGAGATACTCTACTTTAATAATAATAATAATTGGATACTTGTATAGCGCCGTTTTTGTGAAAAATCACCTCAAGGGCGCTGTACAAATTTCAATAATTTCTACAATCTTACTTCTAACTACACACTAGACAAATATAAAAAACCTATGGCTAAAACAATGGATGCAAATTCACCGGTTCTTTGATCAGCGATACAAAAACTATATGTACAATGCATCTGAATAACTAGCGCGGTGCTGCCTAAAAATGGAAATGTACATGTATTTTATATATATATATATATATTTTTTTTTTTTTAACACATAGATAGACGTGCAGTTTTTTTGCATAAATAAGAGGCCGATTTGATTCAGCATCCTGGCCTGGGTTGAGATGGTTGTGGGTAATTTTGAGAAATTGCAATATTTCCGTGAAGTTCCGCGGCCGGATCGCAAATGCGGTCAACAACATGAATTTATTGTACAAATTTATCTGTCACTTCTTAGAAGCGGAACACGTCCCCAGAAATAGTGCGGTGATTATACCAATTTAATGCATTAAGCCTTGCATTTTAAATGGAGCTCGGCAGAACGACAATTTCACGCAATTCGTAGCGTTTTGGTCGCCATTTGTTGTACAAGACAAGTGCACAACAAATTCTATAATAAATTGAAAAATAAATGTGCGACACACTTGAACATCGCGCAAGTAGGAACTTCCGAAAAACAAATAGGTATATTAATGAAAAATTAAAACACTTTGTTTTTACCACGATAATCTTTATTTAACAAATCCACATGTTTCAAGAACGATGTTCTCTTCCTCATGACATTGAATGTACATTCGATAATCTTTATTTAACAAATCGACATGTTTCGAGAACGATGTTCTCTTCCTCAGGACATTGAATGTACATTCGATAATCTTTATTTAACAAATCGACATGTTTCGAGAACGATGTTCTCTTCCCCAGGACATTGAATGTACATTCGTTCTCGAAACATGTCGATTTGTTAAATAAAGATTATCGTGGTAAAAACAAAGTGTTTTAAATTTTCATTAATAAAATGGTGGCACAAAGTGAATTTGCAAAATTTGAAGAAGAAATAGGTATATCTTTATATAATACGTGAATACCACACAAGATAAAAACTTTTGCAGTTTCGTCGCCTTGGAAGAGACCACAGTTCCGAATCAAAACGTGACTCGAAATGGCTGTTTCTTTTTCTCATATCCTTCCACCATTGTTCCTTGGAGTGGGAAAATTTAATCATTGAGATAATACAATTTCATAAACTCTCAATGAAAATATGAAACAGACAATGCACAGAAAATAAATTAGTTTTCCTCGAATAAACTTTCTCTAACCATCGAAGCGATTTAGGTTCAAAATTGGACCGCTTTTATTTTTCTGGGATTGATATCGGTCCAAAATTGGACCACATTTAACGAACCTACAAATATGATATAAGCGGTGAAATCTGGATGGATTCATTAGCTTTAAACCGCAGTAAACAGTTTATATATTTGTATATTAATATGTTGAGGAATGATATTAATTAAATCGAATGACCAAATCAAAAACTGAACACCAATCGCTTCAGTGGCTAATAAATCGATTTTTCAATCTAGATTTATGAATAAGTCAATAAGTTACATTAACAAAAAAAATCCAAGTTATAAAACCACATTCGGACAATAAAAAATTAGATTTATTTTGCGACAAAACTTCACAAATTCCTTCCCCTAGATATAAAACGAACAGAAAAGTTTAATGAGTATAAGTTAAGAAATAAAGAAATTAACCTGGCTGAAAGAAGTCAATTAAAAAGCTCTTAAAAACACTGAAATCGACACTAATGGTAGATACATACGTACGCATCGCTACGCCTAACAATATCTGGGCTATTTGGCAACCATACATTTTCTACGAAAATTTATGTTTTAGAATCACATTGGCCACAAATGGCAACGTGCGATGCCTGTGACCATTTTCATAGAAAATGTATGATTGCTAAGCATTGTTAGACGTAGCGATCCGTACGTACGTTGACCCGGTATGTTTCTACCTTAATTCTTATATTAAAATATGAGAATGATAAAAATGATCAAATTTAATAAAGCCACCACTACTTTTTATTATCTGTGTCTTTGTCTCTTTCTTTCTTCAATGGTTAAATATTACAATGAGATTTATAAACTTCATTAAGTTGGATACGTTTTTAGATTTTCACGGCCAAAAGCATTTTCGTTTGTTTTTGGGGTGTTATGCCGTGTTGCCCTACCTCCTTAGCTGACGTTTCGGACAGCGTTGCAGTGTCCATCATCAGGGCAGATCCGATTCAATAAGTTATCTCTATTAATTAACGATTCCTTGGAGATGTAAACATATTTAAAGGAACAGTAAGGAATCCGCAATTTATCAAGAAGCGATGGCAGATAGGCTACTCTGATTCTGAATATTTATGATGTCGATGAGTGTTACACTGATGATGTACTGCGCGCAAGTAAAAAAAATACATAATAATCACCAATTTAAAATATTTTGTCGGATTGCTAAAGGAAATTTTTAGAGATATACAAACTGATTATAGTTCTACATAGTCAATGACTTTACCTATCTTTTGTCTATTATCACATATTCGTAGGATTTATAAAAAACTATTATAAAATCATTAACTTTAAAACTTTTTAAAGAATCTAGAGAATATTTGCCATATTTTGGAAGCAAAGCAATCGGTGGTTTTGGAAATAGTGCCATATTGTGGCAAAAAGCGTTCGAGTGGATAAGAAAAAGATAATATTGCGTTGGGTCTTGATGTACTTTATGACATTGTTTTCCTGTATAAATCCTATCGCGAACCGAATGCGGTATGATAAAAACCATGTTGCTAAGCAGAAGTGCTTCTTTGTTGCATTTTACACAAACCAACAATAATTACGAGTGGGTTGTGTTGAATAATAAATCCTAAATTCCCTGAACACTGCGCGAAAGCCAATATTATGCTGTTGTGACTTTCAAATTTATGTATAATGTCGTTTTAATAATAACATTGTCATTGTAAGGTGAATCCGATGTTATAATAAAATTGTTTGTTTCTTCGAAGCTACGTGTTCGTTTGAATGTACACTAGTGAACTTGAAAGAATTGGCAAATATACACAAATAAAATCTTTTTGTATATTTACAGTCTCGAGAGGAGAACATGTTTAATGAAGGGGTGACTTTAAGCATATACGTATAGTTAATGAATGTTTTGTTTTGTATTGGGTACCTACGTGTTGCTTTTCATACATTGTTTTGCAATGGGGCCGAAAAAGAATCCTCCCAATAAAAATTACATAACCTAACCCAATCATCTTACCTAATGATCAAAAATCATACTTTCTAAAATCATGTTTCCCCGTAAGGGTAGACAGAGAGTATAGACAGCCACACATTTCTGAATTAAAAAAAAGGTTTTTTTTATTTATACAGGGTGGCGCAAAAGTTATCACCCGATGTTCTTTGGCTGTATTTTTTTTTATGAATGAAAAATTTTAGTTTTGCTTTTCGATTGTGTTTTTTTGATGTCCTGATTTTTTCCATTAAGTCGAAAAAATGATATCGGTCAACTGGCTGCCGCCAGAATTGTGACCATACGTGCACGATGTATGGCATTTTCCGTGACCCTTCCAGCGATAGGTTCTCGCATTTTTGACGGATATTCTCTTTGAGGGATTCAAGAATCCGAGACTTGTTGACATAGACTCGTGATTTCAAGAAACTCCACCAAAAGGAGTCCGGAACCAATTTCAATTCACCAAACGAGAGTTTTGGTGAATTTATTCCCCTTAAGAACGCAAATTTTTTTTTTTTTTATACACTTGAAAGGTACAGCGATTCATGTCTTATTGGCCTCTATTTTGTATCCGTTTACTTCACAAATGTCCAACCTGAACTGCCATTTGCCCCGAGATGAATAAATTCCGCCAGGGCCTTTGTCATCTTTGGGGATGCTGTGTGGAGTATCTTTTAATGAAATTAAGGAGAGGAGGATTTGGTAAGGAAAATGAAAGTTTAAAAAAAGATATAAACGACTAAACGTAGCGGACTACTTGGGGTGACTTATGGTAGATGTGTTGGTATCTAACAGATCGCTGCCCTAGTGCTTGTATGTTCAATAGACCATTTGCAAATTTTACAGGGGATGTTTGTTTTTGTTTTTTTACAGGCAAATTCAAAATAATTCTCGACTTTAGTTATTTCGTTTTATACCGTATTCAATAGACATGTATAAAGCGAAATGACTAAAGTCGAGAATTATTTAGAATTTGCCTGTAAAAAACAAAAACAAACGTCCCCTGTGAAATTTGCTAATGGTCTATTGAACATACAAGCACTAGGGCAGCGAGATGGCTTCTGGGGCGGCGGTACTTACATCCACCTCCAATAATAGGTTACCAAGCCCACCTACCATACATTCTCATTTCTATCACGCAAATTCACGAAGTTTCATTGTTATATAGGAGAATAACATTTTCAGCTAATGATTATTTCATCAAAAGCTAAAACGGACCGAGAAACGGCTTTTAACGGTGGTTGTTTAAATGTAATAAAAATCAAACACATACTGATCGTTGATTAGTGACGATGTCAAAAGTATCATAAGAAAACGTGTTGCTCTTTTTCACGTTTCGCATAATTCTATAATGCTTTGCGATGCGAGGGGAATCTGTGCGGGGAATGCGGGTCTCCGCCCGAGCGAGTTTTTCTCATCTCGGCTCTGATAAGTGGGGTTATTGACCTTGTTATCTGATTCACTGCACTCCGGTCATTACTCGTTACTCATCCCACCACACAAGACGTAATGTGTTTACAATATGTGATGCATACCTTCTTCTGTTCGGGGTAAAATTTACAAAGCCAAATCGATAATACGCCCAAAGTTTTTAAACCTACCTCTCCATATGTAACTTAAAATAAAATACTTTTGGATAACTTTTTTCCGAGTAGTAGATTCTCTCAGTATCGCCCCGGTGATAAACCACCGTTTAGAATAAAAACGTTGCTTTAAATGGGGAGGTTAGGTTTTTTCCCTTCCGGACCTCGACGGTCATGTTATTTTAAAAACGGACCTCTAATGAAAGTAATTGGTGACCCCTGCCCTAGAGTTGCCAAAAAAATAAATCTATATATTTTTTTAATTATATTAGCTCTACACAGGAGGCCCTGACGAAAATAATTTCCCTCAGGGCCTAAGTCATTTTTGGGGATGCTGTGTGGAGCTTCCAAACTGGAGAGAACTAGTACAAAACAGAGATGATTGGAGGAAGACTCTCGAGGAGGCCAAGACTTACCAAGGGTTGTAGAGCAAATTATGATGATGATGACTATGTGTGGAGGGTTTTTTTTAGGAAAGTAAGAAGAGGAAGTTGATGCTGATGGAAGGAAATGCTTAGATCGTAAAACAACAGTTTTTGAGGTTATGTGTATTATATATTCACCAGTTTACCGCTTTTACCACTAGTTTTCAGACACCGTGTGTAGTGAATGTGTTTATCACAAACAGATTCAAAATTTGTCTCAGATAATAAATACTATCCAAAATTTGTGTCTTTAATATTAGTTAGATGTTAGATACTAGGACTCTCCAAATTAGCGACCTTGGTTTGCTAAGGCACTCAAGCCTAGCCATTAACCCCGCTATTTATCTACTTCAAATCTTAATAATAATAACAATAAATAACACCTAATAATAATGTTTGTTTATTTCAGGTGAGTGCAATACTCTGTCTGCCATATAAAAAAAAATGCTGACAATAGTGTTGATAACCCACGCATTTCCTCTCAGTGAATTAAAAATAATTTTTTAATCTTTGTCGAATAAGGAGAACTCGATCATAGCAAATTATAGAGTTCTCCTTATTGTTTATACTGAAATTTCTGTAACAATTTCAGTTCCAGGGCAAACGTAGCGTAAAAAAACAAAAAAGCTTGACTTAAAAATAGTACGTAGTTACTTGTAGCTTTCGCAGTCAGAGTTGACACGAACACAGTACCCACTTCTAAGCATTGCTCGAATACCGCAAAGCAAAACAACAATACAAGTTGTTATTTTGGTCGACTCTAATTGCATGACCTATATATAATAGGTACCCACAACTCACAATGTTTCAACTTAGCCAGACTATATAAACGTTAGAATTTTTTAAACAAAATTGCACAAACGACTAAACTTAGCTAGATTATAAAAACGAAAAAATTCTTGAAATAAATTTGCACAAAAACTACTAACGACAAGTGCGCCTATTAGATTATTGAACTATAACTGCATGACCTATATATATAATAGGTATCCGCAATTAAGACTGTTTCAACTTTGCTAGACCATAAAAACGAAAGAATTCTTGAAATAAAATTGCACAAAAACTACTAACGACAAGTGCGCCTATTAGATTATTGAACTATAACTGCATGACCTATATATATAATAGGTATCCGCAATTAAGACTGTTTCAACTTTGCTAGACCATAAAAACGAAAGAATTCTTGAAATAAAATTGCACAAAAACTACTAACGACAAGTGCGCCTATTAGATTATTGAACTATAACTGCATGACCTATATATATAATAGGTATCCGCAATTAAGACTGTTTCAACTTAGCTAGACCATAAAAACGAAAGAATTCTTGAAATAAAATTGTACAAAAACTACTAACGACAAGTGCGCCTGTTAGATTATTGAACTATAACTGCATGACCTATATATATAATAGGTATCCGCAATTAAGACTGTTTCAACTTAGCTCGACCATAAAAACGTTAGAATTCTTAAAACAAAATTGCACAAACGACTAATGACAAGTGCGCCTGTTACAATATTGAAGACTCGTGTAATATATCTGATTGCAACAAAGAGAGATAAGCAGCCTTATTGTGCAACAACCACTTATCTGCATAATATTACTACGTAATAATGTAGGCCATCCTTACGACAGCGCGTCAAAATCCCAACACAAGTGGCTTCATCACAAGACACGATTTACCTATGTTTTATACAAACGAGCAGCTGCAGTTTGCAAAGGTCAGCATTCAAAAATACATGCTTTGTAATCGGCTAACGCAAGGAATACTACAAATGATTTCTACGGGTGGTTTTTACGCAAATGATTTAAATAGGAATACTAGAAATGATTTCTCTGTAATTTTTTACGGGTGCACGGATAAAAATGTTATTCTAAAATACGATATTTTTATTCGTAAAAACGGTTAAAAACGGGACTGAAGTTCTTACGAACAAATTAACAGTGTTTAAATGTTTATTGGCGGGAAAATGTAAGAATAGTTTGTTGGTATACGTACGAAATTACGTATAGCAACAAATTATTCTTACGTGTTCCCGCAAATAAACATTGAAACCCTGTTAATTTGTTCGTAAGAACTTCAGTCCCGTTTTTAACCGTTTTTACGAATAAAATGATCGCATTTCAGAATAACATTTTTCTCCGTGTGAAAAATGTGTAAGATTTTCAATGAAAAAAGTTCTTATGGGCATTTTACGTGATTCTTTTTTCATAATTTTTCCAGAAGGGTCAATTTTTCGTGTAGATTCATGGTGAAAAAATGGACGTGTTTTATTTTCGTAAATTATGGTGGACATTATTCGACATCTCGATCCTTTGGAATAACAAGGTTCTATCTGTCGTGTAACATCATGCGATAATTGGATCTATAGTAAGCTACTTTACAGTTCATTATCGCACGACGTTACCGCGACAGACGGAACTTTGTTATTCCAATAGGTCGATCTGTCTGTGGAAATGTTAAATGCTTAGTTTAATTTTATAGTAAAAATATTCATAAAAAGATTTTAGACTGTAAGCTTTTTAGTTTATTAAGAGTAATGCACAAGCCAAAAATGTGTATATTCTTAGTGTGGCTTATATCACTATGGATAATATCCATTAAATTTTCTTGGTAAATGCAGCTAGAAAGGTCGATTTAAGTTCAAAAGTGGTTTTTATTTATTGTGTGAATAATTTCATGGGAAGAAAAAAACTTAATCATCTTAGTCACAAAGTTATATTTTTAAATTTTTTTCTCTTACATGCGTTCATAAACTTCCAATGAAAAAATACATAATGTAGTAGTTTATTTTTTATAAAGTAATTAAGAATTTTATTTTAATTTTACTCAAGCGAACCTATAGGAAAAGCTATTTTTATTTATCCAAAGCATATTTTTTGGTATTCATAATGTAAAACAATTCGTAGTGAAGATTAATCGAAAATTGTAATTTCACCTTGAAGATCGCTTTGAAATGTGTACTGAATTTTCAGGTAAAACATTCACTAGTTTTCATACAGAAAATCTAGATATTTTGATGTGAGTTTCAAAATTTTAAAATAATACATTTAGGTATTTTTGTGATTGGAAACCTTATATATTTTCTTAACTACCCGTATATGATTTACAGATAAATCATTTTTGTAGTAAGTACCTATTGCTAATTAGTAAACTACAAAGTGATGTTTAGGGCCATGTTTGAGTGCTTTTTCCTATGTGTAGTATATGAAGTATATAATCTTATGTACGTTAAATACGTGGGAGATAGCAGATCCGTAAATTAGACTATTTTAACGATTTTCCTTAAATAATATCTTAAATTCGTATTTTTAAGCATGAAAATTTCTATAATATAAACACATAAATTTGTTTTAAACTACTTTTTAACAATTTTCTACCAGTTTTCCTTCATCTAGAGAATATTAAAACTAACTTAAGATACAAAATACTGACAGATAAACATAAATATTTAGTGTTGGAGTTGGTGGTAACAAAGGAGTAAAGAGGTTTACTGGAGGAAAAAAGTGGCTTACTGGAAACATGTTTGGAATATGGCTATTAGATAAATTTACTTGCTTATTCATTCAACAATCACACAATATCCAGAATCACAAATATACTCCAATTGGGGATACCATAGACTCACTGGCTTCAGACGGATTGGAACAATTAGGGCTCTTGCGCGGTAGTCACATTAAATAAACCTACATATATAAGCATCAAATACTCGTCACCCTTTAATTATAGAAACAATTGCAATGAAATGAATTTCCACGTCATCAAGATGAATAAGTGTTGATTCACGGAAGAAAATTACCACCCTCAAAACGTTTCTTTGGAAATGAAGCACTAGTAAGTGAGAGTTCTGGGAACGGAACGCTTTTGACCTTGATAGAATTGTACGATGCGTCATTTATAGAACTATTCTCGATTCCACTTGTGTCTACTCACCTTTAAAAAGGTGACGTGTACATAATAATTATATAATTAATAATATTCTAAAGGTGATGTGTACGTAATACTATTATCTGTAATGTACACATATTATTTTTATATAGAGTCGCGAGGGATAACCGTAAGCAATATTTACATCAAGATATATGTTTAAAAAACGCTATAGATATGTTATTACAATTATGTACTTGTTTATAAAGTAAATCGGTTCATTAATCAAAAAGTTATTTTAAATAACTAACATGCATTCTAATTGTGTACATTTGCAGGGTAAACATATGCATGGTCTCCTCACACTGCTTTTAATCAGCTCTTGGGTGCAAAATGCTTTCATACGTACACGCGGAATAGTTAACTGGAAACATAAAACAGGAAATGATAGGGTAAGTGTACGCACCCCAGCACTCGAAACTTAAAACTGATGTTATCTGTATGAGAATTGTTTCGGGATGCGCGGTAATGGGAAGGGGAGGATTAGGGAGTGTAATAGTGAATGATCGTCATTAAAAACATTTTTAGATTATTGATAATATTAAAAATCTTCTTTACACTCTTTCTAATTTATTAGATTTCAAATTTATGTAAATGTACACCACTTTGATTTCACTTTCTACGTAGGGCTCACTGTAAAAATGACTTGCTTCAAGGTGACGCGATGACCTAAAGCATTATAGAAATCACATATTGTCGCGTATCCAACGCGAACCAACGCGTACCCACTACGTACTCACCGCGTACCCACCGCGTAAGGTTACCCCGCGTGACTCTACATGCATGTACAATTAGATTCATTATATAATTTTGAATATTTTTAGCAACGATTGAAACTCTGTGTGAAAATAAAATTAATATCATTTTTTTATGATAATCAGAAAAAGGTCACTGAACGGCTATGAATCACCGAATGATAAATGACAAACAAATAATGCTCTGTTAGGTTGGTCGCTATAACCACCACTTATTATTTTGTTATCATTGGAAACAATAATAAATTCGTTATTTTACACTGAACAGAAAGAAAATCTCTAAAATACACTTCTATTATACTAACTCTTCAGTGTAATTATGTTATATATTTCTAACGTTATGACAGTATACGTATGACTTTTTTTTTTTACATTAACTCCACACAGGGGGCGCTGAGGATAATAATTTCCCTCAGGGCCTATGTCATCTAAGATGATGTGTGGAGGGTCTTTTTGAGGAGAGGAAGGAGTGAACATGGCTCTTAAAAAGACCCATGTTGTAGTAGGGAGGAAACACAGAGGCCGGCAAATTGTTCCACAAACTGTTGAACTCAAGAACGAGAAACGGCCCGTTCTCATGTGACAAATGTCAACCGTGTACATAGCCGTGAGCGCGCGTTTGGCGTGTTTCCCGACTATGCACCGGTGCCAAGGGGATCAATGATGCTAGTTCCTCGGAGCATCTTCCATTAAAATGCCGGTAGAGCAATGACAGCATTGCCATCTGACGCTTGTGCTCTAAAGATTGAAATCCGTTTGTTAAGACGGGAGAATCTATCAAACGGACCGCCTGTTTCTGCACAGATTCGATAGTTTTTTTTTTTCAAGTATTGTGGGGCTCCAGTCCAGAGGTGGCTGCCAAATTCAACCGTAGGGCGCACTTGCGATTTGTACAGGGTTAACAGTTGTATACTATTAAAGTATCTGCGTACAGAACGCCAAGTTTTTGAGAGATCCCAGAATATGGACCTTGCAGCAATTATACGGACGCAGACAGATAGACACTTGAAATTACGCTATTTATCATGTCCTACGACTTTCCAGTTTGCGTCGTAAATTATTACCCGATTGCTCGGCTAAGGTTATACAAATAATAAAATATGAAAATTATATCGCCAGCCGCTCCGGAATGACGACCTCTCAAGGTCCTGAGACCGTTCAACTACTGTTTACAGTGCAATTTGCATAAGACATAAGACCGACTGCACGTAGGTATTGATAAATACCCTATAATATTAATAACACCTTCAACTTATGACATTTCCCATAAATTCTGATGGCAGCATGATACACTAGCGTCTCCTAGCGGCGCGAATTGTGCGGGTTGGTTTTATTTTGTACACTAGAATGGATTTGATGTGAAATATGATTTATTTTACGTTAATAAATTTTCTGTCGTTGAAATAAGAGACTTTGGAATAACCTTTGACAATTAATTAACATTCATTAAAAATTTAATAATGTAACCAGTAAAGCAATGCAAATGTTGGGATTTGTCTTACGGATTTCGAAAGATTTAAAAAAATTAAAAACTGTAAAATTACTATACACTTCACGTTTTAGAAGCCAACTAGAATATAACTCTACCATTTGGAATCCATACCACAGCGCACAAAAAGTTCCCTTGAGCGAGTCCAACATAAATTCTTAATTTCAAATTAAGAATTTCCATTGAAAACATTGATTACTTCTCTATGTTGCAACTTATGGAACTCGATACTTTAAAAGAAAGAAGAATTTGTTCAGATTATTTTATTTATTTAAAATTGTTAACACCTTGTTCAACTCCCCTGAACTTCTTTCATTAATATGTTTCCATGCACCGAGCAGATCAAATTACCTTATCTTTGCAACAATACAGGATGAATCGTCTGCATATACTTGATGGTGCTATAAATATTGAAATAATATCAACATACAAACATTATTTAATTAGACCGGTCAGTGGTTGAGTGGGCATCGCGTTTGGGTCCCACCCAGGCGTTCCGTGTTCGATTTCTAGGCTGGCTAAGTCCTCCATCACAACACAAGCAACATCTTCCGCTTAGTGTGATGGTAGTAGGAGATTTTCAAATGTTGTTGGGTTATTCGTAACCCGGGAACGTATGTCTTTCTTTAAAAAAAAGAGCTGTTTATCATCGCTTCTCAATTTAATTATAATCAATTATAATCAATTGTTTTTCTCTTTTTTTTTGTACTTATTGTAATTATAATAGCTTACTCTATGTACTTTTATGTTGTTACTATAATACTTACTTCTTAAATTTGTTTGTCATATGATCTTTTCAACTCTTTTCAACTCTCCCGCTTGTATTTTTCTCACTTATAGTTTTTCTTAATTATGTATAGTTTCTATCTACATGTCAAATTATTGTAATTTCCACGTAAAAGCCATCAATTGCGTTAATAAATAAATTAATTAATTAATTATCGAGATGGAAAAAAATAGGTTACCTACATAGACCAAACAGCAGTCAACATTGACGATGATTTATAACTTCAACATGTATACAGAATGCCACATGGAACTAACACAGCTAGAAAACCACGTATTTCGTCAATCTACCATGGATTATCACTATCAGTTAGTTAATCTTTTATTATATGTCGCTTCTGGCCATGTGACCAACACATAATTTTGTTTATTTGTATCTGCGATCTATTTTGATGATTACACAATAAATTTGACAGGTAACAGTCCACCACGTGGCAAGTATGAATTCGCTTTTAGATAGTTTAGAGTTTGTCATAAATAACCCCAGTTAATGTGATTTATTGTCCAACGAGAGCGTTACCGGTGTGAAGGAATGTTTGTATTTTGGCGAATGCGTTTGCCGCACTAGTTTCATAAAATATTCGCCATTCCTCTTGTTTTCCATAAAAACAATTCGCCGCGGCCGGCTATAATACGCTTGTCCTCATTTTTTGATCAAGCTCTCTTAAATTTTCGTTTTCCGGCATTCGGTGTCGTTTTTGGAAAAGTGTTTCGTCCGCGGAAATGTTACATCGACACGGATTTGCCACACTCCAAACTTACTAGCACTGGCCTACTATGTCACGGAAACAAATAACTACACTGTAATTAGTAATTGGTATGCAAGTCGTACGTTTTTTACGTGAATTTTGTAGATATACAAGTCTACCACTTGCTCAAATACTTGCAAATGCAGATGGTACTATTCTGTCAGCATTTCGTGGCGGAATTAAGATATTATAACTGTCTAGCTACTCAATTCTGCTTTCTAAACATAGCTATATCATTTCTTCAAACTTCGCAAAATCACTTTGTGGCGTCATTTTGAATTAAATTAAACCAATTACTTTGTATTAAACCACTGTTATTTTTTTTTTAATTTTCTTTATTCATTATCTTTGTTACAGGTTTATTTTACATGGCTTTTTGACTACCAAGTTAGGCAAATGCTCGTATTATGGTAGTCGAGATTCATAAGATGTTATATTAAGTATAAAATATTAGGTATAATCATCCATATATGTAGATGAAAGTAAAAACATATAGCATACATATTAGGGAAAATATTCATACTAATATAAGGTACATGATCACATACATGACATGAGTTAAAGTAGGTGAATCTTGTATAAATAAAAATAAAATAAAAATATAATAGAATAATAAATAAAAATAACAAATAATAATATTAAGGAATAAAATAGAAATAAAAATATAAAGTTTTGGTTGAAAATTGATTAAGAGATAAGTTTTTTTACTCGAGACATATGAGAAAATAAGAACAGTTTTTAAGATGTAAGGCATTATATAATTATTATATAATAGTGGTTTAATACAAAGTTATTTGTTTAATTTAATAGCTATATCAATTTAAAACAAAGTTTTGAGTATTATAACTGTCTAGCTACTCAAATCTGCTTTCTAAACATAGCTATATCAATTTAAAACGAGTTTTTGAGTCTGAAAGGTACTGAAAGTACCTACTTTCAACCTATAAGTGCGATTAGCGCCAATGACTCTTGCTGCAAAGCTTCGAAGTGGGAAGACAGTATTTCAATAATCAGAAGATGGTATGTTGAACCAATTACAATCTAATCTGCACAGTCATTATCACTCCTAATGACGTTGATACAATATGCCAAACCCGTCTCAGCAGTCTTCTCTTAACTCAATCAAGAAGGTTCTATATCCCCAGACACAGAGTTGGGTTTCTCTCTAGCCACCAAGCCCACCGGCTCTATTATTAGATCGACCCAGTGGGACCACGCAAATTTTTCTCCGCTTTCGCGTGAATTCGAGATCTCAATCGGGCTTCTTGGCAGAACAAGGAAATGAGATGATTGAAACATAAATGGATTTACGAACTCAATCGAGTTCTCGCCCCATTTCTTCCATTGAATATTTTATTGTGTCTTTTTATGGCATCGCCTTGTTTCAAGTTAGCCGGGGGTTAGGGCTTTTGAGTCTGCGCCACTGAAAGAAATTGTAGGTCTACGTGCCAATACTCGAAGCTATTGTTGTTTTGCAAAGTTTATCTGGGGTGATGATTGTTATACAATATTTCAGATTTTTATTACAGAAATACTCACAATTCACAGATTTATCAAAACGAACTTTTTAATATTGTTTTGTAGCTAACTCATTTTCAATTTTTTTTAGATCAAACCGATAGAATTCTAATAATTGTATAACCATTTTTATTATCTGCGTACAAAATTATGTATGAAAGGGGGCGACCTTTTTTCAAATGTTACATGATATAAATTCATGAATTAAAAATTACGCTTTACTTGTTTCTTTATCGTTTAGTTTACTTGTTAAAAAATTTAATACTTTATTTAATAATAATATATGAAAAAATCATTTTCAGCTACAACAACATAATTTTTTTTCAATCTTAGCACTCTAGCTCACTGAAAACTCACGGACCGCCACTGGTAACGACCTAGTGAGTCTATGGGAGCTATGAACTAATAGTGAACTATGGGAGTCGAGAGAACACAAATAAATTGTAATGTCAAAGAGTGGAAGATACTCTTAGTATCGCTCTGGTGAACACCATTCAGAATTGAAACGTTGCTTGAAATGGCTTTAGCCGTGTTTAGTGACTAGATCTGAATAGCCAGGTACTTCCCCACCTTCC
This sequence comes from Limnephilus auricula, assembly GCA_951813805.1. Lineage (NCBI taxonomy): Eukaryota > Metazoa > Arthropoda > Insecta > Trichoptera > Limnephilidae > Limnephilus > Limnephilus auricula. The sequence continues at coordinate 8,598,840 of OX638391.1, read as the reverse complement.
TCTTCCTCGTCTCCTTCCCTTTCCCACTTACCTTCGGCCTCATAACACACCCCAATTCGGGATGCCATAGTCTGACTGGCTGCATACGGGAGCAGTTGGACTCTTGTGAGGTATTCTCTATAAAAAAAAAATACAAAAAGTCGAAATTAAAAAATAAATAAAAAATCATTTTGCAGCTACAACAACATCAATAACGTAGTTTTTTTCAATCTTAGCACTCTAGCTCACTGAAAACTCACGGACCGCCACTGGTAACGACCTAGTATGGGAGTCGAGAGAACACAAATAAATTGTACCTAATGCCAAATCTATTAAATAAAAAAGAGCGCTATTATCATTTTAGAAAGTGTCTTCTAGGATTTATTTTTATCTATATTTTTCTAAAGTATAACTTTTCATATTTTTTGTAATAAAAATTTACATGCTGTTTGTAAAGTATTCCTAGGCAGGGCTTGTATCTTCATCATCGTTAAGTATTCGAAAGTACCGTTGCGTCTTATAATATTGATGGATGACAGAGACCGTTCTTTTATACTTGACGGGACCTTTACATTATAATGTTAATTTATTTATATTATTAATGCAGTATCAATAAGTACCGACGTTAATGATATCTGCAGGTAAATAATAATTTATGTGTATGCAGATAAAAAAAAAAAATATGTGGAATCGAAATAAAACGCGAAATTAGTACAAGAATTTTATTTGTTTATGTGCACATATTTACTTGTTCAGTTGAAAATGTATATCTGAAGAAATTATGAATATATAGAAACATAAAATTGTATCGACATGTAATTTAATTGGTAGCATTTAACCACTCGAGCGCTTTTAGCCACATTATGGCACTATTTCCAACACCTCGGATTGCTTTGTGGCCAAAATGTGGCAAATTAAAAAAAAAATATATATATATTTAAACGGTATGTACATTCAAAATATAATAAAATAAATATTCTCTAGATTCTTTAAAATGTTTTAAATTTAAAATTTAAATAAATGTTTTTTTCTTCAAATAATGTCAGGAATCACTGGTTAAAGTAAGTCAAGTATGTACCTTAACATCCTGTATATGATTTTTCAAGTGTTCTAAAATTTCTTTCAAAACTGGGTGGTACATTAACATTACCATTACAGAAGAGTTACGAAACTATAAATAAGTCGTCCCAGACGGGAGCTTATATAAATTGTATAACTTATAATGGCATATTATTTGTATGGTAAAATTAATAATGAATAAGTATGTAGTTGATGTTAAATGTCTACCTCATCGTTTGTGAAATAAAGCATTCCATTTTTTTTAACTGGCTATATTATACAATTAGAATGAAACATGCTTTCACGAAATGTCTATAGGAATATTATTAAAAACATTCGACATTCTAGTATCTTCTGTCTTTTTCGTTTTTATACAAGACGTGTGAGAATGAATATTTTTATAAACGGCTTTTAGGACGATCTTCGACTACGTGCATACGATCTTTCCCTGAGACTAGTACAGCTTGTTGCTATCGACGTACCAACATTTTCCTGTTTTCTCGTAATGATCCTTGTGGCCTCCTTAGCTGCCAACTAGAGCACAGCGCTCTGCAAAAACATCACCGCCCGCTGCGAGTTTATAACCTTTACAATATTACGTCATTAAATATACGAAGTTTGCCATAAATTCAGCTGAACTGTCTGATTTTTAAACAATTTTTCACCTCGTAACGCGAATGGATGCGTTTTTAGATTAACTTATTTTTTCGCTGTCTATTTTAACCATTCTCAATGATTACACCAAAAAGTCGGAAGCTAAGCAGACTATGTTAAGAGGCTAAACTTTGAACCACACGCGGAACACCCGCGACTGTCATTCTGTCCCGCTCACAATAAGCTCACGCACACTTACAATACATGCGAATGCGAAATGTGCGAATGAGACAACGCTCAAATTTACCTACAGAAATCGCTCGAAAAGGGGTTTATGGAGAATACAATTTTCTACACCGAAACTTTCACGAAATTGAAAATTTAAAAAATATATATTTTTTACGAAGAAGAAGCTACGTCGGTAGCTTTTTATAATTTTATAATTCTTTAGGAGAGTTGAGTTAGCAGCACTTTTTCCTTAAATAATATTTTTTGATAAATCGTACATGTTTGACAGTGAATGTTTACGTTAATACGAAACGCATCGAAAATTCGAATACATACCGACATAGTTTTCACCCTCTAGAAGGCAGTATAAAAAAATATATTCATTTTGTGCAATTTTCGATGTAGAAAAGTGTTTTTTCCCGGGCGTCCTTTTTGTATGGACCGAAAAGCGAAGTCTATCATCTTAATGGCGTTTCTTGCTCGAATTGATATTTTTTATTTAATATCGTAGCGAAAAGTTACGTTTAGGATTTGTCTATTTTCAGATTTGTAAACATTGCTGAATTTATTATTTTTGGCCATAATATGTTATATACAAGGGTGAATCTGTAGACAAAAATAATGTTTTAGCTTCGAAAGTTATTTTGAAATAAATGATACGATTTAAAATATAATAATATATATTAAATGTTCATTATATGATACTGTGGGCTTCACTGGAGTACTTTGCTGAGTCCCCATTTTACTTTTAATATAGTAATTGATGATAATGATGTTTACAGGTAATATAACAAGGAATTTATGACAATGACGTTTACAGATAAAATAATAATTGATAGATGAAGTTTACATATAATATAACATTGAATTCAATAAAAGATAAAATAAATATAAAATAGAAGATAAGTACAAGTCAAAGCATGAAGAAGGATTTAATCGACTTTTAAATTATACATTTCGTATCGACTGACGGAAGTGATTTAGGCTTACACCACAGACATATTATTCATAGACTAGAGAATCAGGGAGAGGGGTAATAACCATCTGTAGCGGGGCGGAGAGGGATGAGTTGACGGTAACGATATGTGATTCGTTAATACTTCAATATGACAGTATATAGGCATCACGCATTATAATATCACCATTTAGCTCTTAAAAGTAAAATCTGCTTTTGAATGAATAGACATTTTTACATGGGAGCGCGAATTGTTCGCCCGGTTTGAACAAACTTGTGTAATCCATATAAAATGAAGAAAGGTTCGCTTGTTTTGAGAGTCGAATATTTTGTTACCGTGTTTAGTTAAGACACTTTTACAAATGTTTCATAATTTACTTATCCCAGTAAACTGCAACGTGCACACGACGGGACCGGGAATTTCGGTTGCTTACGCTTCATGTCTCTCGGTATGATAAAACTGATCATATTATATGATGTGAATAAGCTTAAAATAATGACAAATAATGCCTGCATATGGAAGGTAATACGACAATTGGGTTTATATTCTTTTTTAATTCTATTTTTACATGTTTTAATAGCACAAGTTACCATTTATGCCGTGTTATTTCGTAAAATGTACCGATAAGAGCTCGACGCTAGTCCGCACAAGAATGATGACGTCACATTTTCTAGATTCACGCGAACCCATACGCCAGCCCGGCCGGTTCCATGGAACCCAGAATTAAGGAGGGGGAAATAATACACTTTTATCACTTAGGGCAGGTCTATACATATTCATATGTCTATGGCTTACACCAAAAAATGCAATGATCTGACTTGCGTTGACAAGTCTCGACATTCTGGACAAAGGAGAATGGTATCCGTAATTAGTAGAATGTTGATTGAGGAACAGCAATTCATTATTTCGGAGTCTACGGGAAGGGATGTGGAACTGGATGAGTTGTAACAAAGCAGATGTGTCAGTAATACTGTTGATTATTTTGAAAATGCAAATAAGATCAGTTGTTTTTCCAAAGAAGAGATGTTCAAAGTTTGTTCAATATCATCATATGATACGCGCCTCTTTCAAGTCCTAATCTCCAAGCAATTCCTCGTAGAAACCTATGTTGTACGGATTCGATGTGACAAATGAGGTGTGTAAAAGCAAAGGCAGCAGTCTCCATTTCGGCCAGATTGCTATGTTTGTTTTTGAAATGACATGCAGATTGCTGTCTTTGCTTTTACTTTAAATATTACATACACATATTGTATACACCTATATTACGTACAATATTTGTATGTAATAGTGAACGTAAAAGAGAAGATAGCAATCTTCACGTTATTTCAAAAGCGAACATAGCAATCTGGCCGGAATGGAGATTGCTGCCTTTGCTTTTACACACCTCAAATGTGGATAGCATAGAAAGGAGACCAAATGACACTAGCGTATTCAAGGTGAGGGCGAACCAGCGAACAGTAAAGTGTTTTAAGTGTACAGATATGTTTAAAGTCAGAGGTAATTCTGTGCCGAGTAGTTTAAGTGATTTGTTTACTATGTTATTAATGTGATTACGGAAAGAAAGTTTGCAGTCTAGAGTGACTCCAAGGCCCTTGATAGATGCGACAGTAGATAGACAGACACTATTTAGTTTATAATCAAACTGTATAGGTGTTTTGGTTTTATAAAATGACAAAATTTTGCATTTATCAACGTGTGTACATTTTAAATTTGTTGTGGTTAACGTTTAGATTTGAATATAAAGCGCAGAGTTTTCTCTTTCTAACTCTGTTTAGATCATCTTTCTAACCATGAGAGTGAGGGAGACACAATGATTTCTATCAGAGCGTTAGTTTATTATGATTTAAATTTATTTTTATCTTCAATTGATGCTTAGGTACATATCTTGGCGAAGGCCTGTCCTGTTGTGATAATATCCATATTCACCTGTTTCGGAAAAATAATCAAAACATTCCGATAAGATAATAGCGGTTTCGTGGTATAATAAAGCGGATGAACTCATCCAACTTGAACTCCGCTGGCAAACTGTTGCTACGCTGATGAACGGAATCGGAAAATCGATTCTTCGTCAACACTAATTATTGTTATGGCTCGTTGGTGTTATAATGGAACGGGCGATAAAACCTACCAGTTACGTAGTGCCTCTTGTGCCTGCTGTTTAACGAACTGGGAACCTAAATTAATCACTCATATAGCGTTAGTAACTGGGGCGATACTATTGGATATTGCCTCATCGGTTTCGAGGGTAGAAGGATTATCTAAAACTAACGTTTGTGCGTGCGTCACCCTTCATTTGGATTAAAAAAAGTACATATAAAAAAAACTATTTCTAATAACATAGCATGTTGTACCTCCCTACATATCTACCTTTGGAATAACAAGGTCAGTTAGCGAACGAACTTCGTGCTTCAATCTTCGTTGAGCGAAGATAGCAACTAGCGAATACGCGCGCATATGAATCCGCATCCGTAAAAGCTCCGCATCAATTGATGCGGATGCGGATGAAAATGTCTGAATGAATTCGAGTAATCCGCATTTGCGGATGCGAATATTCGTTACACCCCTGGTCTGAATTGTGTTAATTAGTGGATCATTGTGAGTGCGCATCGATTAAGTTACCAGTATTTTATGATGATGAAGGTCGATGTTTTCATTTCAATAAATTAGAAGTAGGAGCTTGCTTAAAATTTTCAAATGGTTTCCGATTATTTTACTAAAATGGGTACTTAAAATTGAACTCTAAAATAGCTTACCATAGATCCCATTATTGCATGATGGTACAGCAACAGATAAAACCTTGTTATTCCAAAGGGTCGATATGTAAAAGGTTCTATGTCAATTTAGAATCAAATCAACTCAACGACTCTTTAAAAAATCGCTAAAAGCTATGAAAAAAAAAACTAAATAGCCCTTACCCTAACCTAACATAACCTATTTAACAAATTTTTTATACATATTTTTCATAACTTTTAATGACTTTTCAAAGGAGGTTGAATTCATTCTGGGTTATCCGGTCACCATGCGACTCTTCAAAAATTTGGCGAATTTTGTCAGAGGCTAAAAATATTCCCGCTTTGACATATAAAATCCTAATAAATGGAATATTTGTTAACCTATCCGAAAACTGAAAACTGTTTCGAAAGGTGATGAAATAGGATTTGAAATTTTATTATTAGAAATAACCATGTAATTTTTTATGTATAAAAATTTTGTATGAAAATTTTAAAAAGTTTTAAAAATGGGTAACTTTACGTTTTTTCTAACTAAAATTACTGATAATAAAAAAAAACATATACATCTTTCAATAGACAAATGAATTACAAACGTTACTGTTGCCTCAGTTTACATCTAAAAAAAAATCACAAAGTTTCATAAATTTTTTTAAAATAACGACAAATTTAAAATTTGAAATTTAAAAAACAAAAAATAATTGTTGAAATTTGATTTTTTTTCAATTCGAAATTGAATTTTCTTTTAATTTGATATATTATGTTAAAATATTATAATTTAAACAGTATGAAATTTGTTAAAAAATTGAAATTTGTTGAAAAATTTGAAAATTGATATTTTTTTAAATTAAAAAAAATTGTGAAAAATTCCGACAAGCGATTAAGTAACTAGAAAAATCCTTTAATTAAATTTCTTGACAATTAAAGTCAGATTTTGTGATTTTACAAGGGTCTTCGCTTTTCCATTTTCAAGAAAGCATTATTTACAATCCGACTAAAGTAACCACATAGATTTACTATATGTCAACATTTTTTTAATAATATCCCGTTATTTTTTACGGATCTTCGTTTACATTCTTATATTTATCGCCGGTCACAAATCAAATTTGATGATCACAAACACCTCTTACCGTCAGATGTACCAAGTCAATAATATATGTAATGGATACCCATGTCATCATGCTGCAACGGGAGACAAATTTATGGGCGACGCAAGTTATAATATATCCATCCATTCGATTTATTATGGTGTCATTAAACCTTTGCTATTCCCTGCTATTAATAATGCAGCACGTAATCACAAGCCTGTCGAACAAGCCATCATTTTGCAACGGGAGACAACTTTATGGGTGGGGCGATATTTAATGTCAAGCAAAATCAGCACTGGCTTGTGAACTGGCAGATGACCCATATTTATGTTTTGATGATAAAATGGGTGAAGTACCGGGCGTTGCTCAGGATTTATTCTACTTAAAGGGGAGAGCGTGTAAGGCATGAAAAAACGTGTTTTAGTTATAGCTTCATAATTTGATTACGAAATTTGATTTTGCATTGTTGCAACAGTGGTAAAAATGACAAAGTTTGCAACTGAATTCGAGTGAACACAAATAATTTGACAAAGGCATCATCGTTGAGAGATACTCACAAGATGAGAACCACTTTACTTTTATCTATATTTTAGTTGATGGGGAGGATGTTTGTTTTTATAACATTTTGGAGCACCTAACTCGGATAGCCATCTCACAACATAAATAATGCGTTTTTCACTTGGCAACTTAATAAATGTTTATTTCTTTCAGCATTTTGTTAAACCCACACATTATAATAATATTGAGGACGGTGCTCCACAACCATTAGCGATGGTAGAAATATTTTTGCATTCACGGAAGCAGGCTCTGGTTGATTGATTCCTACTATTTCAGGAAAGGTTGTAAAGCACTTAGATTTGTTAAATTTTTTTTTTTTTTTTAATTTTCAATTAATTTAATTTTAGTTTTGTTAACTTATAGATACATACATTTAACAAACAATTACAATGGTTTACATAGTAGCAAAAAAAATCACATTTAGTAACAGGATGTAAAAAGGTTAATAGTAGCACTTTGTGAACACCTCACTGAGAGAACCCGTGCTGAGGTGTTCGCATGTTTTGGATTAAGAGATATTCTGCCGACATAAGTAAAAACACAGTATCCTCCTTGATATTGATAATTCTTAAGAGACATAGCTTAGTCTGTTTGGTCGGGTACCCAATAATCTCACGATTACATTTTACGTTTCAACTTCACTCTAGGTTAGCTTTTTTGTTGTGTTTTATTTTTATTTTATTTAGTTAGGTAATTTAAAAAAGTGCTGTGATGGTTGACCGGACACTGGAAGAAGAAGCCATGGAATATGGGAAAGAAATCTCTTACCAACAATAGAAAATTGTTACACATAAAACCGCCTCAACAAAGAAAATTAAGAAAAGAAACACATTTGAACAAATAAGAAGATCAAACGCTGTGGACAGATGGCGGAGGAGGAAATATCTACTCAAGGTAGACTGGAACTTTTCTCCCGGTGGAGATATAGCGGGAGACGAATACCGAAAAGCAGCGGGAGCGGAAATCAAGTAGCATCGAGAAATGTAAAGTGAGAAGCAATGGTAGCGGAAAACGCTAAGTGGGAACCAGGTTCCAATAAGCAGGAAGTAAGAAACAGCGTGAAGCAAAAAATAAACTAAAAAGCAGAAAATTGGAAGCAAAAAGCGGAAAGCACGAAGCAACGGAAATCGGGAAGGAAGAAGCAGAGGGAAGCTGGAATCATGTAGCGGAATGCATAAACTAAATAAGTGAGAAGCAAGAAGCATCGGGACGCAACAACAAAAAAAGCGGGAAGATGGAAGGAGGAGGCGAGAAGAAATGAGAAGCAAAAAAGAAACGAAAACAAAAGCTCAACCACTTCCTTTATTCCTGCCCATCTTTCATTCCAATTTTGGCTTATTGGCTTATCCATTCCAATGTTGCCATGTATACCGGTCGATTAAACTCCAACATCCTTAGAGCACACGTTCCAGTCCTAACAACCCTGTGTACCGGTCTCACCGGGACATGATTGCTCCTGGCTGGGGCGGTTCAATCGTAACGTAGATATAGACAATAACCTTCCGCTTTATTTGAAGGCCAAGTGTGCAAAACTTCATCAATAAAATAAAATAAAAGTGTAAAAAACAAACTCACGGAATTCTTCTACACATGTATATATTTTTGTACACATACATATATATATTTTTATTATTGTTTTTGTGTTTAATTCGTAGAACTCCATTTATTTTTTTTCTAAATTAATTTAATAATGTTATTATTAAGTTCTGCAAGTATTTTGAATGTTCTTCTGACTTTTATTTCCGGGTTAAATCTTCCCCACAGAAAAAACTTAAATCTTCCATACCTTTTCCACAAATGATCATCTAGTCAATCCATGCAATGTAATTGTACTATTTAGGTATAATAAATACAAAACAATACAAGCACAATACGTCAACCTACCAGAGACCAAATGGGAAAATAATTCACCAAAAATATATATATTTAATAAAGTAATTGGTATTTATACATGTTTATCAACAAAATAATGTTACAGAAAATACGTCACAATGCAGGAACATTTTAATAATATCATGTATTGTAATACATACATGTACAAGATGTACCACCATAACAAAATTAGGCATAAACGTAGCTTGTGTATGGGGGAATTGATATCATTATTTTTATATTTTTAAGAGGTTAAGCGTTTTCAGTTTACATTTTCAGTAAGTGTACTATATTATATATATAGATATATTAATTTAGAATGTTTACATTACGGAAAGTTATTTGAGGATCGTTTATTATTTATTAAACGTCTGTTTATTCTCACTAAATATACAAAATTTACACCCATGAAGATATAATATGGAATGTTTTAGATTTCGTATACAATCTTTAACACATCCAAGTTATTATTCTTTCGCATCAGACAGAAGCTGTGATAACTGCTCTAAGTAATTGGTATTTATAAAATCGGCAACCTGTAATCGGTAAGAATATACCAGAATGGAAGATACTCTCAGTAACGATCTGGTGAAAGATTTAGAATTCAAATGTCACTTGAAATAGCTTTAATTGTTTGAAGACAAGATTTTAATAGCCCGGAACTTCCCTCTCTACTATCTCCCTTTCTTTCATCTCCTCACCACCTTCAGCCTCACAACATACTCCAATTAGGGATGCCATAATCTCACTTGCTCCAGACGGTTGGAAGATTGGGAGAATTGGCATAGAAAAACAGCAATGTCCTCTGCATTTAGGACTGAACCATAAAATTATCCTAAGAGTGTGCTGACACATATAAACATGACGGGTTTTCGGAATTAGCTTGCGGCTTGTGTGTTTGAAATTGTACATGTTGTCGTTACGAACTAAATTTTTAATTCATTTTCAGTTGTTGTGGCTGGTATTTCGTGATAAACGATTGCAGAATTGTATTCTTACGTATACAGGTTGTTAAGAGACGTACTATAACCAGTGATTACCTAGATACGTTTTTAGATTTTCACGGCCAAAAGCATTTTCGTTGTTTGTTTTTGGGGTGTTATGCCGTGTTGCACTACCTCCTTCTTTAGCCGACGTCTCAGACAGCGTTGCAGTGTCCATCATCAGGCAGACCCGACGATGTGTAATCACACGATGTAACGATGTATTCACATACATCGTCGGATCTGCCTGATCTGCCGTGATGATGGACATTGCAACGCTGTCTGAAACGTCGGCTAAAGAAGGAGGTAGCGCAACACGGCATAACACCCCAAAAACAAATAACGAAAGTGATTACCTACATTATAAGCTCATTTGTTTGTGTACCATTGGTACATGTACTGGTACACAAACAATACACAACCCAATGGTACACAAACATACCACAAGATTTAAAGAAGGAAAGGGCCTAAAAACTCCTCGAATATTAAATAAATATGGAAGCCGTACTCTTGAATACCTAATACCAGTGATTTTCAATAAAATAAATAAAAACTTAAAATTTGAAAAACATGACAGATTATGCCCTAAAATGATAAAAATGTGGTTAATTGACGAAAACTCCTTGTATCTTTAAATATGTTGAATTGATTATCTTAATGTAACTGCCTATATATCTTATTATTAGGCATGTACATTGAAATATCTTATAGATGTAATTCAAATAATCTAATATTATTATGTGATCTATCCTAATGTTTCCTTAAAACTATATAATATGTATTAACAAATATTTCCTTATGTATAATATTAAGAGTGATAAATTGTAGAACCTACAGACAAGCTGCCATATGACAGCTTTGTGGGACTACCCTTATTTTGTACAAATGTATTTATGATAAATAAATAAATAAAAATAAAAAAAATTTGGAGTAAAAATGTTAGTGAAATTCTGAAACTCAAGTCAGGCGTGCGTAAAGAAGTATTTACTTCAAAAATAAATAGTTTATTTATAACAAGTCCTGCTGTGCAATTATTATAGCTGTCTCGGCTTCCGAAGGCATTATCAACTTGTGGCGAGGCCACTTACAGTCGATCTATTTATATTACTTCTACATAGTCACACATAATTAAAATAAAATTGCTTTTATTTTTATCCAATGCTCTTTTCCGATTTCCGAGTAAATTCTAGGAAATTATTGATGGTTACGGCCATAACATAATGTTGACACATTATTGATGTAAGTCGGTGACTCCCCAGGACGACATGACGCGATCAAGTGAATCAGATACTTGAGTCAGGCCATGTCAAAAGTCAAAATAATAGAAGCGCGTGTATCAATAACGCGTGTAACAGTGGCGGCTCGTGACTTTGTTTGGCGGTCAGTCCTCTCTGTCTGCCCCTGCCGCGAAACGACGTGATGGTTAGTTAGTTAGTTAGTTAGGAAAATAATAGCATTGTGCGAAAAGAGGAGGTACTAACAATTTGGGTCTTACAACTTAGAAATATTGTCACATGTCACAATACGATGATGTCAAGTGTATATCTTTTTATAACAAACTCATTATGCATTATACAATCGTTCGGTAGATTTCATCTTAATTACAATAATAATTATGAGCAGGCATGCAGAACAGGTTAAAATGTTCTCCCATCTTAATATTATACGGCTAGATGTTATTAGATTAGACAATCGATGTAAAAGCTATGTCAGATTATATCTTGCACTTCAGATTTACAATATTTTTCACAACAATAATAATGACGAATGACTGACATCATTTTTATCTACCTTATATAAGTGTGTATATATTTGATAAGATATTTATATAAATGTGTATTCAGTATTGAAATATGCGATTGTGATAGATTTTATAGCCTTAATAAACACAGCGAAATTCAATTATTGGAAAAGATAAAATTATGTAATAACTTCACACGGCATGTCATTATTTTTACTAATCAATTTTTTGGGTTTTTGTGTTTTTACATAACATTTTTGTTTTGTCATTACTCATAAATTAAATCACGCCTAGAAAAATATTTTTATTATTACATAACACCTATCGTCAAATTTCAAAAAACTTTCCTGAAAACAAATATTAATATTCCAGGAACACCAAACAAAACTCAACTTTCGAAGTTGCGTCGTGAATTCAAAATAGCAGCTATACTACCAGTGTGCAGCTAGCTTAAGAAATATGCCGTCAATAAATTTTATCCACAATATGCCAAATGTGGGGATTTTGTTTCACAAAATTAAAAAAGTTTAATTTTTTGTATCTGATAAATACCATTGATTGTTTATATCAATCTATCTCACTAAAAGTTCAGTCGGAAATTAAAAAGAGATATAAATATATCGGTGTTAAAATTTTTCATAGGTGCTGCGCACATAAGCAGATAGTGGATTCCCAAGGTTTGCAGGTCTACTGCTCAGGCGTCGCTAGTGCATTTTGTATGAACCTAAGAAATATGACTGAAGGTCCCATATGTGCTGATTTTCATAACGCACTTATGGGATTACTTTCGGACTCGCTCTTGACCAGTACAAGTATCATTCGGATGGTTAGATTTTTAGCCCGAAATTTGAATGGCGCCCTCTTTAAAGTTTGGTAAAATCATTATATAAGTTCAGTGCACAAACGCGCTTTAGAGAAAATTGCCACTGTCACTGATAGATGAGTATTCACATAAAAAAATATAAATTAAACTTAACCGGTTGATATTATGTTCACTATCTTATGTTAAATGATTTTTTACACAATTGTATGTTTCCCTAATAGACTTAAACAGTGGCGGCTCGAACACTTCTTTGATGGTGGGTATTTGAAATTGACATAGAAAAGCGCATGCGCCGGTCTGGGATTGCGTACGATCGCGAACAAAAATCAAATAATGAACCAAAATCTTAAAGGGACAATACGGATTGTCCCCCAAGTGCGCAGTAGGTTCTGCGCAGTGAGAAATTCAATCTGATGGTTCGTGCGCTGATCGGCTGTCTACTGGTCGACCTGGGTGGTCACCGGGTCGCTTTAATTTGTTAAATTTTAGTTCTGCAAAATTTTACTGCTCTTATGTTTAAAGGATTCATTATTTCAAGGTGAAGACTGTTATTTATTTTAGTAGGTTTCGAGTATAACTGGTGGAGACTGTCCCCACTGTCCCTCCGCGAAGAACCGCCACTGGACTTAAGAAAAATAAATAAAAATATTTGGTATCCACAGACTTATGAATATTGATAGACATGAAAAGATAGGAAAGGGGTATAAACAAACTATAGCGGGACGCGGAGGGGTGAGTTGACTGTGATTCGTCAATTAATCCATCTGACAGTATATAGGCATCTCGCATCATAATATCACCATTTAGTCCTTAAAAGTAAAATCTGCTTTTGAATGAATAGACCTTTTTAAATGGGAGCGCGAATTGCTTGCCTCATTATGTAGAAACTTGCAAAGTCCATATACACTAAAGTAAAGGTCATAACTGTTTTCAGAGTCGAATATTTTGTTGCCGTATTTGGTTAAGACACTTTTACAAATGTTTCATAATTTACTTACCCCAGTAAACAGCGTGGAACACACTCCAAGAAACGCCTACATTTTTTACGATTGAAATATTTTAGGGTTGTCACAAGCGCTTTGTTCCTATTAATAATAAAATAATATAATTATCTCTTTTAATTAAAATTAATTAACTTGAATTATTTCACACGTTATTGAATTACGATAATACGTAGCAGTTACATTATTATTTGCTCCTAATGTTTGTAGATACTCTCAGTATCGCCCCAACTGCTTGAAATCGCTATAAGCGTGTTGAGTGACCAGATCTACATAGCTAGGTACTTCTCACCACGACATCGACGCATCGTGTGTAGGCAACAACCCCCCCCCCCCCCCTCCATCTCTACCGCCCGTCTTATCGGGGTTCTGCAATTCGGATCGTACGTAGCTATGAGTGGGATATTGTTTGGGAGTTTTTGACGACGAAGGTGTTTTCATTTATTTTTTGGGTACGTATATATAATATTTAAAAATACAATTTTGGTTTAGGTACATTTATTTTATTAATCATAAACGCCCTAATGGGCTTTTACACATTTATACAGTTTTTGTGATTTGAGTAAACAGATCAGGTAAAGTTTTAGATAACAGAAAAAAATACAAAGATGGGTATAACAAGACGTAGGTGTAGAGGTGCAATTAAATATATGTTTTAATAATATAAATACATATAAAATAAATAAAAAAGAAATATATTTAGATATGTAGGTATCATAAAATATAACATATAATAATAATATGATGCGAGTTCTTAATACATAATTTACAAATGCCAACCACATAACAAGAAAGATAAAAATATTAGCAATACATAACCCTTTTTACATAACATTTAAGCATATGTCAGCAGAAACTTAGTAAAATAGTATCATATACACCGACACAATACCAATATTCTCTGACTATGCATAACATTATGACAAATATACGAGTTATATATAATTTACAATATATATATATATAAGTAAGGTAGGTATATATATATATATATATATAAAGACGGGTTGGGCTTCCTGAATCTGGGGAATAGAGACGTAATATTATATTTTTAGGTATAAAAACATTTAATCAGTTACTAGGGTGATCCGCGCACTACATTATAATACAATTTGTTTTTGAAGTCATCAAAGGTAAGGAATAGGAGTGGGTAACATACAACTTACGAGCACACATGACTGAGCAGCCGCGGCTACAGCCTCGATCTCCGTGAGGCACGTAGTCATAGGTTCTGGTTCACTTTCCTTTTCGAAACGAGACAAAGTTGACAATATTAGGTATATAATCATTATTGTACTTCGGTAATTTACAAATTTATTACAAATTTGTGACATGCACTATCAATCAAATATTTATTTAAAGAAAAATTAAATATAAGAATGGACTCACGACATGTGTGCTGTGTAGAGCAGGTGAGCAAGAAACTAGAGAAAAATCAAAATCCTCTTGGGGGTTCATCCAAAAAGTATTATTGGTCAATTTTTCGAAGAAAACTTCTTCGGAAAGGTTTTCACTTTGTGACGTCATTATTTATTTTAATTAAAAGACAAAATAACTTT